>JAYKKT010000075.1:22200000-22567500 GCA_036023115.1 Brasenia schreberi
ATATAAGTATATATATTAATATATATACATAATGTAATAATGTAAGTATATAACATTTTACATGTATATGCTATGTACACTATGTAATGCAGTACACTATGTGGTAGACTAGTTATACAATATAATAAATTGCATATATCATATATATAAAATATACTATATACTTACATAGTTATATTATTACATTATGAATATATATTAGTATATACTTATATAATTACATTACTACTAGTCTATGTACATGCAATTTATAATGAAATATATTATGTATACATAAATATGGTTCGGCGGTTCCGGTTTGATCCAATTTGTGGACTAGTTTGGTTCTAGGTTGAACCGTTTGGCTGGTTTGGTTCCGAACCGACCATGTCTAGTTGGCATTGTTCTCCCTTGCATTGTATGTTAGCAAGATGGTCAATGTTTTTCAAAACATGGGTTGAGTCATAGCTGCTGCATGGAATGTTGTATTAGTGTATCTCTCTAGGATTGGATAGACAAAGTACCTTTTGTTAGTATCAAGGCGACGGACAACCACCTATGCAGGATGCCTGGTACATCTCCTGTGAGATTCTACATGACATTTTTTGGATATAAGGATATTGTATGTTAACCTATTATCCATTAAATTATTATATTGAGCTAGATATGACTTAGTTTGTGTTGTATTTTTTGCTGATTCATATGGTGGAATGGGTTTTAGACAACGCCTATCCTTCCATCTTAGCAAAGATATAGACATGAAAGTGTGATCAATTGGGATTAATTGATTCATAATCATATTGTTGCATACCTGGGATTGAGAGGATCTAGGCAATGATAATGTTACAATGTCGATCATGATTAACTAGTTGTATAATGTAGAATGATTTGTGAGTTAAGTTGCAAATTCTTCTTATGTTTCATTTGTAAAATTTGTTCATTTGCCTCAAATATGAAATTACTTATTATTTCAATTGTAATTTATGATTTAGGACTACCTTCTTTTGGTTAGCACATATATGTATTACTACTTTTGTTTCACATGTAATTCTACTTTAACATAATCTTATTAGGGTGAGAAGCAAACCTGCCAAACTAAGGAGTGTAACCGTATTGTTTTTTATCCTTGTATTGATTGCTAGAGCTGAATTTGTATGACATATAATATCACATGCACATCTTAAATGAGTGTAATGGTGAACCTCCATCTAGGATGAGCATTTGTGATCATAAATTTGTGTTCATTGGGTATGACTTCTCCAATGATAGTTTTGTTATTCTCTTTGTCACTCAAAACCAGGTTTTAATCCTTTGTTATGTTCGCTTTATTCACATTTTCTCTTCTTAATAAAAGGCCAACCTTTTGCATTGCTATGACCCTTTCATGTGTGTGTATATATAGATAGAGAGAGAGAGAGAAGTCAACCCATCCTAGTTGTTGCCTCACTGTGAAGGTTAAAAGGTACTTATAAATTGATGCCTACAATTAAATTACCATGATAAATAACTGTATAAAAAGTGACTTACATTTATTTATCACTTAGTTACAAATACATTTATATATAAATAGAATGATAAAAAATCCCTCATCACAAAACATCAAATCTTCATCATCATCGGGATGTAGTCAATCATCACTTTGTATACTCTTTTGCGATAATTGTCAAGGAGGTCCACGATAGAATTCTTAATGGCAACAGATATTGGTGTTGTCTTAGTGTATGAATTGCAGGTCTCATCATCCACAATGCGTCCACAATACACTACAAATAACAAACATAAAATAAAAGTTTAAGCTTTTATGTTCTATAACTCTAATACAAAAAGAAATAAAAAAAAAAGTTACTAGTTTATCTTATTTGTCATTCTTAACATTGAAAGGTGACTGCTAAAAATGGGATGAAGATACCTGTAGTGAAGTATAGAATCTCTTAGTAAAAACCGACGAATCTTGATGATATATCAACCTCTATATGAATCATTGCACTCATGTGTATGGTGCATGAACACCAGGGTATCATGATCATAGGCAATGTGAATTGTGTGACTACCAAGAAGCATCTTCTAGATGGTCCTCCACACTTTAAGTATGAGGCTTGACATGCCTATATGCTTGCATTATCCCCAATGGATCAATGAGGATTTGTTGATGATGACCAAATTGACAAGCAACATGGTCAAGCATATATGACTCCATGATGTCTAAATATTGAATACAACCATGAAATTGAGACAAATGGTAGGTCTCGTCTATGTACTTTTTTCAAAACACTACCACATGATATGCACACAAGGATATATGATATACACGTTATTGTACTAACATTCATTGCTTATAATAAGTCACAACTAAATATACAATATTGGTAATCAGATATATCATGAGCCTCCATCACGTCTAGCTACTCACGATATACAACAAGATGTTTAGTAGGATGATTTGTATGAGTGACGACATTGCGTATCTACCTAGCCACATGAGGTTGCTCATCAACCCATTCCAGTTATTGCCTCACTATGAAGGCTAAAAGGTACTCGTAAATTGATGCCTACAACTAAAAAAACATTTGTCTATAAGTTAGTTATGAATTTGTTATTGATACATTCAAGTAGACATGGCTAGTTCGGAATTGGTCCATTGGTTCTAATCAGAGCCTAACCATCGGGATGGATTGAACTGGAACCGGAGACCCCTAGTTCGGTTATGGTTCATGGTTTCTAGAAATTGGCCTAAAACCAAAACCGGAATCGCAGTTTGAAACCACCATTATTGTTTCAATAAATATTTTTTCTGAAACACTTTATCACTAACAAGCTATTAGCTCAATAGTGGAGCGCTCTTGATGGGTGCCTTTCATAGGGAATTTGACTCCTAGAGTGCACAAAGTGTAATTATGCTATTTCAAAAAGAATAGGTTTAAATATCTCTTTGAAAGACTTATTCATAAACGGCTTGTTAGAGTCAAAGACAAGCTCCCCACTAGCTACAATGGTGGGGAGTTCAAGTCTAAAGGGTCTCAATGCCTTTCAATCCAAAAAATTAGTTTTTAAATGGATGTTGGCGGTTCTAGAACTAGAACCAAAACCAGTCCGAAACTATAGATTTTAGAATTGAAATAATCGCATGACAGTTTGGTTCCAAGTTTCAGGCAACCCAAAACTAGACATGTCTAGATTCAATACAACAAAATGAACACTTATTACTTACATTACTATGGTCACTAAGATGGTATGCCACTATGCCGGAAGCCTTTTCTAACTATGTATACAAATAAGTCGATGTTACCACACTCCCAGCATACTCGTTGACCCTGAGTACATCATAAGCTACCAATTGTATAATGAAAACCAATACCCCATCCCTCCACTTATCCTAGTATATGGTGCATTCAATCTGATACAATAAAAATAACAATTCTTGATGTTTAAGTTATACATGTTGCCAAAGCATCTCGAGCTTTATACATTCAGTCTTCATTTGTAGTCTTACTTAATTATAGTATATATCCATGAGTTCTATCATAATATCTATCTTATCCATCACCTTCATTGCCCGCGTAAAACCTATAAGGTAGTTGTCCATCGAACGGCTTAGAATCTCATAAATATAATAGAGAGTGATAGTCAACTTGCCTACAACATATATAAGTTGCTAGTATTAGGTTAGCATCTCTCAATGAAAGCAATGAACAATGGTTATTCTAACGTCTAAAACAATAAGCCTCCTTTCTTACATAACCCTAACCACTACGTAATATCTTGCCAATTGCTTGGCATTGGTACATCTCCTCTAAGAAAATGTCACTCTACTATAACATTGTATCGTGTGTGGCATGCATCTAATTTCAAATAAGCCTTGTATATTTACTTAGAATATTTGTTAGTTATATACATATGCGAGAATCTTTTACTTATTATACATGTAACGTTGTATCACCTAAAGATTTAGAATTATATGCTCTTGACAGACTTTATTAAAGATGAGACTTGCAAAACTAGGGAGCAACTCCTAAACAAGAGGAGAATCCACACTGGCACCCTCTATGGGATACTCACTGATACCATCACCCTAACAATGCACTAAAGTTCCAACTTCATCATGGTAGTCTAAAGAAACATCACATAATCAAATCATGCGAAATGGTCACCTATTCCAAAACTGTGCATAGCTTTTTAACTATTAGGTTTAACTGCCCAACACTAAGAACTATCAATTCGAATGGATTCCTCAAATGGGATATGAGATGGTATTAAAGCTCTCCATTTACAAGACTCAAACTAGAGACCTTGCTTTACGGGAACAAGTGCTGAATCACTTAAAACCTACGGACCGTTTGGTAATGCTTTATGATCTTTGTGTGAAGAAGTCTTCCACCTCAAGTCTATCAAAGAAACGAGTCTGTCACTTGATAAGGAGGAAAATAAATTTGAAATATTATAAAGAATCAATTGTAAAATTGTTTATGTTGTAAAAAGCCGTAGAATTACAACAAACAACAACAACTAAGCCTTTTCCCGTACTAGACGGGGTCGGCTACATGAATTATTTGTTTCCACATAACCCTATCATGTGCCATATTAGGAGTTAACTCACAATAAGCTAGATCACATAGCCCTATCATATGTCATATTAGGAGTTAACAACACTTTTGTGGTCGTCCTCTATCTCTTTTAATATTTTCAAAATCTAGTTTTTCGTACCTTCTTACATGTTTTTCTTTTGAACTTCTTTCTATATGTCCAAACCCTCTCATTTTATTAACCTCATTATATGTACGGTCTTTTCTTGTATGACCACTCATCCATCTCAACATCTTCCTTTGTCACATATATCTTTTGTGCATGTTGATGATTAAAGGCACAATGCTCAAAAAGCCCTAGAATTACATTCATAAAAAATTAAATATATTTAATTTTAACTTAACCAAGGATGCGTAAGTCGGCTTCTCTTTTAGATCATCGGTAAACTCACTCATTTTCACACAATTCAAAAGAGAGGTAGTTGATCATAGAAAGATTACCTGTCCCTTTTCCAGTCGTATTGTGTCATGCTCAAATGAAACACGACCCAACTATTTTTCAGGTTAATTTGGGACACGACCCAACTTTTTTTCCAGGTTGATTTGAGTGGACATGAAGGTTGTTTGCGTTGTCGTCATGGCAGGTTTTCATGACGAGTGTTTGTTGCCGGCTTCGTATCATGTCCACATAATTTTCCAAACCTCGTGTTAAGCCCAAGTTAACACGATACGATTCGAGTCCTTTATTGTTGTGGTCAAGCAAGTCTTTTTGAATCGTGTCTAAGTTCAACATAGTGTCGTGTCAGTTGTAAACGGAGCTACAAGGACGTGGCTTGGTATAGGTCGGCACGTTGATGGGCAAAGCTCTTTCGGTCTTTCCCGAAGCAAGATGAGGGATATTTTCGTCATGAATGTGATAAGATGACTTGTTATCCACGTCAGCAACAGTGGGAGGCAGAATAGGACAGGGACCCTCCCCTCCCCAATCCACGTGGCGGAGACCCACAAGTGGGGGCCACGTGAGAACAGCTCCTCAGGCTTGTTATCCACGTCAGCAACAGTGGCGCTTGTTTATCTATACAAGATGACGGAAAACGCATCTATATATTCGAGAAATAACAAAAAATGCCATAATGCCATCTTTGAGTGCACTTGTTCTTTTAATTTGCAAACCAAACAAGGAATCACAAATCACCCCATTTGTAAACCTTTCATGAAACCATAAGTAGGTCAGGAAACGGAACTTGTGGCTTCAAACTGTTTTTATTTTTAAACTTTAAATACAACAACAACAACAACAACAACTAAGCCTTTTCCCATACTAGACGGGGTCGGCTACATGGATTCTTTGTTTCCACATATCCCTATCGTGTGCCATGTTAGCAGTTAACTCCCAATAAGCTACATCATTCTTTATTGTTTCTTTCCAACACTTTTGTGGTCGTCCTCTACCTCTTTTAATACTTTCCAAATTTAGTTTTCTACCCTTCTTAAGGTTCTTCTTCTGATCTTCGTTCTATATGTCCAAACCATCTTAAACGATGTTCTCTCATTTTATCCTCTATTGGTGCCACTCCTAATTTGTTTCTAATAACCTCATTATGTATACGGTCTTTTCTTGTATTACCACTCATCCATCTCAACATCTTCATTTCTGTCACAGACATCTTTTGTTCATGTTGTTGATTAACTGCCCAACACTCAGAACCATAAAACATGGCAGGCCTAATTGCTGCTCTATAATATTTACCTTTTAATTTTAAAGGTATCTTCTTATCACAAAGAATACCTGATGCTCCTCTCCATTTTAACCAACCAAAATTAATTCTATGTGTAACATCTCCATCAATTCTTCCATCACTTTGAAAAATTGACCCTAGGTATTTAAAACTTTCCTTTTGGGGAATGCAATATGTGACAATTTTAATTTCTATGTCCTCTGAAGTAGCCAAATGATCAAACTTACATTCCATATATTTTGTCTTTGTTCTACTAAGTCAGAGGCCTTTGCTTTCTAATATTTCTCTCCATAGTTCTAATTTTCTATTAACTTTTTCCTTAGACTCCTCCACTAATACAATGTCATCTGCAAATAACATACACCAAGGTACTTCATCTTGAATATGTTTTGTTAACTCATCCATTACCATTATAAATAAGTATGGACTTAAAGTTGATCCTTGATGTAACCCAATATTAACTTCAAAGAAGTCTCTCGTTCCTTCATGAGTCCTCACACATGTTTTTGCACCATCATATATGTCTCTTATAAGGTTAATATATGTCAATGGGATACCTCTTTTTTCCAAAGTTCTCCAAAGAACCTCCCTCGGTACCCTATCATAAGCTTTTTCTAGATCAATAAATATCATGTGAAGGTCTTTCTTTTTTGCTCTAAAATGTTCCATAAGACGTCTCAAAAGGTGAATCGCTTCAATACTAGATCTGCCTGGCATAAATCCAAATTGGTTCTGTGTTGTACTTGATACTTGTCTTAACCTACGTTCGATAATTCTTTCCCATAATTTCATAGTATGACTCATTAACTTGATACCTCGATAATTCGCACAATTTTGAATGTCTCCCTTGTTCTTATATATGGGTATAAGTGTACTTGTTCTCCATTCCTCGGGCATCTTTTAGTTTTTTCATATTTCATTAAATAGCCTTGTGAGCCAAGTGATTCATATTTCTCCTAGTATTTTCCAAACTTCTATAGGAATATTATCTGGTCCTACCGATTTACCACTCTTCATATGTTTAAGAGCCTCTTTGACTTCATTCTTTTGAATACGTCGGTAGAAATTGTGGTTTATATACTTTTCTGACTTGGCTAAATCTCCTAAACTAATACTAACATCTTTATTTTTATTAAAAAGATTATAAAAATAGTTTTTCCATCTATTTCTTATATCATCATTTGCCACTAGAATTTTTTCCTCCTCGTCTTTTATGCATCTAACATAATTAAGATCTTTAGTTTTCTTATCTCTAGCCCTAGCTATCCTAAAAATATCTCTTTCACCCTCTTTTGAGTTGAGTTTTTTATATAAGTCATCCCAAATCTTAGCTTTTGCTTCACTAACGGCCTTTTTCGCTTCCTTCTTTGCTTTCTTATAAGCTTCTAAAGTTTCACTAGTTTTCTTAGCATAATGTAATTTGTAACATGCCCTCTTTGCCTTGATTTTATTTTGTACTACTTCACTCCACCACCAAGCTTCTTTTTGTGCCGGTACACCTCCCTTAGATACCCCTAACACATCTTTCGCCACTTTCCTAATATGTATAGCCATATTGTTCCACATATTACAAGGTGTGCCAACATAATTCCAAACATCTCCTTGAAGGACTTTCTGTTTAAATATATCCTCTTTCTCGCTTTTGAGGTTCCACCATTTAGTCCGAATAGCTCGATGCACTCTTTTCTTCTTTGTCCACTTTTTTATTTGTAAATCCATAACTAAAAGTCAATGTTGGGTGGTTAAGCTTTCTCCTGGAATTACCTTACAATCTTTACAACACGCTCTATCTTTTTTTCGACAAATAAAGTAATCAATTTGTGTTTGTGATAAGCCACTCTTATAAGTAATTAAATGTTCATCTCGTTTTTTGAAGATTGTATTGACTACAAAGAGATCAAATGACATAGCAAAATTTAAAATCTCCCTACCTTCCTCGTTTATATCCCCAAAACCAAAGTTTCCATGAATCCCTTGATATCCTAATGCCTCTTTACCGACATGTCCATTTAAATCTCCTCCTAAACAAATCATCTCCCTTTGTGGAATCTTTTGAAACACCTTATCTAACTCTTCCCAAAAAACTGTCTTTATACTATCTTCTAGTCCTACTTGGGGTGCGTAAGCACAAACTATATTCAAAACCTCTGCTCCTAACACTAATTTCAACATCATGATTCGGTCACCATATCGTTGTATGTCTACTACACTCTCCTTTAAATCTTTATTTATGATAATACCAACTCCGTTTCGAGCCTTTTCTTTACCTGAGTACCATAATTTAAAACCTATATCCTCTATCTCCTTTGCTTTTTCTCCAACCCATTTTGTCTCTTGTAAACATAGAATATGAATCTTTCTCCGAATCATAGTATCTACCACCTCCATTAGCTTACCCGATAATGTTCCGATATTCCAAGAACCAATACGAATCTTATTATCTAGGACTAGCTTCCTTACCCCCCGCATCCGTCCATAATCAAAATGCGAAGACCCTCTCTGAAAATTTTTCACTACATTCGGGCGGCAATGTAGCGGGACTAACTTCTTTACCCACACCCGTCCATGATGTGGGAACCCTCTCTGTAATTGATTCACTACATTCGGGCGAAAATGTAGTGGCCCTTGCTTACTTCTTACTGCATTCGGGCTCTGCAGCACGTCGCTAGGCGGGGACGCCCCAAAGCAATGCTCATAATTTTTGTAATCCATGTTGTAAAATCCGACGAAGTTTTACGCTGGTTGTCGGAAGCCTAACATAACCCTCCTCCTTTATCCGGGCTTGGGACCGGCAATGCAAGGATGATCCCTTACATGGGCGGAGTTCTTTTTTTTTTTAAACTTTAAATATTTTAATATTTTTAATTGATAATCAAGTCGAATTAATATTAGTTGGTTAAAACAAAGAGATGCATCAAGTATTTTATGTGGCAGAAAGATATCATAAACAACAATGTTTTATGATTCTAAGTGTTAGACAGTTAATTATTAATAAGTATAAAAAATCTCTATAACAAAAATAAAGATACTGAGATAGATGAGTGATCACACAAGGAAAAACCTTGTATGTAATGAAGTTATTAGAAATAAATCAAAAGATAGATGAGAAAATGAGAAAAAATTGTTTAAGATGATTTTGATAAGAAGGTATGAGATAATAGATTGTGAAAATAGAATGCCAAAAAAATGGTTGTGAAAAAATGATTTTGATATTAGAAATAAATCAAAAGATAGAAGGTGAAGAAAGATTTGATAAGAAGGTATGAGATAATTGTGAAAATATTAAAAGAGAAAGTAGTATGCCAAAAAAATGTTGAGTCTGGCTAAGGTTGTCAAGTCGAGTCGAGAATTATCAACCCTTGCCAAATCAATGTAACAACCAAAATTAAGTGGTAGTAATGAGGGGTGAGAATAAGTGGTTGTTATAACTGGACCTTAGACGTGGTGGTGGTGATTGAACATGGTAATGGAAGGTGATGGTGGTCGCGACAAAATTTAATAAATAAAAAAGCATAAATACTTATTTTTTACTTGCGCATCTTTATCAACAATCCATACTACATATATGTTCAATTTAAATAATAAAATGGTTTAAAAAACATTCATGTAAATAGTGAAGATCACCAGCCATGCTTGATGTGAAATTTCTTCAAGCTTTTAATACTTATTTTATATAGCCATACTTCATATTGTTTTCCACATTGCTGTGTCTAGGTCCGGTGCGAGCACGTCCGTGTCCGTTAAAATAACATAAAAATAATGAGTGAAATGATATAAGCTCATTCCAAAACAGTAATTTGCTGACAACACCCGGCATCAGTATTAGACACATACATAACACGAAAGTGTGATAATTCAAATTTAAAGAACATGTTCAGGTTGATTTACAGGTACACGAATTACCATGATGCGAGCACTACCCAGAACACGAATCGTGTCGTCCGTCATATTTGCCCGATTTAACACAAAGTCCTGACTGCGAAAAAGCAGGGTTTTTTTATCCTCCATAATTAATTTTTTGTCATACTTCTCAATTATTAAAATGCGTCTCCCATTTTCCCTTTTCCAGAATAAGTGTTTTGCCCGCCATCCAATGCAAACTTCGGCGTCTTTTCATGGCCGCCTTTCATTTTCTTTACTCTGTAAGTTTTATTTGTTTAGTATTTAATTGATTTTCTTTTCGCGTTCTCAGGTAATTAATTTTCCAGAGCAAATTCTTTCCTCCAAACTTTCTCCGCCTTTTTAGGGTTCCTGAAGCACACCGATCGAAGAATTTTGCACCCAGTTCTCTCTCTCTCTCTCTCTCTCTCTTTTGATGGTTTTATGTCGCCCTTTTGATGGATCGCTTTTTATCTCTTTCATTTGATGGATGAAATCCGTTCATCTATGTATTTGTCGATCGATTCAATCTTCATTTTTCGGTTGTAAAGGGTTTGGAAACTCTTTAGATCGATCTTTTTCTCTCGTCTCCTTTTCATGGTTTGGATTTCTTAGCGTCTATTCAGTTCTGTGATCTCTGTCTAACCGTTTTTCGTTTGTGTTGTTGTGATTCCTCGTGTTGGCAGTGTCCATTTCTTCAGATTATTCTGGGGTTGTGGTTTTCTGCAACCCCACTTGTTTTTTATTCTTCCTCTTTCGTTTATTGGACAAATTTCCTTCATTTCTAGGGTCTTTTGGTGATCCCTCTTCTCGCCTTCCTTGCGAAACAAGGTTTTTCTTTTCAGAATCATTGTTATTTGTTGTGATAAAATTGGGGTGTTGAATTTGGGTTGTTTCATTTCTGACGATTTGAGGTGGGGAAAATCTCAACTTTTCGTTTCGATCTGCGGTTTCGTGCGGAGATCTGTTCTTTCCGTGGTTGTTTTTGTGGGGGGTTCTCAGATTTTTAGAATCTATTCGTGTTTTTTGTTAGAGAAAATTCTCAGGTTGAAAATTCCATTCCTTGATTCATCAGGTTTTTAAAAGGAGGAGATCTACTGAATTTTCTCAGACGATATGGCGCACGAGAGCTGGAAAAGAGAGAAAGATGAGACGGATTGCAAGATCCCAGAGGGTCTCATCCTCTGTGTCAACAATTGCGGCCTTTTCGGTAGCCCGGCGACCCTTAACATGTGTTCAAAATGCTATGGCGAATCTCTCCTCAAGAAACCCAACTCGCCCACGTCGACGCCGTCCTTACCTTCATCTTCATCATTACCATCTTCAACCTCGCCCTCACCGTCGTCTACTTCTGCCTCAGACACGCCAGAGAAGCCCGCCGAAAAGAAACCGAGAAGAGAGGAGCGCTCTGTGAAGAGTAACTCGACGGTGTTCCGGTGTTCAAGCTGCCAGAGGAAGGTGGGATTAACCGGATTCCGGTGCCGCTGCGGTGATCTATTCTGCGCTAGACATCGGTACTCCGACATCCATGATTGTTCTTACGATTACAAGGCCGCCGGAAGGGAGGCCATTGCCAGGGAGAATCCTGTGATTAAAGCTGCTAAGATCATCAAGATCTGAGCTTTCTCCTTTTTTTTTCTTTTTAACTTCTCTTTCTTCTTATTATGTATGCTGTTATCTGTACTGGTTTGAAGTTAAGAAATTTGTGAATTTGAGTATTGGTTTAGCCTTCATCTTCATGTGATGTTGGTTTTGCAACTTCTGTCAGTTGCATTTGGTGTTCAGCAACATGGCTAATGGTAGATGGTGAATTTGTTCTGTGTGTGATAAGCTTCAGATTTCAAGATCTGGTGTGCATGAATGATTGTTTTGGATCATTTGTCTACATTTTTAAATTTTACAGCCTTTTGGAGCTGGTGTTTCATTTTTCTCCATCATTTTGGTATGCGTTCATAGTTGCTGTCGGAAGATGATGGATTTCTCTATGAAGAGGGGAAGATATTAAATAAAGCATGCCTGTTGGTTGGTTGTACCTTCCAATTCTATGGTGAATTTGTTTATCATTGGACTCTTTTGGGGCGAAAATGGTTGTTAACCTGTTCCTCTTCTCTCTAGAGCCAGTTTATTTGCATTTTCTTCCTCTTCTCTTTGTAATTGCATGGATCATTCAAGAAGCGTAAATAAAAAAGCTTGTGGATCGGAAAGTATGGTCTGTATGTGATTTTAGGCAAAGCTGCCTTTTTTCAGCTCTTGATGCTGGTGATGGAGATTATTCTCCCTCTCGCATATGCATGTAGGCTTTTCTTTCTGTGGCTAAAGCGAGACACGGATATTTCATTTTTCTTGGGCCTAAAGCAAAGGTAGCCCACGATTATCTTTCAAATAGATAGATAGATAGCATTTACAAGATCCTTAACTCCCTAGTCCTTATCATAAAAATTGACATTGTGTATGTGGTGCGTTGTGATGGCCTGTGCAAGACCTATAACTTTTCTCTCTCTCTCTCTCTCTCTCTCTCTCTATATATATATATATATATATATATATATATATATATATATATATATATATATATATATATATATATATATATATATATATATATACACACAAAGTGACTCAAAAGGGGTCGTGTTTTGTGATTGAATTTCATATTAGTTCCTACGGGGAGAAAAGGTTGGGGAATTTATTTTATTTGCTTATTTTCTTGTAAGGGATTTTCGACAGCCAACATAAAACTTCATCGGATTTTTATAACATTGATTATAAAATATATAAGCATTGCTTTGGGGCGTTCTCTCCTAGCAACGTGTTGCAGAGCTCGAATGCAATAATAAGTAAGCAAATGCCATTACATTTTCGCTTGAGAATGTAGTTAATTAATTGCAGAGAGGATTCTTACATCATGAAAAGGTGTGGGTAAAGAAATTAGTCCCGCTACATTGTCGTTCGAATGTAGTAAATAATTTTTAGAGAGGGTTTTCGCATTTTATTATGGACGAATGCGGGGGATAAGGAAGGTAGTTCTAGATAATAAGATTTGTATTGGTTCCTGGAATATCGAAACATTATCCGGTAAGCTAATGGAGGTGGTAGATACTATGATTCGAAGAAATATTCATATTTTATATTTACAAGAGACAAAATGGGTTGGAGAAAAAGCAAATGAGATAGATGATACAGGTTTTAAATTATGGTACTCAGGTAAAGAAAAGGCTCAAAACGGAGTTGGTATTATCATAAATAAAGATTTAAAGGATAGTGTAGTAGACATACAACGATATGGTGACCGAATCATGACGTTTAAATTAGTGTTAGGAGTAGAGGTTTTAAATATAGTTTGTGTTTACGGCGTTATGCACTCCAAGTAGGACTAGAATATAGTATAAATACAACTTTTTGGAAAGAGTTAGATAGGGTGATTCAAAAGATTCCACAAAAGGAGATGGTTTGTTTAGGAGGAGACTTAAATGGACATGTCAGTAAAGAGGCATTAGGATAGGGATTCATGGAAACTTTGGTTTTGGGGATATAAATGAGAAAGGTAGGGAGATTTTAAATTTTGCTATGGCATTTGATCTCTTTATAGTCAATATAATCTTCAAAAAATGAGATGAACATTTAATTACTTATAAGAGTGGTTTATCACAAATACAAATTGATTTCTTTATTTGTAGAAAAAAAGATAGAGCATGTTGTAAAGATTGCAAGGTAATTCTAGGAGAAAGCTTAATCACCCAACATCGACTTTTAGTTATAGATTTACAAATAAAAAAATGGACAAAGAAGAAAAGAGTGCATCGAGCTATTCTGACTAAATAGTGGAACCTCAAAAGCGAGAAAGAAGATATATTTAAATAGAAAGTCCTTCAAGGAGATGTTTGAAATTATGCTGGTACACCCGGTGATATGTGGAACAATATGACTATACATATTAGGAAAGTGGCAAAAGATGTGTTAGGGGTATTTAAGGGAGGTGTATCGGCACAAAAAGAAGCTTGGTGGTGGAGTGAAGTAGTGCAAAATAAATTTAAGGCAAAGAGAGCATGCTATAAATTACATTATATTAAGAAAACTAATGAAACTTTAGAGACTTATAAGAAAGCAAAGAAGGAAGCAAAAAAAGCAATGAGTGAAGCAAAAGCTAAAATTTGTGTTGACTTATATAAAAAACTCAACTCAAAAGAGGGTGAAAGAGATATTTTTAGGATAGCTAGGACTAGAGATAAGAAAAATAAATATCTTAATTATGTTTGATGCATCAAAGACGATGATGAAAAAATTCTAGTGGCAAATGATGATATAAGAAATAGATGAAAAAACTATTTTTATAAGCTTTTTAATGAAAATAAAGATGTTAGTATTAGCTTAGGAGAGTTAGCCAAATCAAAAAAGTATATAAACCACAATTTCTACCGACGTATTTAAAAGAATGAAGTCAAAGAGACTCTTAAACATATGAAGGGAGGTAAATCGGTAAGACCATATAATATTCCTATAGAAGTTTAGAAAATACTAGGAGATAGGAATCACTTTGCTCACAAGACTATTTAATAAAATATGAAAAGACCAAAAGATGCCCGATGAATAGAGAACAAGTACACTTATATCCATATATAAGAATAAGGGAAACATTCAAAATTGTGCGAATTATCGAGGTATCAAGTTAATGAGCCATATTATGAAATTATGGGAAAGAATTATCGAACGTAAGTTAAGACAAGTATCAAGTACAACAGAGAACCAATGTGGATTCATGCCAGACAGATCTACTATTGAAGCGATTAACCTTTTGAGTCGTCTTATGAAACATTTTAGAGCAAAAAAGAAAAACCTTCACATGATATTTATTGATTTAGAAAAAGGTTATGATAGGATATCGAAAGAGGTTCTTTGGAAAACTTTAGAAAAAAGAGGTATCCCATTGACATACATTAACCTTATAAGAGACATGTATGATGGTGCAAAAACATGTGTGAGGACTCATGAAGGAATGACAGACTTCTTTGAAGTTAATATTGGGTTACATAAATGATCAACTTTAAGTCCATACTTATTTATAATGGTGATGGATGAGTTAACAAAACATATTCAAGATGAAGTACCTTGGTGTATGTTATTTGCAGATGACATTATATTAGTGGAGGAGTCTAAGAAAAAAGTTAATAGAAAATTGGAACTATGGAGAGAAACATTAGAAAGCAAAGGCCTCCGACTTAGTAGAACAAAGACAGAATATATGGAATGTAAGTTTGATAATTTGGTTACCTCAGAGGACATAGAAATTAAAATTAGCACACATTGCATTTCCCAAAAGGAAAGTTTTAAATACCTAGGGTCAATTTTTCAGAGTGATAGAAGAATTGATGGAGATGTTTCGCATAGAATTAATGCTGGTTGGTTAAAATGGAGAGGAGCATAAGCTATTCTTTGTGATAAGAATATACCGGTAAAGTTAAAAGGTAAATATTATAGAGCAGCAATTAGGCCTGTCATGTTTTATGATTATGAGTGTTGGACAGTTAATCATCAACATGTACAAAAGATGTCTGTGACAGAAATGAAGATGGTGAGATAGATGAGTGGTCATACAAGAAAAGACCGTATACATAATGAGGTTATTAGAAACAAATTAAGAGTGACACCAATAGAGGATAAAATGAGAGAATATCATTTAAGATGGTTTGGACATATAGAAAGAAGATCAAAATAAGAACTCGTAAGAAGGTTAGAAAAACTAAATTTGGAAAGTATTAAAAGAGGTAGAGGACGACCACAAAAGTGTTGGAAAGAAATAATAAAAAATGATCTAGCTTATTGTGAGTTATATGCTAACATGGCACATGATAGGGATCTGTGGAAACAAATAATCCATGTAGCCGACCCCGTCTAGTATGGGAAAAGGCTTAGTTGTTATTGTTGTTGTTGTATTTCTGTTCAGTGGTTTTATAAAGTTGTTGGATTTGTATTGAATGTTCAACATGCATCTGCACTCGAAGATAGCCTTCCTATCGTCTTGCAGTTGCAGACACGACACAGAAACTCTACATTTGTCCAACTCAGTAAGTTGGTTACTATGTCCGTCCACAACACGCTTGCTGGGTAACCAAAGATTGATTCGTCGAAGTATCTTCTCATCCAGATGAATTCTTCTTCTTCTGGATTTACTGAAACTTAAGAAGAAAATATGAAAAATGGTTCCAGAAACTGATGTGCTAATGAGTTTTCCGGCAATAAATTGAAGATTTTTGCAAAACATTCTTTTAAGGGCAAAGCAATGCCCCCGTCTTCCATAGGGAAAAAAATGAAGGATAAGAAGAATAAAGGGTGTGCTTCATAGACTGATGCGAGTTGGGTCGAGTCATAAAGGCACAAAGGGCCACAGCTCTGCTGGCTATGGGTTGACTTGAATTTAGACATGAATCAGAACCATTGGTTTGTTTACCTGAAACCAAGAATCAGGATCAGGTCTGTTTCAATTCTGGTTTGTCTTAAACTACTTAAGGTGGAAAACAACAGTAACAACTGAACTTTTTCCCATTTTAGATGGGTTGGTTACATAAATTCTTTGTTTATATAATGCTCCATTATGTGTCAAGTGTTAACACTTAACTCAAGTAAGTTAAATTATTTTTTATTATTTTTAATACTTTTTTAATATTTATTGTTTGTTTTTTTTATATTTTTTATCAAGCTTCTTTTGGTCATCTTTTCTTGTGTTCAAATGTCTTAAATAATTTTTTCTCATTTTTTCATTTATTAGTATCACTTCTAATTTATTTATAATAACCTCGTCATGTGATCTTTTCTTATGGAGTCATACATTCATCTCAAGATTTTTATTTTTGTCATGTACATCTTTTATACATATAGACTATTATTGTTCAACACTTGGAATCATAAAACATAATAATCTAATTATTGCTCTATAACATTTGCGTTTCAACTTTAGTGTAACTTCTTGTTACATAGAGTATTTGTTGCACCAACTTACATTAATTATATGAGTAACGTCAACATCAATTTTTTCATAAATAGTTATAGAAAAATGAATGTAGGTATTTAAAACTTTTTTATAAGGGATACAATATGTGTCATTCTTAATTTTTATATCAATTGAAGTAGCCAAATTATCAAACTTGCTTTTTCATGTATTTTGTTATTATTTTGCTAAATTATAAGTGTTTAATGTTTAATGCTTCTTTACATAGTTTCAACTTTTTTTAACTTTTAGACTTGTCCACTAATACATGATCCGCAAATAACATACACCAAGGTACTTCATCTGAAATATGTTTTGTTAATACAAAAATATGGACTTAAAGTTGATCATTAATATAATTCAATATTAATTTCAAAGAAATCTATCATTCTTTCATAATTTCTTATACATGTTTTTGCACATCATACATGTTTTTTAATAATATTGATATATGTCAATGGGATATCTCTCTTTTTCTTTTTCTTTTTCAAAGAATATCACTTGCACATCATACATGTTCCATAAGATGTCTCAATACATGGATAACTTCAATAGTAGATCTCCCTTGAACTCAATTGGTACTATCTTTTTCAAATAATATCATTTGACACTCTATCATAAGACTTTTCTAAATCAACAATTATTACGTGATGATTATTTTTTGCTCTAAAATGTTCCGTAAGACATCTCAATATGTGAATAGTCTCAATAATAAATCTTTCTTACGTGAACTCAAATTGGTTTGTACTTATACTTATCTCAACGTGTATTAATAATTTTTCTTCTTAATTTAGCACTACGACTCGGCAATTTAGTACCCGATAATTTGTATAATTTCGAATGTCTCTCTTGTTTTTATATATAGGTATAATTATATTCTTTCTCTATTTTTTAAGCATCTTTTTGTTTTTCATATTTTATTAAATAATCTTGTAAACTAAGTGATATACATCTCTCCTAAGAATTTTCATACTTTAATAGAAATATTATATGGTCCTCTAGATTTATCAGCCTCATAAGCTTAAAAACTTCCTTAACTTAATTCGGTTAGTAGAAATTATGGTTTATATATTCTTCTTAATTGGTTAACCCTCTTGAGTTAATACTAACATCGATATTTTTATTAAAAATTAATAAAAATAAATTTTTTATCTATTTTTGATATTATCACTTGCTACTAAAATCTTCACATTATATTTGATCTAACAAAAGTAAAGATTCATAATTTTTTTATCTCTAGTCTTAGTTATCTTAAAATTATTTCTTTGACTTTTTTTGAGTTGAGCTTTTTATGTAAATCATCACTTCAATCATAACTTTTTTAACTTTGTTATAAACTTCTCAAATTTTATCTGTAAAAATAATGCAATTTATAACAGGTCTCTTTACCTTAATTTTATCTTCTACCACTTTAGAGTTTAGAAAAGATCATTAAAAGTTTTAAAATATAAAAAAATACAAAACTGATGATTTGGAGGGTTGCTCTTTAAGGCGGAACCAAAACCAAACTGGATAGTCCTTGTTTTTAGGTCCGGTTCTGATTTCAGCCAATTCTTAGTCTGATTCTAGTTGGAACCGTAACAAAATTTCCGTACCTTTGCTAACTAAAGACAATAAACTCATTTTTAGGCTGAGTCTAGACCTATGAACTAGTTTGTCACGGTTTATTTATTATATCTTTGAAGTTTTTAATTGAATCACCAATTTTTAAGAGAATGGGAGCCAGTGTTCTCACCTGTCTAAAAAGACTTCTATGAACAAGAAAAATGCGACGCCTTTTACTAAACAGCGGTGTTAAAACTCTCTAAAATTCTTGCGACGGGACATAATAAAAGGCACGAGTATTGAACTTAGCATCTTATATATGAGGTAAAGGTCAATGTGATCGTTTCTGTCTCATTGTAAATCTAAAAGTTCGACTTACTCTGACTTGGTTGGTTCACATGGTTTGGCACTTGTTTCCCTTAAACAAGGTCTGGAGTTCGAGTCATGTGAATGGAGCAAACCATGGCTGGGAGAGCATTGCTCGCATGGCGAGCCAACATGGCTCGCACCAGATTAGTGAGGGTTCATTGGACTTTCAGATACCGGTGGAGTACTTCTCCAAAGAAAATTGTTCGAGTTAGAAATCAGAGAATCAGATCATCTCTCTGGAATACTACTGAAACTAATGAATCTAGACATGGCCAGTTCAGAATTGGTCTGGCGGTTCACACTGAAACTAAACCGGTCATGGAACTATCAGTAAACGGAACCGACCCTGAAACCGTAACAATAATCAGGGATCCCCCAGGGATCTATCCAGGTTCTGTTACAGTTCATTTATTTTGAAACTCGACTCGGAATCAAAGTTTCTAAACCGTCCCTTACTAAATAATATTTTTTTACTATCAAATATTACAAGTTGAGCGAGGAGTTTGACTCCCATCGAGCCAACACTCTTTTTCTTAAAAAAAAACTTTTTAACTGATTTTTTGGTGGTTCCGAAACTAGAACCAGATCCATCCTGAGACTGACAGTTTCAGAGTTCTTAATGGCAGAAATTGAACAAGAGTGATAGTGACCATGGTAATGGTATCTGACATGCAATCCTCAATACTGAAACATAAGCAAGAATGTAGAAAATTTATGATGATGACGACAATGAAAGCAGCTTTCCTGTGATGCAAAGAGCTAGATTAATATTAGACAATATTACAGAATCGGCACAAATAGCAATTGCTTACCTGGCCAAGGGATCCACCCACAAGTTGAAGGAGATGAGTTCGAAACCTGGGGTGTGCATTGTCCAAGATCTGGTCATGATCTAAACCGAGTTCAAGGAGGAAAGTACTTGAATTGAGAGCTGCCTATCATAGCCCAAGTTGCTCACCTTAAAGACGGCCTTTTGTTTCTTAGAATCAGGGTCTGAAGTTATCTGTGGCATTTGGGCTGCTCTCTCTTTTCCAGGAGGATTTGGGAAGTTTTCAACATCTACTAGGGCCTCACCATGTTCTTTAAGGAGGGATTCAAGGTAGGGAACCAGTGCTTCTCTGACTGCCGGAAATGGCAGCCATCAGTCGGAAAACGGCCTATTTCCGTTAGTGTTGATTCAGTCTCACAGTGCAATCTTCTGAAAAAATTCATGAGCTCGTTACTTTTTCTATGGCAGATCCATGATTGAAACTGTTTTGTGCTTGGGTTCTTTCTTGGCTTGTCCTCGTATTGATTGTTGTTGCTGCTTTTGCTTGCCTGTGGCAGATTTACTTAGATGCAGTACGAGTTGCAGATTAGGGTGGGCTAATTACCTCTGGCCAGGAATCAGGCGTGGGAATTTCAGTGAACAAGAGGAGAAGATCATTATTCATCTCCAAGCACCGCTGGGGAATAGGTATCCTATAACTCAAATTAGAGTTCGTATTGATCAAATTAACCAAGGGTTTATCTAGTAGGAGTCAGCTTCTCAATCATCAAAATCCGATGTTCAACTCTAAGCTTATGGGGTTTGAGATTTATCTTTAATGTTGATTTTTAAATCTCATAGAATCTTTCATATACACGATAGAGGAAGGGTCCATACTGAACCAAGACCGAGCCTTCGGTCCGACACTAAACCTCTACTCGGATTCTTACTGGTTGATATGTGCTTGCTCTGTCTTGTGTTGTATTAGCATTTTTAAAATGTTCAAAGAAAAAGATTAGAAAAGCATTGAAAAGAAATGATAAAGAATGATTTTGTTTATATTGAGTTTACCAGCATAACACATGATCGAATTCTGTGAAAACATAAAATCCATATAGCCGACTCAATCTAGAATGGAAAAGGCTTACTTTCCAAAACTTCCGAGGCCTTCCTTTACCTTTTCAATTCACCGTCTAATTTTAGGCCTCACCACCAAATCCAAATGTTCAATCTTACTTTTATCTTCTATGTTTTTTTCAATCCAAACTTTCCATGCTTCTAGTTTTAGTATCGATGTTCAATTTTATTTTCTATATTTATCTTTATGTTGGCATCAGAACAAATTGTTCTTATAATTAACCAACTTATTTATCTGCTGATCACAAACGAATATAATTGTTGTAGGTGGGCAGAAATTGCTTCATACCTTCCTCAAAGAACGGATAATGATATTAAAATTTATTGCATTACCCACTTGAAGAAGAAACTCAAGAAGCTTCAAGGGATTTCTGATTGGTACGGGGGCTGCGAGAAATTACGACCGAAATCCATGACTGCTTGGATTTGGGGGAAACATGTCTCCTTAATGTTGTGTTGTGTCTGAATCAATATCATGTCATGTGGAGGACTTATTATTGGCCAGTTTCGTATCAAAATATGTTAGGTTCACGTTGGATCTTCAAAGAGGTTCTCGATCAGAAACACAACCTGTTTCAGGTTTGGTCAGGTTTTATGTTGATGCACGAACATAGAATACATACTGGAAAAGAGAATGGTGGTTGATGCCTTGTGCTGGAAATGGGTTGTTGTTGCTCTACACTAGACAGAAAGGGATATGCTGGACCTGGTGTGCTAAAAATGTTGAGGAAGACTTTGCATATGTTCAGCATAGGAATCAAGTAGAGATTGAGCTTGTTGGCATGGCAAACATCACCTTTCCGTTTGGTTTCAATGAAACACCATGGGATCTCTTCACGAATTTGAGGTCCTCGAATACAACAAAGCGCGATATAATTCCTTTTGGGGTTTCAATCGGGATCTTGCGATTGCCAAACGCAACATGATCTTCATAAGATTCCTCCGTATCCTTCACCTAAATGTAGATTTTCTGCTTCGTTGTGGGCATCAACACCTTGGTTTCATCTTCGTGTTTTATCAAATCTCTTTTTGAGAAAAGAGATGGGTGGGGTACATGCTCGATATTAATTTGATGGGGATGTTCAACCTGATAAATGCGACATTGTCAATAAGAAAGAGAAGGATCGAAAGCTTTGAAACCATGTTGAGAAATGGCAGGGAAACACAATGATCCATCAAGCATAAAACCAGTAAAACCAGAGGAAAAAGTGAAGGAAAAATGTGTGAGATCATAGGGGAGTATGGGAGGGTGTAAAATGTATTCATACCCCAATAAAACCTGTCTACATTTATTTTCTCAGTGTAGGTTTGCTGAACCAATTTGAGCAGAAGTTTTAGATTTCTGTTTGATGCAAATTGGCATCATCAATGCATCAATTGGTGATTAGACAATTTAAAGTTAAATTCAAAGATAAATCAGTAAGCAAAGCTTGGCTCATTACTCTTCAACTGATCATTAGAAAGATATATGACAAAGGGAAAGGATGGCATTTGATCAGTAACCCCTTTCAGAGAATCCACTGAAGGCAAAGATGCTAAATTCGGTGTGTGTAAAAGGATCTTACCCATTCTGAACAACTCACAACATATACCAAAAGAAAGATGGATATTCGGTAATAGTATGATTGATACTGCCCTCAAAAGGATACTTAAGGTACCTTGCTGTAACATTGGTGACTTGTAATGGAGGTTGGTCTACGACAAAAATTTTAAAGAAAATCAAAAGGAGTTTTGAAATCGGAGATTCTAACCATAGGTTCTGGTTTGATGAAATGTGAAACTAGAACCAAATTGGGTGGTCCACGGTTTTTGGTCTGGTTTCAACTCATTCAGTTCCACCATTGATTGGAGAGAGAGAGAGAGAGAGAGAGAGAGAGAGAGAGAGAGAGAGAGAGAGAGAGAGAGAGAGAGTCACACACATAATCTTCCATGCTTGATAGGGGCAATAATCGATAATGGAACTCTGCCAAATTAGGGATTGGGGCTGATCCTCCCAGTATTGTCAATAGACATATTGGGTTTCAGATAAATAAAATCTAACGGTTTTAAACTATGGTTCCAATTCGCTCAGAACTATGAACTGGAACTGAAACGGACTGGTTCTGGCTTCGGTTTGGAACTGTCAGTTCTAGTTCTGGTTTCACTTGAGTCCCAAATAAAAATATTAAAACTTTAAAATAATAATAAAGTATTCAAATCTGTTCCACGTGAGGTAGAACCGGAGTCAATCAGGGGGTTCTCAGGTCGCTTATGGTTTCAAGTCTGGTTCGAGTGGTTCCGGTTTCATTGGTTCTTGATCTGTTCAGATCCGTTTCAAACTGTCGGACTGGTTCCGAGCCGGACATGTCTAGGTTTCCTATCGTTTCATCTCCAGTATCCGGGGTTTAATGATACTTATATCCGACCCGAAAGGGAACTGATTGCTGCCGCACAAATTTGCGTCAAACCGTCTCTCTCTCGTTTGAGATTCCGATTTGGTGGGGAGGGCTTTTCGACTTCGGCGACGACAAAAGGGAGAGAAAAGAAGTGGGGTGTTTCTATGTCGGGTAAGCGAAAACTAGTTTTGATGAATTTCATTCTCTTCATGTAGTTGATCTTTCACCATGAATTTCGCTCTTCTCCGCCTTTTGATCTTTCACCCATTCTATATCGGAAAAAGAATTCCTTGGGGTTTTGGTGCTGCTAACTTTCGTTCATCAGGACGGCATTCAGAAGGTGAAGCCAAGTGACTAGCTTTATATTTGTGAACACAATTAGCTTTGTTTAGTGGAAACGTTCTATAAGAAACGGGATGGTGTAAATTCCAAAGATCGATCAATATATTGATCCCATACGTTTTCGTTCTACTAAAAAAAGGGTATTTTGGATGATCGGTATGCTGAAACGGAGTACGTGTTCTCAGTAGTCCTTTCCTCCCTTCTTGAATTTTGGAGTTTTATTCTTCTCTTGGTTAAGTTACGGAAAATTATGAGCATGTGAATCTCGTGGTGACTTAATTTAGCCTAAAGCATGTGATGTAGCTTCGGACCGATTGATTGATGAAGATGTTTTTTCTTGTTTTCCGTATTTTATGTTGTAGGCATGGCCTCTATGTGTAAGACTTCCTAATAAGGGGCCTACCTTGTGCTTTTGATAGGCTACTTATTGAAGTCATGGCAATTTCAATGCTTTTGCACCTTCAGAAGGTATGGCCATTCTCATTTTCAAAACCAGATGACCTGAGATCATCAAACAAATTGGTTCGCAATCTTACAGTTCCTGAACGCACCAAGAGATTTGTTTTCGCACTTCGAGAGCCACAGTCGAATTCAGTTGTTTATATTTTGGTTGCCCAAAATTTGTCAGAACAGTCAGCCCTAGATGTAGAGTCTCTGATTAGGGAAGTTAAGCCTAATGCTGTTGTAGCTCAGGTGTCAAATTCCACATTGGAAGATATTCAATTGGAAGAGACTAGTCTTCAAGACAATCGAGCACACACTGTGCCTACTTCTTATTTCGGGGTTCTGAAAGAATGCTTCAAAGAGAAAGTTGACAAGGCTAAGTATGAGAATGTGGCTGGGTGCCAAGTTTTACAGCACATCTTTGGGGTTGGATTTTACGGGCACTTTTTGGCTGCCAAGAAGGCTGCAAAGGAGGTTAAATCACCCTTTGTTTTGCTTGATTCTCCTTCAACAAGTACTGCTGTCAATCACAAGAGTGAAAGTAATTCCGGTGGGAACAATATTCAGGAAATAGTTGCACGCGTGTCATCTTCTCTTATACAGCCAAACGGTTTGACTCCTGGGAGATTATCGAGGGAGGCAGGCAATACATTGACTATTCTACACAAGAGGATTTGTCTCACAGATAAGTTTCATCTTTCAGCTGTAAAATCCTTGGTTTCTTCCATAGGTTTCGCACCTTTGAAACTGGATTCCACAGATTCTCGTGTGGCTTCTAATGGAAGTCATACAAATACTGGTTCAGATGTGGAGTTTGAAGTTCCATCATATGCACAATCCTTTTATCTTCTATTAACTGATTTACATCATATATTTGTTGATCTTCCAATCATTGGGAAGGCTTTGGCTCATGCCCAGAAAATGATTGTCAATGTTGAGAGGGGAGAAAGGGTTGACCCAGAAGTTCTATGTGAAGCTCGGAAATTCAGGATTGCAGTTGAGGGATTGAGAATCGCAGTGAATGATTCTGCTCGAGCTCCTCTTGATCAAAGGGGAAAGGACTCACAAAATATTGATTTTCCAGCTCTGCCTCATGAAGAAAAGTGTCATCTCCTGTTTGCTGAAGCCCTTAAGAATCAGGCAAGAAAGTATGGATCCCTGGTAGCTATAGTTGATGCTGGCAGTTTAGCTGGTATCCGAAGGCATTGGAAAACTGCTGTGCCTCTGGAGATTGCGGACATGGCCTCTGAATGTTTCACATTATACGAAGATGACGGAGAAACAAATCTGGAACACCACACAGGCAAGAAGAGATCGTTAGCTGATAAGCCTGTAATCACAGTTGGTGCAGGGGCGACTGCAATTTTAGGAGTGACGGCACTTCCCAAAGCTCTTCCTATGTCAAGCTTGGTTAAGTTAGTAACCTACAAGGTTCCAGTTACTTTAAAGATGGGTTTCGCACATGCGCCAAGAGCAATTGCGGCCATCGGGAAAATAGTTGGTGCTCCAAAGGTGTTTGCTCCATTGAAGGCGTCTGTATCAGGTGTTGCTAGCTCAGGGGCCAACATGTCGACCATGAAAGTTGCGGCATCTGCTGAGAAAATTCGTGCAGTTGCCCACGGAATCATAGCATCTGCTGAGAGGACTAGCTTGTCTGCGATGCGGACAGCATTTTATGGAATCATGAAGTCATGGCGTGGGCAGCCTGTTGGTGCCACCCCTTGGGCTGCCTTTGGTTTTAGTGTGGCGGCGTGCTCTGGGTTACTTCTATTTGGAGATGGAATTGAATATGCAGCAGAGGCTGTCCCTTCTGCCTCAACAATTGCCAACTTGGGCCGTGGCCTGAGAAGTTTACACGAGACATCGGAGGCTGTGAAACATTCAGAGTCATCTAAGTTGCATGAGATGATTCAAAATGCATTGTACAATATGAAGATAAAAATCCAGTAAAGATGATTTCCATTGTTCAGAGCCAATTTTGCAACGGTTTTTTGCCAGTTATACTATTTGATTACATGGTGCTTATGTAGTCTGCTGCCATTTTATAATGGCATGTCTGAGAGTCTAAATCCTGGAACTGGGTTGAATGGACCAACCATGAAATGGGAGAAACAATATCAAGGGTTGATTTCAATGGTGCAGAGGTAACAAAACCCTCTCTTTGCTTGAATATTCAAGTTGCTTAGATGTTTACAAACTCGGAACAAATTCTAGAATATCACATACCATTGATTTTTCATGTGAAAGGAAAGAATGGAATTGTGTATCTTTTGGCAAGAAGAGTGTTTCAGGGTAAGCTAGATTGGCAGTTGCATCTGTATTATACGAAATTAAGTGAATGGTATTACTTAATTGTCAATCGTGGTAACTTTGAGATCCATGAGGATTCCCTAACTTCATTTTCAGGTGGTGGTACTTCCACCTGAAGTCTCTTCAAGTGAGTGGCACATGCACGAGTTGACCGACTTGTGCCAGAAATTTGAGTACATTCTGGGACTGGTGGCTTGAAGGACCCACTAGTTACGGTGTCTGGTAAAGTTCTAATTAGGAAGACCCATTACTTACTCAGCTGGTTCAGATCGTGTTTCACGGGTAGTGTTCAGGTCCATTCCCTTGTTACCTGATCCCAGGGAAATCTAGAATCAGATACAGAGATGAGAATGGTAGACTGACCCAACGAAGACGATGAACAAGATTTTCATACCCAAGAACCAAGATGTATTGGATTGGTCCGAAACTAAAGGCAGAAACCTAATTCAAGTTTCAACTACGATTTGTGTCCGAAAAGCGAAGTGAGACTTTGATCAGGAACAAAAAGCTGGGTGACTTGGAGCTCCAAAACCCGTTTAACTCGAACCTTAACCAAGTTATTTCTATACAATAGGTGAGGTTGGCTGGAAGTGTAAACCAGGACTCCCCAATAGGCCATCCATCCTAGTAGCCATGGAACCTGGTCTGTTAATGGCAGAAGTATCACACTTCTGCACCGAGTGTCTTAGCTCAACAGCAGGGCGCTCTAGTGGCATTGCTGCTGCTGGGGAGTTCGACTCCCAGAGGTTGCATGTGTGTATTAGTCTTCGGCCTCCTCTTGTAACCAAAAATAAAGAGTATCGCACTTGTTAAAATGTTTCAAAAATAACCCTCCTAGGTCAAAGTTTTCTAGTATTGTGAATCGATGAGATAAAACTCGACCACTAATAAGTATCAAACCCCTTTTTCATGTCTGGTTTTATGGTGTATAAGTTAGAAGCTTAAACGATCTAAGGCCATTTTACCATTTTACATACATGCCATACACTAGTTCCTTTTTCAAAGATCCGATCTTTCTGTTCATTTTCAACTACCAATGGCAGGTCTATGTTGAGGCGAGGTGGGGTGGCGACGCCACATGAAATTTGAAAAACAAATGGGAAAGTTACAGGGCGTGATTGGATTCCTGGTTATGGTACATACTTCACCCCACCTTAAATGGTTGAATAGGCTGTTCTCCCCACCCCCACAAAAATTCTAGATCCACCACTGACCGAGACTAAGCACTAAAGTTCATATCTAGATGTTAATGAATTTGGTATGGAGATCCATCACCAAGAAATAGAGTTTCTAATTTGAGTTCATATTATTATAAACCTTCTTAACATCATAAAATGTATATTACTTTTACTAATTCAAGAGCTTACATGGCTTAGCCAACCACTTTATGCTCATCCTTTTCTGTTTTCTTCTTCGACATTTTTGCATAATACTGAACCATGAGCAGAGTTTCATTTCTCAACTTGGATGAGGTTTTCAAATCCAAAATGAATACACTCGGACCATAATTGAAGGTTAGCTGTGCATGGACTTTGATGCTGTTTTCGACTTATTTGTGGGGCGTGAACCGGGCATGAAACTTCTGCCTTTTCCCATAAATTATTTCACATTGATGGATTTTTAAAACCTTTATTTATTCAAAGAGAACTGTTATATAGCCCTAGTCCGAGGGGTCTTAGCTGGTCGAATTTAGGGGGCGGGGGGTGTCACTATATTGCTCGACAACAAAGTAGAACTCAGTTCACAAAGCAGGCTGCCTCGTACATAAGCTCAACAATTAACACCAATTGTTTACTTCTGCTTGGCATGTATAAGCTCGATTAACTAAGTATTATATATTATATTTGTTGATGCCAAAAAATTAATTTTAGAAAACCATACCACCAAAAAAGAAAGAAAACCATGTTAGTGTAGGTGTGGTCGAATGTTCGATTTTCCAAATCTACAACAAAATATAAATGAGAACAGATTGATGCCAGTTAGGAGTTGCTTTCTCCAATGAAACTTATACCAAGTCATTAGCCTTTTCACATATAGTGCCGGAGAGTGACACACCTGGACTTCTCAGGAGCCCATCATAACACACTCTTAATCTAATAAACATTCTTATCTTTGAAGTTCTCTTACACTATATTTTAAGACTGAGTACAAAAGCTATCTTATTGAGTTCTTCATTGGAATAGTCAATGATGGCTTTTCTCCCCACCTAGATTTTATTTAATTTTCATCAAACTTACAGTTCATTTACTATCAGTTAGAGGAGGGGTGTTAAATGTAATTGTGCATTTATGTATTTTTATTTTTTCTTTTACACTTCTGGTCAGCATGCACGACAACTATAAGACCGCCAATGGCCCAAATGGCAAGCTAACAAATGAAGGATGTGTTGAACTTTTAGTATGATGTAAAACAATTGGGGAACTCACAGTAGGACACCAACCCTAGTTTTTTGGACCATTTGAAGGCAAAGATGCTCAGGTTATTGACAAGTAGTAAGAACTATTCATTGATCCTCTTGGAATAAACTAAAATGATGTGCTGATTTGATTCACATGTGAAGTTCTTCTTTTCAACGCATCATGTATCCGTACTAGGAATTTAAAAATGGCTAATTGGTTGTAATAGAATGCAAGAGAAATAACAAGAAAAATCCCCCTTCTTCCACAGATTCTACATGATCATCAACAAGAAATCTCTCTACAGCGGTTGCAAATATAAACACAGAATCCTTTAATAAGAACCATGTATATATTGTATCATGTATTTTCTGTTTCTTGCTTTGTTTCTTCAGCTTCTGGAGCTTTGATAATTATATTTTGTTAAAATTGAATCAATTGAATCGGAAATCTTTAGGTAGAATGAGCATCTCATAATCCAATGTGGCTTTCCCCTATGGCTGTAGTTGTTACATGGTGGTAGTGGAATTCTGGGCATGTGAGCGTTCAGTTGCTGAAGAACATTGAACAAGGTCTCTCATCGTTTCTCATCAAGCCCTGTACAGATGAAACATGCCTTTAACTCATTTCCAGCTAAATGTTGATCAACATTTTCTCATCAAGCCCTGTACAGATGAAACATGCCTTTCCCCTACACATTGATCAAAGTTAGAGAGATCAAGGCTGGCAGGAAAATGTTGGAAGATTAATAGACTAATTTATTTTTAGGAATCTCTCTTTATAAGAGGCTAAACCTTTAGATTTGGATTTTAGTTTTATGTATGCATGATGGCGTATATATATATATATAAGAAAATTGGATCATGCTCACCACGGATATGCCTACACACTCCTTTTTAGTTACATGAATGTAGTTTTAAGGGTTTTTGAAAATGTAACAATCAGACATGAGTGAACAATGTCAATAGTGACTAGAATCCAATCACTATATATGTGTATGTATGCTTCTGGTTCCTTGCAACCATAACTAAACCAGAACCAGGTCGGTCCCAATTCTAGTTTGGAATAGTCAGTTCAGGTTCCACTTTGACTCCAAGAGGCTAAAAACCATAATAATATATGAAAATTTTGAAAAAAATAAGGATAATAAAAAGTCTGAAAGTAGGCTCTTTGAACTAACAGTTATTAGCATTGATCCATTCATTCATTCATATAAATATATATGTGTGTGTGTGTGTTGCATACCTTTGATAATGTCCATATTTTTTTCTTATTTTTTAAAGGAATGAGTATAATATGGTTGTCTTTTTTATTTTACCAAATGTCTCTTTAAATTTCTATGAGACTCATGCTCTCAAACAAGTAAAAGAGGTTAGAGGTGTGTAAAACAGTATGTATATACATGCACATATGATGAAAATATTTGTTGTCAAAATTGACAGTGATACAACTTTCTATACTGGCTCAAAGAAGTCTTATCTTTATTTTTTCAACAGACAGAGGGATATTTAAAAAATGAGAAGGAATAAGATGAATATATCTCTGTATGTTTACCCACTAGCTACTCCACATTTGGTAGCCAACTCTTCAAGCTCAAGATGGCAAGAAACCGGCCTTGCCTGGTTTTGCAATAGCAGATGTTACAAGGAATATGGCCATTCTCGGCTCGGGTAACGGCTGGACTGGCTTTCCTCGTCTGGAGCTGTAACGGACGGCCGTTACCGAAATTTACTAAAAATTCTGGTAACGGTTGTCCGTTACTGTATCTAGCCTTCCCTCAGGTAACGGTCATCCAACCGTTACCTGAGGGAAGGCGAGATACAGTAACGAACACCTGTTACCAGAATTTTCGGTAACAATCGTTTGTTACAGCTCCCAGACGAGGGAAGCCACAGGCGGATTTATCCAGACGATTGGGAGAGCGCCTGCCTATAAAAAGGCAGGCATATACAAAGATCGGTATATGTACATGTGTATGTGAGTGAAATACCGAAAAATACAGTCATTCGTCTGAGCAAACCCCTATGTGGGAACCTCGAGTCATCACCATCACCGCTGCGCTCCTTTCCTCTCTACAGATATAGAGAGTACCCGAAAAATCCGACGACCATCATAGAAAAGGTAAGGACTCGTTGTCATTGGTATCAAGGCCTGGTTCCTTGCAAAAAAAAAAGAGAAAAGGGAGAGGTTAATAGAGGAGAGAAAGAAACAAAAAAAAAATTATAGGTGGAAGGCGGCAGTCGGACAGGGAAGGCGGAAGGAGAAAGCTAGAGCACATCCGACTGACGAGCCGGAGCAGCCTGAAACCCGAAGGCAGGCAAGCCGGCAAAAGCCTCGAAGGCAAAAGCCAGAGGCAAGCCGGCAAGAGCCCTAGAAGACAAAGACCAGAGGCAAGCCGACAAGAGCCTAGAAAGCAAAAACCATAGGCAAGCCGACAAGAGCCCCAAAGGCAAAAACTAGAAGCAAGAAACAAGAGGCAAACCGGCAAGAGCTTCAAAAGGCAAAAACCAGAGGCAAGCCGGCAAGAGCCCCAAAGACAAAAACCAGAGGCAAGCCGGCAAGAGCCCTGAAGGCAAAAAACAGAGGTAGGCCGGTAAGAACCGAAGGTCGACCAGGGGTATAGCCGCAAAATAGAAGCGGCAGGTCGACTAGGGGTACAACCGCAAATCAGAAGCGGCAGACCGGCAAACCAGAGCTAGAGGACGACAGGCTGAAGTAGCCGGAAGGACAAAGACGCCAAGAACCCGCTGACAGCCGACACCCGACGGTGACGAACGGCCGGTGGCAATAGTCAAAAAAATACAGATTTATCCCTTGGTATTCTTTTTAGGGGTTTGGAGGAAAAAAAAAACCTTAGAAAATTTTGCTTTCTGCTCTTCATCACGTTAACGTGTTTCTTACTTTGTGTGTTTTTTCTTTTGTTTCCTTTAAAAGACCGCTTGATTGATATTTTTTGCCAAACACCTAAAATGAGTTCTAGGATATGCGTGTCCGAACTGACAAAAACAAAAAAGCTAAACGGTTTGAACTTCTAGACATGGAAGAGAAGAATCCCGCTAGCTCTAACACTAGAAGGTGTAGAGTATGTGTTAAAGGAAACAGTGCATCCTCCACCACCAGATGCAAACCAGCAACAGTTAGAGACGATACCATAGCAAGAACAGTAATATTAACTTATATGGAGGATGACTTGATTAGGGTCTTTGAAGAATATGAGACAGCAAAAGAGTTGTTTGACTCATTAACAACTAAGTATGATACAACTACAAAGTTATATGTGCAGTTACTACTACAAAAATACAACTCCTTTAGAATGAAAGAAGGAGAAAATATAGTAGAGCATGTAAATCACATGTTGGTAATGGCTAGGGATTTAGCCGTAGCAAAATCAGTCATCCCCGAACCGATGCAGATATCAACTATATTGAACAGTCTACCCTCATCATGGAACATGGTCACTACTGCCTTAAGATTAGGGCCTGAAATCAACATTTCTGAGTTGTCCCTAAAGTTAGCAATTGAGCAAGAACACATGCTCAAAAACAAAAAAGAAAAATTGCTAGTGGTCCAAGATGAGTTAGTGTCTAGCTCCAAATCCAACTTGAAAAAGAAACCAAATAAAAGGTTTGACAAGAATAACAAGAAATGCGGTCAAAGTTTTAAGAAATCACAAGAAACCACTGACCGGATCAAGTGTTTCAACTGTAGAAAGATGGGGCACTACAAGAGGGACTGTCGCAACAAGAAAGGTGGAGGAAACAACCAACAGCGCAGATAGTAGGAGAAGCAAGATATAATCTGCGTAATTTCATAATGTCTATACTTGGACCGCCTAATTACAGGTTGGTGGATAGACTCGGGAGCTACAAGACATATCTCAAAGACCAAGTAAGGGTTAATTGATATGAAGGAATATTAACCCGAAGAACATCGTGTGTATATGGGAAACAATACTTTCTCAGATGTTCTAGGTATTGGATCCTTTAGGATATTTGTACAAGGCAAACCAATTGTATTGACCGATGTGTTAATTATGCCATCTATAAGGCACAATATGGTCTTGGTCCCTACCTTAGTTAAGAAGGGTTTTGAAGTTAGGTTTATACCTAACAAGGTGACTATGGGCAAACATGGGAGAATCTTTTTCTCAGGAGAATTTGATATAGAACATGGACTATTCAAGTTATTTGATAATGAAAGTCATCGATCTTCTGCTTATATTGAGAGTATTTTTTCTGTTGATGTGAATATATGGCATAAATGCCTAAGGCATATAAGTCTGGAAAAGTTGAGGAAATTATCCAACTTTGACTTATTGCCCGGATTTGAGGAAAAGATTTTCAATAAGTGTGAAGCTTGCATACAAGGAAAAATTATAAGAAAAGTCTTTCCCAAGGAAACAACAAGGGCAACAACCCTGTTAGAAATTATTCACACATATTTATGTGGACCTTTCAGAGTAAAGACACATCGAGGAAAGGGTTACTTTATAACTTTTATCGATGATTACTCTAGATATATGTATATATATCTTTTAGCACATAAATCAGAGGCACTTGAGGCATTTAAAGAATATAAGCAAGAAGTGAAAAATCAGTTAGGGCATATTATCAAAGTCTTGAGATCAAACAGAGGAGGTGAGTATACCTCGGCAGAATTCCTAGAATTTTGTAAAGACTTTGGTATTGCTAAATAAAATACAATGCTCAGGACACCACAACAAAATGGTGTAGCTGAAAGATACAATAAAACCTTGCTGAACATGACAAGGTCTATGTTAATTGATGCCTCTCTACCAAGGGTATTTTGGGGAGAAGTGGTAAGTACAACTATTTACGTGCTCAACAGAGTACTGTATAAAGTTGTATTCACTATACCATATGAGATGTGGTTTGGAAGAAAACCCAACCTAGGTCATCTTAGGAGGTGGGGGTCAATTGCACATGTCAAGATCCTTGATCAGTATAGAGATAAACTTGACAGCAGGTCCTTGAGGTGTATATTTATTGGATATCCAATAAGTTCAAAAGGATATCGATTATATCATAAGGACCAAGGACTCATTGAAAGCAGAGATGTTGAATTCTTAGAAGATTCTAAGAATGACATCTTAGAAAACAATGAGGAGTGTGTTGATGATTTGGTAGATTTAGACCAATCATCTTTTGAGCCGATAGAAGAACTTCCTGAAACTACCGATATCTTAAGTGGACATAAGAAGCCAAGAGTCACTCCATCCTACTTAAAGGATTATCACACTTATCTTGCAGAGGAAGTGTGTAATTCGGTAGATTTAGATGAGTTGACTGATAACTTGACTTATTAACAAGCAATGAACTCATCAGAAGCAATAGATTGGGAGAAAGCCATGGATGAGGAAATTGAATCCATTGAGAAAAACCAAGTTTGAGAATTGGTTGATTTGCCAAAAGGAAGGAAAGTTATGGGATGTAAATGGGTTTTGAAAAAGAAATACAAGGTCGATGGTACAATCGATAAGTTTAAAGCGAGGTTGGTTGCAATGGGTTTTTCGCAAAAGGAGGGGATAGATTATGTTGACACATATTCTCCAGTTGCAAAATTTGCATCCATACGGATAATCCTGGCAATATCTGTATATTATGATTTGGATTTACATCGGTTAGATGTAAAGACAACCTTTCTAAATGGAGATTTAGAAGAAATCATATACATGCAGCAACCCAAAGGATTTGTGGTTGAAGGCCAAGAAGATAAAGTGTATAGGTTGAAAAAATCCCTATATGGCCTAAAACAGTCACCTCGTCAATGGTATTTGACTTTTCAAAATGTCATTATAGAACTTGGGTTTGTAGCTAACAAACTTGATCACTGTGTTTATGTCTGGACCAGTGGGAGTCACTTTGTCATCTTATCGTTATATGTAGATGACATATTATTGACTGGAAATGACAATGAGATGATTGTCAAAACCAAGTCATGGTTGAACTCCAAGTTCGAAATGAAGGATATGGGAGAAGCATCCTATATCCTGGGTATAAAGATCTCTCGAGATAGAGGATCTAGACTCTTATGCTTGAGTCAAAAGAGATATATAGATTATATCCTCAAGAAGTTTAAAATGGGTGAATGTAAGTCTGCAGATACACCTGTTACAAAAAGGGGTGAAACTGAGTAAGGTTGACTGTCCCAATGAAGGAGACGATAAGCCTAATGTTCCTTATGCTCAAGTTGTTGGTAGCTTGATGTATGCTATGTTGTGTACAAGGCTTGATATCAGCTTTGCTGTTGGTCTTATCAGTAGATATCAAAGTAATCCTGGTTGACAGCATTGGATAGTTGTGAAAAGGATTCTAAGATATCTGAAAGGAACAAAGGACTTGAAACTGTGTTTTCAAGCAAATGAACTGGAAGTGGTAGGATACTCAGATGCTCACTTTGCTGGGAGCAAAGATGACAGCAAATCAACCTCAAGACAAATATTCTTATTTGGAGGTGGTGTTGTTTCTTGGGAATGTAAGAAACAGGGTTGTGTAGCATTGCATACACAGGAAGCTGAGTATATTGCTTGTTGTATGGCTGCAACAAGTGCTGTCTGGTTAAGCCGCTTCATACGAGATTTGAAGCTGGAGATAACAGATAAGCCGGTGGTTATCTATTGCGATAACAATGCAGCAATTACTCTTATTAAGAGTGGAGCATATTGCTAAAAAAGCAAGCATATAATGGTAAAATACCACTATGTTCATGACATGGTTATGAGAAAGGAAATATCCATCTCATACATGCCAACGGAAGACATGTTGGCAGACCCCTTAACCAAAGGCATAACAGAAGAACTCTTCTCAAAATATGTTAGAAACATGGGTTTGAGATATATTTGAGTTTTTGTATGGGTAAATAACCATACAATGGATGTGTTGTTGTATAGGTAAATAACCATACAACGAATGATTTGTTGTGTAGGAAAATAACCACACAACAAGTTCTGATTACAGTAGTAATCAGGAATCTACATAACTAGGGAAAACCCCTGAAAAGTGAGAGAAAAACCAGTATGTCGATACACTTGGCTCGAATGCCAAGTGGGAGATGTTACAGGGAATATGACCATTCTCGGCTTGGATAACGGCTGGATTGGTCATCCAGTCGTTACCTGAGGGAAGGCCAGATATAGTAACGGACAGCCGTTACCGGAATTTCCAGTAACGGTCGTCCGTTACAGCTCCTAAAAGGCAGGCATATACAAAGATCGGTACATGTACATGTGTATGTGAGTGAAATACCGAAAAATACAGTCATTCGTCTGAGCAAGCCCCTGTGTGAGAACCTCGAGTCATCACCATCACCGCTGCGCTCCTTTCCTCTCTACAGATACAGAGAGCACCCGGAAAATCCGGTGATAAAAACTCGTCATCAGTAGAAGCTGACATTGATCCAGTAGTTGAATCAAAGCAAACACGTTCCTTTTGTGTGCTGAAGCAGGTTTTCATCCGTCATACAGCCACAGTAACCGTTCATATGAATTCGCATTCTTTGCTGATAGAAAATGAAATAAAAGAGAAAATTAAAGCAAGCAGATTTGCAACTCTAGTGTTTCAAACAACCACTCTGAAGCGTAGTTCACCTCTTTATGCGTGATGATGAGGTTCTCTAAAATAGAGTTATCACTATCCAGTTAAGTAGTAGCTAACTTAGACATGGCTGGTTTGGAATTGGCTCATCGGTTCGAAATTGGCTCGCCTGCTCGAATCAGAACCAAACTGCTGCTCATGGTAACCAAAACCAGCTTTGGAATGGTAATCAGAACCGGGGATTCTCCGGTTCTATTACGGTTCATGGTCTCCGAAGACTAGCCTGAAATTGGAACTGGTGGTCTCAAACTGTGGATAACTATGTTTTAAATATTCTTTCAAAACCTCTTATCACAAATAAATCGTTAGCTCAATGATAGGGCACTCCTTACCGTTGCTGTTGGCAAGAAGTTTGAGTGTATTGCTCTTCTATTTTTTTTTTTAATTGAAATTACGACAACCGTTTTAGGACGGTTTCGAAACCGAAGCCGAACCACCCGGGCAGTTTACATGTCTAAGCTAATTAGTATCCTTTCTTTTATATGTTTATCAAAGTATGCTTGTATGTGAATGAGTGGGATATTCTAGCTGCAGGAGTTGAAGCTTTCAGTAGCAGTGCCCACGGCTAAAAATTATAGAAGGGAAAATAAGTAGCAAGAAAAAAAATCTAGCAATTAAAATGATAAATTGAAATTTAAGAAGCAGTAAATTAAGAGAAAAATAGGTGGATCATCTGCTATAGAACATTTAATTAGATTGAGCATCTGTCATATTATGTAAGATCAAATAAATTATAGCATCAATCATGGGCTAGCACAACACCACAGTAACATATCAGTCTGTTGCCGTCATACACATGCATGTGCACACATGTGTTTATTATCTATTAAATAATAATATATATAGAGGAAGTAGTATAATAGTTCTACCATTTCACCCATTGACAACCGCCTTCCACTACTCCTCCATGGCTCAAAACATCCTTTCGTTAGTCAAAATTGTGTCACCACCAAAACCACCTAAAAAAATTAAATATATAAGTGGTTTTGTGACTTTATTTAGTTTTTTTAGGCATTTTTTTATGGTAACAAGAGTGATTTTGATCGGTGAAAGATAGTTTTAAGTAGTAATAGAGTAGTCTAAGGAAAAAGTTAATAGAAAATTGGAACTATGGAGAGAAACATTAGAAAGCAAAGGCCTCCGACTTAGTAGAACAAAGACAGAATATATGGATTGTAAGTTTGATCATTTGGTTACTTCGGAGGACATGAAAATTAAAATTGGCACACATTGCATTCCCCAAAAGGAAAGTTTTAAATATCTAGGGTCAATTTTTCAAAGTGATGAAAGAATTGATTAAGATGTTACACATAGAATTAATGTTGGTTGGTTAAAATGGAGAGGAGCATCAGGTATTCTTTGTGATAAGAAGATACCATTAAAGTTAAAAGGTAAATATTATAGAGCAGCAATTAGGCCTGCCATGTTTTATGGTTCTGAGTGTTGGACAGTTAATCATCAACATGTACAAAAGATGTCTGTGACAGAAATGAAGATGTTGAGATGGATGAGTGGTCATACAAGAAAAGACCGTATATATAATGAGATTATTAGAAACAAATTAGGAGTGACACTAATAGAGGATAAAATGAGAGAACGTCATTTAAGATGGTTTGGACATATACAAAGAAGATCAAAAGAAGAACCTGTAAAAAGGTTAGAAAAACTAAATTTGGAAAGTATTAAAAGAGGTAGAGGACGACCACAAAAGTGTTGGAAAGAAACAATAAAGAATGATCTAGCTTATTGGGAGTTAACTGGTAACATGGTACATGATAGAGATATGTGGAAACAAGCCGACCCCGTCTAGTATGGATGTAGAGTAGTGAAAGGTGATAAAAGGCAACAATGAGTAGTTTAAATTGTGGAACCATGCAAAACAAGCCATTGAGTATGTACTATTTCAAATATCCACCCATCGATTTTTGAGATCAAACTGTGGATATGTTTGTGTAAGATTTATATATATATATATATATATATATATATATATATATATATATATATATATATATATATATATATATATATTATGAAACTGGTTTATCTGCACACACTATGAAATATGCATGAAACCCACAATATAAAAGTGGTGGACTAACATTAGAAAATTCTTGGGCTCCATTACATTGACAGAATTGAGGGTCACCAATTTATACTATGGGTTCCATTGTGTATTGCATAGTTTCTGCGCCTAGTCTCCTTATATACACCCACACACATGAAACACAAATTTGAAATATAAAGCTCAAGAAAGGAAGAAAGCACAACCATCAGCCTTGCGGCAGCAAGATCCCTGACAAAGTCTGCCGCGGTTTCCTCAAGTTACAGATAGAAAGAAGAACACTGGAAGTTGAAGCAAACTCAAAATCAACTAATAGCAAGCTCATGCAGTTTTCTAATATCAAGACTGCGTCTGATGGGAAGTCCACAAGGCAAAGCCCCCCACTCTCTCACTCATTCACACACACACACACAGAGAGAAACACATGTAGAAAGGACAGGAAGAAAATTTACCAGAAATACAAAAATTGACGTTATATAATATGTATATATATGCCCTAACATGTTTATCCTTTTCTTTTCAGAATTATCACTGTGATTTAAAATTTATAAAGGTTTGTGAAAGAATAAAAAAAATAATGTTATTATATTCATGTTTAAAATGATTAGGCATCTCTTTCTCTTTATATTCGAAAGTATGAGTGTAATTTAAAATTTGTGAGAGTTTTTAAAAGAATAGAAAGAACAATATTATTATACTCATGATCATGAAAAATAATGAATGAGTATATTCTTTTTTATATATATATAAAATTGAATCTTCCTTATTAGTGACATTATTTCTTATGTTTGATCATTGTTTTTTTTATGACATAATTATTTTTCATGCATGCATACATATATAATGACGTATTTGTGGGCCCTACCCATTCTTTTTAGTTAGAAAGGAGCCTCAAGCACATAAGTACACGCATGCACTTTCCAAGAGCTAAACTCCCCACCAACAGTAAGGGCGGCCAGGCTGCCTGCCAGTCGAGCTAAGGCTCTTGAATTTTGCAGTTGTTGACTCGTGTCCTCCATATCATTATTCATATTGGCAGGATATGATCAAGGATTCACGTTTCTCATGCACGGAGACTATTAGGGATTGACCTTGCAGGTAATACCCGAACCAATAAGGTTTTGGTTTGGGTATAGTCTAAGAGATGTGGTGCCCTGACTGATACCTGACCAACATATATGCACGCACACACATACACACACACATATATATATATATATATATATATATATATATATATATATATATATATATATATATATATATATATATATATATATATGCGCGCGTGCATGCAGAAGAATAAATTTTACTTTTTAAATTCAAATTTTCATTATTGATCATGCTAGAGACCACACAAGTATACCTTTCAACCATATATACACATATATATATATATATATATATGCGCGCGTGCATGCAGAAGAATAAATTTTACTTTTTAAATTCAAATTTTCATTATTGATCATGCTAGAGACCACACAAGTATACCTTTCATGCTAGAGACCACACAAGTATACCTTTCAACCATATATATATATACATATATATATATATGTATATATATATACATATATATATATATATATATATATATGTATATATATATATATATATGCGCGCGTGCATGCAGAAGAATAAATTTTACTTTTTAAATTCAAATTTTCATTATTGATCATGCTAGAGACCACACAAGTATACCTTTCAACTCACTTAGGTCACAATCACAGGTATAGAAAGCTAGAAATGAGGGCTTGAATCACAAGCAATTTCCACTTCTCATGGTAAGTTCGTTAGATAAAAGCAATATCACACAATGAACGGCAGCTCTCGTGACTAGAGAAAATTTTATGAAGTAGGCCTTGAGTTCGACCTAAAACACCTTTAGTGATGTTAATATATATATATATATATATAAAGTAGTCCATACTCAATGACTCTTTTTTGGTGGTTTCATTGTTCCAACCCTAATATATACGTGTTGGGTTTCTCCTATACATTCTTCATCAGATTAAGACACTGTCTCTCCCTCTCACACGCACGCACACAATATATATAGTGATGTTTTATGGTTTATGTATTTATTAATAACCATGAATATATTTTGTATGAAAAATGAATATATTGTGTACGAAATATTTCAGTAAAAGTACCATGTGGTTTTCGGTATTAACATTTTGGGAGTTAAACTTCTATGTAATAAAACAAAGACTTGAGATTTCTGTCACTAATTAAAAAAAAAAAGACCTTTCCTATAATAACGTAAATGCTGACCGACATGACACCATTTTTAACATGCCAACATAAGCACTTCTACTAAGTCACTTTATATTAATTAATTTTTATAGTTTAAAATATATATTAAATAAGTATTATAATATGTACTAATTAATAAATGTATGTTTAATTAGATATTAATTAGTACTAATTAATATTTATATGGTTAAGTAATATTGATTAATGTTAATTAGATATTAATTATTCATTACTAATTAATATTATATAAATAATTTAATATCATTGATATAATTAATTAATATTATATAATTAATATTAAATGCTATTATATATATTATTTATTAGTAATTAATGTTTTATATAATTTGACAATGATAACTTTATAATTATGTTAAGTTAAGGTGACATGACATGACTTAAGTGTCATGTCAATATATCGATATAGGAACTATATCAACAAAAGTTGATGTCCGTGAAAATTTATTTTTTTATTAACGACAGAAACCATAAATCATATAATACTTTGTGAAATTTTTCATGTAGAACACATGACATGAAAGCTTATAATTCTATGTATAACATGAAAGTATTTATGCAAATAGTTAATGGATCATGAATGGGCTCGAGCTGGGATTGAGGCCGTTTGAGCTCTAAAATCTTAGCCCGTGCCCTAGTTCGAAGGCCACGCTTCGAATTGCCCCGTGCACTTATCATCTTATGAAAAGCATCACATATTTCTCCTTTAAAAAAATGGTAATGATTCTAGCCACCACCATGGTGCCCCACAACCACCCTCCAACAATGACAGATACCTAATAAACTGATCTTGTTAATTCTGAATTACGTCTCACTGGGTTTTTAAATAGCTAACTTTTGGCTTTGTGTTCAGGATTAGCCAGGCCCTTCGCGCACCCTGGATATCGAACTTGTGACCATGTCCTTTTGAGTCACACCCCCTAACCAAGTGAGCAGTGACTATTTATGCTATGTTTGGATTCGGTTAGAATTGGAGTACATGCAGGGTTGGTAAGTTGGCCATCTACAAAGCAGTCACTATTAACCGATCACACTAAACAATTAAACCAACTTGATAAAAAAAATTACATCACGAGGTCAAAGTTGGATATCCATAGACATGACCGGTTCCTAATCGGTCTGGTGGTTCTGACCGGAACCAAACTTGGCTAGGAAGCGGTTGAACCCGAAACTGGTGAAACCAAAACCAAAATATACCTGGATTGGTTCTGGTTTCACCTTTTATAAGATCGAAACCAATCGTCGATTTCAGTATTTTTTAATATATAAACTCTTTAATAAAATTATTTGTTTGGGAGATTTCATACTCAAACCGAAACCACTCTAGAACTGATGGTTATAGGTTCCAAGTTAACGGAAACCAAACATGTTTATGTATGAATACCAAGTTGAACTTACGGCCTATATCATGCGAGTTGAGAGCTTTATGAGATGAGCTAATGTTATGACTATTTGATATCAAAGTGGCACAAAATAGGATTTTGTTGGGTTGATGTATTTTTACATTAAATCATTTCCGATTTCAGATACGGCATGAAAGCCCAATACAAATATTGCCTAAAAATCCACCTGAAGTGACCCAAAAAAAAAGGTCATGTTTGAGTTGATCTTTTCTTTAGTACGCGAAAGGAATGGCATCGACACGAAATCGAGACCCCTACTCGTGTTCGTGTAGCTACGGTGGAAGAAACTGGGAATTCTTCCTTCAAGACTGAAGACGCAAAAATGGTAGTGGTACAAACTCTATGCTTTTCTACAATATGCTTCTGTTTTTTAGAAGATGTTTTCTTTCAAAAGATGGTCAGATATAAATGTAAAGCTTTGAGGTGAAGAGTTTTGCTCCAAAGCATGGTTGTAAAGATCTTTAAATTAGATTCTTACGATTCACGCGGCTCTCTAGGGCGTCCAAATTGAAAGGCGAAGCAGCAGGGTGCCACTTCGTCCATGATATCAAAGGGGCCAAGGCCTGTAGGATGTGTTTGATACAAGGTTCTATTGAAACATGACTTTGATTTTTGGTGCTTACAGTTCCAAGTCAAGTTATTCATCAAAAGGAGAACCACGACGTCTCACTGGGGAAGGGAGGAAAACCTTTAGTGTAAGATGTTTATTGGTAATAACATAATAAAGGTTATGTTAATGATCTTTAGAGTCAATGCATTAAAGATCATGCATCCATATCTTATATCATGATTGATTTCAAGGAACAACTCAATTCCTCTATTGTGGTTTTACAATAACAATCACTTAGTTGGACATCTCAAACTACTAGCATCTTGTCCTAAGACTTGTTCTCATTGAGAGAATAATCTCTTACTAACTTCATGTTATGATACTTTATATTTACAAGAAACAAATACACAGATACTACAAGTATCACATTTAATTTAATATCATTTAATTCACCCAACAACTTGTTATTACCATATTTACATATTTTGTGGGATCTCTACTTAGTTAAGTTGGGTTACCATTGCTTGCGAATTACTCATGGGTTTTAATCACATTTCCAACCTTTATTTTTCAATTACAGCTAGTGTTAGTCCCTTGGTCAAAAGACCGGTTGTATTATCTTTAGATCCAATGTAATCTATAACTTACAAACTTTAAGTTTGACTTATATGTTTTCTTTTTCTTTTTTATACTTAAAATTTCTGATTTTAGCAATAGTCATGATACCACAATGTATCAAAATTGCAAGAAGCGACATTTTTACTATTGGTAAATTGAAGATAAGTCTCTTAAGTCAGTATGTTTTTATTTCAATTTTATCCAAAGCACACAATTTTGCCTTAAAGATAAATCAAGACAAAATAGTTTATTTCTTATATTTTTATGTGTCAACACTACCTACAAAGAGGAATACATATTTAGAGACCTCATTGCTCTTGTATATCTTGGCCATCCAACTAGAATCATTATATCCTTAAAGAATAGAATAATGAAGTACTATGTCTAAAACCTTTAAATAAGTTCTATGTGACCAACTAGTGTATCTACTCAATATAAATACAACAAAAGTAATGATTGATCGTGTACAGTTAGTTAGATAAATCAAACTTCTAATAATCTGAAAATACTTTAATTTAGATATAAGAATACCACTTTCATTCTTGTATAAAATCTTTAAAGAATCATATAGGATGGTAACATATCTATATGTTGTATATTCAAATCTCTTTAAAATTTTATCAACATAATGAGATTGAGAAATTATTATATCATGAGTAAATCTTATGAATGTAAGCCCTACAATCATGTTAGCAACACTTATATCTTTTCTTTCAAATTTCATTTCATTAGTAACTCTCATAATAAATACAACAAAAGTAATGATTGATCGTGTACAGTTAGTTAAATAAATCAAACTTCTAATAATCTGAAAATACTTTAATTTAGATATAAGAATACCACTCTCATTCTTGTATAAAATCTTTAAGGAATCATATGGGATGTTAACATGTCTATATGTTGTATATTCAAATCACTTTAAAATTTTATCAACATAATGAGATTGAGAGATTATTATATCATCAATAAATTATGTCAACAACACTTTCTTTTCTTTCAAATTTACTATATAAGAATGATTTCATTTCATTAGTAACTCTCATATTAAAATTAAATAATAAAATATCATCTACATACACGCATACATAAGATGATGAATTTATCATTGATGATTTTGGTAGACACTCTTATCACATTCATTTGAAATAAGACTAAAAGATGATATAACACAATCAAATTTCTTTATGTTATTGTTTAGGAGCTTGCTTCAATTCTAAAGATTTAACAACTTTATATACCTTAAATTCATTCCTACATGCTACAAAACCCTTTGATTGTAATATATAAATTTCTTTATAGAGGTCATCATATAGGAAAGTATCTTTAAAATCTATTTGATGGATTATAAGACCATATATAGATATCAATCTTATAAGCACTTAAATTATGGCCATGTAAGAAATATGAGAATAGGTATCAAAATAGTTTATTTATTTCCTTTGTCTATATCTCCTGATAACTAATATGATCTTATATTGCTGATGGTTTTCTATGTATTTAGTTTCTTTTTAAAGATCCATTTACATCTAACTACTAAACAATTAAGAGGTAAATCTACTAATTCCCAAGTTTTGTATGAGATAATTTATTGAATTTTATCATTAACTTTCTTTTATAACTCAACCTCAAAAGAAGTAATAACCTCCTAAGGGGTAACAAGATTACCTCAATACTGAAAGTAGTGAACTCACTTCCAATGCTTTTGGATATCCTAACATATCTACTCCTTGATTTAGTTATTTTCTCAAAGTCCTTTGATCTAAAATTAATACATTCAATGTCATCCTTTTCATATGATCAACAATGAAACCAATAATAGGATTAATATCTTAAGAAGACACTTTGGGGTGTACTAGTATTCATAAAAACATAGTCTTAAATAATCTAGCATCATGAAGTTCTATAATCGTGTTAACATTTTTGTTATATACATCACATCTAATGTTCAATAATCTGGATACATAAACTAGTTTTTACATAACTCAAGAATATGACATTAATTATTTTAGGTTCTAATTTATTTCTCTTGTATTCTAGAACAAGCACTTTTACAAAACACTCATACTTGAGATATTTAATACTTGTCTTTTGACTCCTCTAGAGTTCAAAAGTATTACTTTTCTTATGTTTATGATAAACTCTATTCAGAATATTGGAAGTCATATGTAAAACTTTTTGTCACATGTACGTAAGTAGTCATGAACTCTATAGTAAAATATTAATGATATCTAACAAAGTTTTGTTTTTCCATTTTATTATCTCATTAAACTGTGGTGAGTAGGGAACAATTACCTCATTAAAATATTATATTTTGATATTATTAATAAAAAAGATATGAGGTACACTCTCCTCCCTTATCAAACCTTAATAATTTAAATACTCTACTACTTTAAGTTTAAGTTTCATTCTTATAAATTTAAAATTTTTCTAAAGTCTTATATTTACTTTTAAGCAATAAATATAATAATATCTACTACAATCATCAATTAATATAATAAAATATCTTTTATTACCCCTAGTTGTAATTTCATTGAATTCACAAAAATTATGTGCTAAATCTATAATATCATATTTTTCAATCTATGAAAAGATTTTTTAGGTTGCTTCACTTATTTCTATTTATGACAGTATTAAGGATAAGATTTGAATTCATCATTCATTTCATAGAATTAAAATTTGCATAACCTATCCTTTCACGCCATACATCATTTGATTTAATATTTAAAGAAATGGAAGAGGAAGTTTTATTCTCATTAAAATTCATAAAAGAAACATATACATATTTAACATGAATTTTAAGACCCTCTATATCAAACAAATAACTTTTACAAAAAAATACACTACTTAGTGATATATTCATGACTTTATTTCATTCATAATATAATATTAAACTCTCCCTAAATAAGACCGAAGCACTCATGATAATATGGTGAAATATAGACATATACCTAACCCAAGTCAGAATCTTTCTCAAAGAAAACTTCAAATTCACATGTTCTTCGCTCTTGACCTCCATAGTTAAATAATCTCTTAAGGTCATGGTCCAACCACACACAAATACATGCATACTTGTTTCATTGTCTATGATCTACTAATGTGACTAATAAATAAGTAGGAGTTTGGGTTTAAAAGATAAATACCCATCGTTGACCCTAGATTGAGTGGTCAATCATGTTGACCATCATTTTCTTAGTGGCCCCAAGTTTCTTAGCTTTCTTGTAGACACACTCCTTAGCCCAATGACCAACCTAACAACAAATCTAACATGGCTTGTTTTGAGATTTCTTTTAGATCCTAGCTTTTGGTTTATACTTTGCCTTTTGCTTTTTCTTGGGATCACCAATTTGTTTCTTTTCAACCATTAGATTCAATTTAGGGTTGTTATGAATGGGTATAACTAGTTTTTGACTTCTATATTCTTCATCTATTATTGTGTCTGTCATGAAATCATCGAGAGTCATATTGTAGACATGCGAAAATTCTCACTACGGGTTCTTAGGCCTAAAGTGAACATTTTCGAATCTATGTCGCTTTTAGAGGGCATGCCAGCTATCTTTCTCAAACTAGCGAAGTAAGTTTTGAAAATATCTGACTTATGTGGTGACTGTGGACAAGTGGGATCTTTTCGTCGCAAACATTCTTTAACTGATGCTCAAGGGTCAGTCTGTACACTTAGAAAAACTCGATTTTGAACAAATACAACATTTTTGAAAAGTATGAAAGTGTTTGATCAATTGGTTTTCGTTAAATTACAGATTTTATTCATGGGATTTACACATTCCTATGTCTTTGGGTTTTTGCCAATTTAGGCGTGTAGTTGTGTGCATTAAGTGCTCGATTTTGGCAAGTTCTACACAATTTTGCTCAGGATGGTTTGATGTAAGTATGCTCCCTATCTTGAGTATAGTGTATATGCAATGCAACTCACACAACTTGAAGGGAAAACCGGAAATTTAAAGACATAGCAGAAGGGAAATTGCAGAAGGGAAAATATGGCTATATCTTAGGTGCGGAAAGAAAATATATAGCTATATCTTAAGAGCGGAAAGGCTCAATGTGAGTGAGTGCTTTGAGTGTATGAATTGAAAGGCAACTCACGCAACTTGAATTTAAAACCCAGCTGAAAGGGAAATTATATATATATATATATATATATATATATATATATATATATATATATATATATATATATATACGTAAGAGCGGAAAGGCTCAATGTGAGTGAGTGCTTGGAGTGTGTAAAATGAAAGACAACTCACGCAACTTTAATGTAAACCCACACAGCTGAATTTATATAAATAGAGTTATATCTTAGGGGCTGTTAAGGCCTGTTTGTGTGCAAAAGTGTGCAGCTAAGAGTGGAAAGGCTCAAGTGCACGTGTGTGTTCGTGTATCAAGCACATATATTACATCCGGGGGGAGACAAGCTCCGTTATTACAACCCCATATGAATTTATTTGAATTTGAAGTAATGTAAAAGACAAGATTCGAACACTTACACGTCGTCTGCTTGGGATTTCTTTATCATTGAGATCCGACCTTGGGTACAACTGTTGGATGGGCCTCTCGCTACGAATCGATCGGCTGCATTTGGTGTTAACCCTAGTTTAGATCTAGGCTAGGTCGATATGTGGATATGTTATGGTTTTGGCAAGACACGGACAGATCTAGGGTAGATGTAAGGGATCTAAGCTAGGTCTAAAGGAATCGTCTTAGGTAAGGTTCAAGTGGGGCTCCTAAGGGGATGCTCGGCCAGCTAATGGCCGAGTTAGGTGGTGTTTTGTAGGTAGTTCTAGGCGAGATCCTAAAGGAAGGCTCGGCCAGCTAATGGCCGAGCTAGGTGGTGTCTTGTGTATGATTTTAGGCGAGATCCTTAAGGGATGTTCTAAGGGAATGCTCGGCCAAGTGATGGCCGAGCTGGGTAGGTTTTAGGGGGTTGTTTTAGGTAGGATCTAAGGTGGGATCCTAAGGAAAAGGCTCAGCCAGATGGTGGCCGAGCTGGGTAGTTTTAGGAGTTTGTTTTAGGTAGGATCTAATGTGGGATCCTAAGGAAAAGGCTCGGCCAGATGGTGGTCGAGCTGGGTAGTTTTAGGAGTGGTTTAGGCAGGATCTAGCTAAGGTAGATGGTTAGGATTTAGGGTCTTAATGGAGAGGTTTAAGTGAGGCTCGGCCAACACTTTGGCCGAGCTTAACAAACTTGGAATAGGGCAGGTTTTTCAGCAAGGTTCGGCCAGTATTTTGGCCGAACTTAGGGTGGGATTTAAGGGTGGTTTTGGGTAGCCTAGAGGGTTAGGGGAAGATGTAGTTTAGAGAAGGTCTAGGGACTAACCTTGGTGTCGATTCAAGCCAACTCATATGAAGTTCCACGCAATCAATCTTCAAACGGCAGGAAACCCATCCAAGCTGCAGGATCTCCTACTTGCTGCAGCTCCCATGCGTGAAACAAAACTTGGCCCTCAACATTCAGCCCACCATTTTCAAAAAGGGGGAGGTCCATCCCCTTTTGTTGACCCTTTCTTCTCTCTCTCTCTCTCTCCCCCTTCCACAAGCAAATGCATGAAAATTTTCTAGCTCCCCCCACTTGAGACCCCTCACATCCTTTTATAGAGCATGAGTTTGGATATGGATCTTGGGTTGGTTTTGAAATTTGGATCCAATCCAAATCTCATTTAGATCTGGATCTGGATATTTGGATCCAAATTTGATCCAAAATTTTCTTTTCTTCAGTCCTTGGCATTTCGAGCCGGATGATTTGTGCGGGCCCTGACTTCATCAACGCTCCATCTTATGCTGGGTTTTTCCTAATTTTGTCGTTCGAGCTCCTTTTCACCTTTTTTGACTCTGTTTCAATTGATTTTCACTGTTTCAGATTTGGATTGCTTGTGATTTCAGGGGTGCTTTTGGCTTGGCCTTCAATGCTTTGGGCTTGAAGTCCGCTTGTAGCCTGGGCTCCTCTTTTGTCTTCGAAATTTGCTTTTCATTGGGCTGGGCTTGATTTTTGAGCTTTTGAATCTCTTTTGAAGCTGCTTTGGGCCAGGCTTCACCTGTTTGTCTGGGCTTTTGCAAAAATGGGACTTTTGTCTGTCTTTGAGAAATTCATGTTTTAACCGGGATTGGAAAACAGGGGTTTGAAGTATTTTGAGCTCTTAAGTTTTCAAAAATTCCAAACTTGGCTTTTTGAGCTGATTTTCGAACTAGGCATTTGGTTTTTTGCAAAATTTTTGGATTTCGGGGTGTTTACACATATCATCGTTTTTATGTTTAAGATCTAAACTTAAATCCTATCAAGATTTAGAAAACTTCTCAATAATAGACATAACAATAAACTTATCAAAAAGTTTCATATGGGCTTCTGAAGACTATAACACAAAAGTAGAAACTCATGTGCTTGTTGAGTCACAAATTTTCTCTCTATTATTTGGTATTTCAAAATTTTGGTCATGAAATACTTTTCTTGATATAAGTTTTTAATATTATATTTTTGATCCAAAACAACATACATAACTTTGACTGTCATTCAAGGAAAATAAATATATACATTGAGTAAAATATTCAACAATACCAACAAATACAATAACGATAGAGAGTGTCCTCCTTCTGCTTGACGATTCAAGCACTTAGGGTTACAAACATTAGGTTAAAGATAATTTGACGTTATAAATGCATACAATCATAATATGGTCATATGTTGTTACTAGCATTTAAAGTGTGAGAATAAACTTTTCCAGCATTAAGGTTATATCAACCTTAGATCCTAAAGAAATAGATAATGTCATCTTAACTATAGATGATTTCTCTAAAAATATTGGAAGAAATTATATGGCTATATGCATAAATAAGTAATAAGCAAAAAAAGTTGAAATACCAATGTCAACCAAAGTCAAAGATTCAAAAAAAGCCATAAGCAAACAACATAGAGGACCAAGCAAACAAAAGAGAGTCAACAAGTAATTTATGTGATCAAGTCACCCTCAAGAACTTACATTAGAGAAGTTAGTGCCCCACTATGAGGTATCCATGGATACAAATGTGTTTGTTTCAAGATAAATTGATCACCACATGTAGGAGTACGTATCTCAACTATACCTCAGTCACCCGATCGATTGGAGAGCAGAACAATCACTACATCAAAAATATAGCACAAGGAAAGCAAAGAATGCAAGGAGAGTATCCATTTTTTTGGTTGCTTCTGATTAGAGCCCTAATCATATTTTATAATAAACCAACAAATTTCGGATCAACTAGACCAATCATGTTTCCCCATGTTTGCTCCGCCTATGTGTCTTTTTTTTCTTGAGGAGGCTCATTTGACTATAAGTTAAAACTTTTTTGTGTAAAAAATATTGAAGATAATTCTTGGACCTAAGCTTGACCCGAACCAACGTGTGTATTGTTTTGTCTTTGAACCATTCAAGACCTACCATCTATATAAAAAGACATTTAATATTCTTCCAACTTCCAACCCTGAATATGGTACTAAATAATACTCAATGGTATTCACATGAACAAAGCTCTCACAGATATCATAACATAACTTTAATACTTTTGGACTTTCAATTTTATTATTTTTATTAATAATTTAACAATTAAGTCTTTAGAAGTAATTATCATGAATTAAATGTAATTCAAATGATATGGACTTAATTAGACCCAAGAACCATTATTGACATCATTAAGTCCAACATCAATTCGGGTATGCCATTTATCATGATTAAGGCGACCGTATTTTACAACATAAGATTATTTTCTTATATATAACAAGGTCAACTCACGAGTTGATCAAAAGTTTGATACCAGCAACGTGCATCTGGCTCCGGCCCACTGCGGAGTATCTTCACTTTATAGTAGCCAACTCACTCGATCCCAACTGCCTCTTCTTGTTGAGCAAATCCAGCAGGCTTGCGAGTGACACAAGGACTGAGTGGCGGTGTCGTCAATATAATATTGCCTTGTATGTGACATTGGACGCGTCCTATGCCACCGTTCGTAATTAGCCTGCAATTGAATACCGCCATAAATTCAATATTAAATTCTTCTTTCCTCAGTGTCCTTTATTCCTCTCTCCAAAAGCGAGGGCGCTCGCAAAGCTTTTAGCACCCTTGTTCCCATGCATCTATGAATATATGCCCAACCTCCTCCTCCATCTCTGAAGTGACTGAATTGAGGTGAATGTCGTTACATACCCAATGTTTGGTTTCATTTTTAGTTGTGAATTACATACTGAACTGAGGTGCATTTCATCACATAGTCAATTGTTGGCATCTTTCATAGTTTTCATGATATACCCAATTGTTGGTTCCATTTATCGTTATTTGTTTGCATTTTCTTTTCTAATTTATGGACCAGATAGTTAGGAATTCTCTGTCATTTTCTTGATATTTTTGGTGCGCGGTCTTGATTTTTGTGCAGGCCGGTGCGATCTTGAAACCCAATTCGAGGATTGTTGCTGAAGAGTTGAACCCTTCAGTTTCTGGATTTTTCGTACTTTTTTGTCTTTAATTGTATATATAGTTTTGTGAATGGGGTTAGTGTCGCGGAGGGTAGTACCGGTATGTGGAAATCTCTGCTTTCTATGCCCTTCGCTGAGAGCGCGATCAAGGCAGCCTCTGAAGCGATACAAGAAGCTTCTTGTGGATATTTTCCCGCACCCTCTGGTAAGATCTTACACTATCAGGATCATAACGTTTCTTCTCCATTTTCACAATGATTTGTGATACAAAAAACAGCTTTTTTGGTGGTTGGAATCGATGATTCTTTTGTTAATGGTGCTTGATTGTAGATGGCACTGTTATTCATAGATCGATAGATTGATTAGATTTTCACTAAGCACTTGATTGGGACAGTTTCGATCTTTATTTTTTTCATGAGAAACTGTATCATTTTAGTCTGATGAATTCGATCGAGTATTCTTCAAGTTAATGTACTCTACTTCAAAAGAAAGAGTTACGTGCTTGAATTGATCATGAAAGTTTTAATTGTTAAGCTGAATGGCGAAATTGTTGTGCGTGAAAAAGAAGAAAGCAAGGCACTACTGATATGGTGAGAAATTGGCCTCTTTCATTTGGGCTAGCATCACTGAATCAATTAATGCATCATGATATGGCTTGTTTTATCAAGTTCAGCATCACTGGAAGATTTCATTTTTGGCGTGCTTCCTCACTGTTAAATTAAGTTCCTTTTCTTTTTCTCCATACTAATTCCTTTTTTGGCCCTCTTTTCTGGTTTAGGATGTTGAACCGAATGATAGAAAGATCAGCAAGCTCTGTGAATATGCTGCCAAAAATCCCGTTCGCATCCCGAAGGTAAATATTCGTCTTCCACATTTCAATCAAGTTAGATACTGGTAACAGACTAGAATCCATAGTTGTAATCACAAATTACTTCATTCCCACACAGTATACGCTTATGGTACCTTATGTGATACCACTCCTTTCTTCACTCATCTACAGGAATTGTGTGGATAAAAAATTTCTTCACTCTTAATTTTCTTCCAGGCTCCATGTCTCTTATTTGTATTTTGCTTGTACTTGCTTATAACTTAATTAACCGTTGGCTTTTGATGCAAAGTAGACTGCTTAAAATGAATTGCAGCTTATGGAGAAAGAAAAGAAGGTTATCAACTTATAATTATATCCTGAAGAGTTATTTTCAGAGTATGGGCCTTGTGGAATTGAGATGTTGTTAAGGTTCATAAGTTTAAATTCCAAGTCATGTCTTACTGAACACCACAGTGATTTGGGTTATGAACTTATTGAGACTCGTGCAACATATTATGAGTACTTTGCATGTGGTTACAATATGTTTCATGTCTGTATCAGAGCTGTCAATATTTTTCCTTAAAATCCATCTTCCTATCACTACTCCAAATGCTCTCTCAATGAATACTCTCAGATATTTATTTTAACTAAAGTTTGTTCTTGATTTTCTTTGTTTTAGATAACAAAGCACCTTGAGCAAAGATGCTATAAGGATTTGCGAAATGAGCACTTCAAATCAGTAAAAGTTGTCCTGTGCATATATAGAAAGCTGTTAACTTCCTGCAATGAGCAAATGTGAGTTCCCAGTTTTGCTCTTAATATTTTCTCTGTGCATATCCTCTTCAGTAATATCCGAAATTGGATGTTGCTTTTTGTTGTACTAAATTACTCAAATATTCACAGTGAATTTTTTCTATACTCATAAACAACTATATAATATGCATATATATATATATATATATATATATGTATATATGTGTAAACCAAGCCTTTTCTCATTCCAAGTGGGTCAGTTAAATGCACTTCTACTTATTATTGTGCTCTATGTTGTCATATTAGCAATTAACTCCAACAAAGGGAAGATCATGTTTCCTGATTTCCTCTCTCTCTGTCTCTTATATATATCACATATGTGTGTGTGGGCATGAATTCATTTGCGTGCTCATGTGTATGAGTAAACAAGGATTTGGTTAATGGTCTCAAGTTTAAAGTAATGCAACTGCTGATGCCAATTATAGGTACACGGGGAATCCCCATTTTATTGTGTTAGAATTCTACTTGCAAATTGAATGAAGCATAAGCCTTGAGCAGCCTGTTGCACAAGGAATTATGAATAAACAGAATCAATACTAAAAGGTTGGAGAATCAGATCGTCTATGTCTTATGCAATCATGTTTAACTACAGAGCCTTGACTGTGTCACTTCCTATGAAATCTTTTGGCGCTGTAATTCATCAACAGAAACCACATCTATCTGTATACTACCAGTTCTTATATTTAACTCTGACAATAATCATGGTCCTTGGTTTCCTTGACCCAGTCAATTTTCTTATTCTCATAGTTTTATCACAGGAGGTTAAGTGAACTTAAAGATATTTTTTTGAAAGCAGATCACTGAAAAATCGTTTTCATGACATATCGTTTTCTTAGGAGGCATCCTCCATAACTGGGTGTCACCTCTAGATAACTTTAGATCATCCATTTTGTTGTCCTTGTGAATATTTCTTGTGCTTTGTGTGTATATCTTATAATTGTCCATGTTTATCATGTGAATATAAATCATTCACAGAAATATGAGAACTTTTTCAGGCCACTTTTTGCGCCCAGCTTGTTATGCATTATAAGAACTCTTTTAGACCAGGAAGAACAGAACGGAATTCAAATTCTGGGTTGTGACATCCTTGTCGACTTTGTACAAAGTCAGGTAATATAATTATTCACCTTCAACCTACATGAATGGCACTTAATTTTCATCCTCTTTCATGATTTTAGTTGACTGAAATAAATTGTTTTGTAAAACATGCACCTGTTTTTGTCTATTCTAATCTTATCCCGATGCCATGGTTAGATGGATAGCTCCTATATGTTCAATTTAGAAGGTTTCATACCCAAACTATGCCAGCTCGCTCAAGAGTTTGGTGAAGAAGAAAGAGTGAAAAGCCTTCGAACTGCAGGACTTCGTGCTTTGGCTATTCTGGTATACTTGATTCTTTTATATTGTTCCGTGGTACATTATGGGCCTTCCACAATTTAACCTTTTTGGCTGATCCTAACGAATATCTCCATTGAAATATTGCACCTGGCTAGATACAACGTAGTGCATCCTTTAGTATATGAAGTTAAAGGTGCAAGCTTCATGCTTTTTGTTGGATATCTAGTTAGTTATTTGCATGTTCCAATATATGTATGCAATATTTGCCTAAGTGATTTCTTACACCCATTTACTGCATCATACATTCACCGTTTAGTTGTAGCGGTTACCAAGTTATTCAATCAAATATGATTATACTGGAAACTTGAGAAAACTAGACCTAGTTGATGATTGGACACATGACATTCTTTAGTTACCAATATTTGCCTAATGAGTCTCAAGCCTTTAATTTCCTTTGGCTTTTAATTATTTCATGAGATTATTACATTCTTTAGTTGCATTAAACTGTTTTTTCACACTTTTTTAGGCAATATTTTAGTGCATCATTTCATTATTTGACAATCATACAACAAACAACAACAACAACAACAACTAAGCCTTTTCCCATACTAGACGGGGTCGGCTACATGGATTCTTTGTTTCCACAGATCCCTATCGTGTGCCATGTTAGCAGTTAACTCCCAATAAGCTAGATCATTCTTTATTGTTTCTTTCCAATACTTTTGTGGTCGTCCTCTACCTCTTTTAATACTTTCCAAATTTAGTTTTTCTAACCTTCTTACAGGTTCTTCTTTTGATCTTCTTTCTATATGTCCAAACCATCTTAAACGATATTCTCATTTTATCCTCTATTGGTGCGACTCCTAATTTGTTTCTAATAACCTCATTATGTATACGGTCTTTTCTTGTATGACCACTCATCCATCTCAACATCTTCATTTCTGTCACAGACATCTTTTGTACATGTTGATGATTAACTGCCCAACACTCAGAACCATAACATTATTTGACAATCATATTCTGGAAATATTTATATAGGACAACCAACCTCATGCTAACTTTGCAACTTCTTTTCTTTCTCATTGTGCTGTCCTTTTCAAGATTCTTCTGTATTTCATTTAGAAATCACCATCCTATTTCAAATTACGCTGTTTATTTGCCTTTAATTGATTTAAGTTCTTGTTTCACCGAAAATAAAAACACATGTGAATACATCTGATTTCAAGCTTGCTGAATGTCTCTGTTATCTTCTAACATGTTTAGGTCTGTTTCATGGGGAATCGCTCACACATTTCGATGGACTTCAATGAAGTAAGTATTTTGTTTGTTGATTAATGATTATAAATTTGAGCCATCTCTACTGGAACTGATGCCTTTTTTTCCCTGAATAAACGTGTACACGATTTTCTAGGCAGCGTAATGTTTCTGTCAAGTGTAGAATAATTAAGTGCTGCTGTTACATCAGATGATTGTGCTTTTATTCCTGACTTGATATGTTTTTGTGTTCTAATTGTTAGCTGCTGCTGTTTGGAAGTATCTGTTGTATATTCATATTGGATTATCTGATGGTGTTAGGTTTCTAGTCCATTCTTCATGACGTCTTACATTATTATCTCTTTTATATTATTTTCATCCTCAAATGCCAACCGGGTACATTTTTATTTCAAGATCAAGTTGACAATGGATAAGATTTCAATATTGGCAAGGCATTACTCATGTTTGATACATATTGTCCTTGATTTATGCGAACCACATAACTAAATTTGTGGTCTATCCTACAATGTCAATATATGTCATTGTCATGTTGCAGGTGAATGGCATGCCATTCTGGACCAATCAATATAACTAACAGATTTTGTTTCTATAATGAAGTTCCTGATTTATGAGTAACCCTGCTGTTGCAGGACCTTGGAAGCATCTGAACTTTAGGTTCCTTAAAAACCTTATGGTTCCATGAAAACGTTATGTTTCTTACGTATCCAACACAACATATTTTGTCAGTCACTTGTATGTGCACTATTGGATGTCTGTCTTCATGAAGCTGAATGTGCAAAGAGATTTTGAGTGACAAAATATAAATTATCTGGACATGAACCTGATTAATCAAATTGATGGCCAACACAATACCTGAATACCAGTGTTGTCTGATGCGTATCGTATTGCGTATCGTTGGGCTCCACGATACGGGCGTATCGTATCGCCCGTATCATACTTTAATATTAAAAAGATACAAAAAATATTTTAAAAATCAAGAAAAAATAGTAAAAATTTAAAAAATGAAATACATTTACATTTTACAAATTGTAATCAGGATCATCAACTAAATAATCTTCATCTTTCTCCTTATTGAAGATCCTCATCCTCCTCATCATCAGCACCTTCTGCTTGAAAATATAATTCTTCATCTCCTTGATACTGTTGTTGTGCTCTTTCCAAATTAATTCATACAATGTCTTCTTCAGTTAGGAGGGCATTTTCTTCACTGTCTTCTATATTCCAGTCTTCTAATATATCAAAATTATCCAAACTTATTGGATCAAATTAGCTTTCTTGTCTATTTATTCTTTTAATTGCCTACAACAAAGAAAGATAAGCAATTAGTAAATAATATTAACAATTGAAGTCAAACAATTTATTGAACCAACATTTAAGTACTAAGTAATACAACATTACCTTTCACGAAGGCTCATGTTACAACAAATAAAAATTAAATCATTCAGTCTCTTCCAAACTCCGCCTATGTAAGGAATCACCCTTTCATGGCCGGTCCCAAGCCCGGAAAAAGGAGGAGGGTTGTGTTAGGCTTCCGACAGCCAGCGTAAAACTTTGTCGGACTTAACATGGATTCTACAAAAAAAAAAAAAAGAATCCATGTAGCTGACCCCATCTAGTATGGGAAAAGGCTTAGTTGTAGTTGTAGTTGTAGTTTTATTCAGTCTCTTCCAATCTTGTTAAACTCCGCCCATGTAAGGGATCATCCTTGCATTGCCGGTCCCAACCCCGGATAAAGGAGGAGGGTTGTGTTAGGCTTCCGACAGCCAGCGTAAAACTTTGTCGGATTTTACAACATGGATTACAAAAATTATGAGCATTGCTTTGGGGCGTCCCCGCCTAGCGACGTGCTGCAGAGCCCGAATGCAGTAAGAAGTAAGCAAGGGCCACTACATTTTCGCCCGAATGTAGTGAATCAATTGCAGAGAGGGTTCTCACATCATGGACGGGTGTGGGTAAAGAAGTTAGTCCCGTTACATTGCCGCCTGAATGTAGTGAAAAATTTTCAGAGAGGGTCTCTGCATTTTGATTATGGACGGATGCGGGGGGTAAGGAAGCTAGTCCTAGATAATAAGATTCGTATTGGTTCTTGGAATATCGGAACATTATCGGGTAAGCTAATGGAGGTGGTAGATACTATGATTCGGAGAAAGATTCATATTCTATGTTTACAAGAGACAAAATGGGTTGGAGAAAAAGCAAAGGAGATAGAGGATACAGGTTTTAAATTATGGTACTCAGGTAAAGAAAAGGCTCGAAACGGAGTTGGTATTATCATAAATAAAGATTTAAAGGAGAGTGTAGTAGACATACAACGATATGGTGACCGAATCATGACATTGAAATTAGTGTTAGGAGCAGAGGTTTTGAATATAGTTTGTGCTTACGCACCACAAGTAGGACTAGAAGATAGTATAAAGACAGTTTTTTGGGAAGAGTTAGATAAGGTGTTTCAAAAGATTCCACAAAGGGAGATGATTTGTTTAGGAGGAGATTTAAATGGACATGTCGGTAAAGAGGCATTAGGATATCAAGGGATTCATGGAAACTTTGGTTTTGGGGATATAAACGAGGAAGGTAGGGAGATTTTAAATTTTGCTATGTCATTTGATCTCTTTGTAGTCAATACAATCTTCAAAAAACGAGATGAACATTTAATTACTTATAAGAGTGGCTTATCACAAACACAAATTAATTACTTTATTTGTCGAAAAAAAGATAGAGCTTGTTGTAAAGATTGTAAGGTAATTCCAGGAGAAAGCTTAACCACCCAACATCGACTTTTAGTTATGGATTTACAAATAAAAAAGTGGACAAAGAAGAAAAGAGTGCATCGAGCTATTCGGACTAAATGGTGGAACCTCAAAAGCGAGAAAGAAGATATATTTAAACAGAAAGTCCTTCAAGGAGATGTTTGGAATTATGTTGGCACACCCTGTAATATGTGGAACAATATGGCTATACATATTAGGAAAGTGGCGAAAGATGTGTTAGGGGTATCTAAGGGAGGTGTACCGGCACAAAAAGAAGCTTGGTGGTGGAGTGAAGTAGTACAAAATAAAATCAAGGCAAAGAGGGCATGTTACAAATTACATTATGCTAAGAAAACTAGTGAAACTTTAGAAGCTTATAAGAAAGCAAAGAAGGAAGCGAAAAAGGCCGTTAGTGAAGCAAAAGCTAAGATTTGGGATGACTTATATAAAAAACTCAACTCAAAAGAGGGTGAAAGAGATATTTTTAGGATAGCTAGGGCTAGAGATAAGAAAACTAAAGATCTTAATTATGTTAGATGCATAAAAGACGAGGATGAAAAAATTCTAGTGGCAAATGATGATATAAGAAATAGATGAAAAAACTATTTTTATAATCTTTTTAATGAAAATAAAGATGTTAGTATTAGTTTAGGAGATTTAGCCAAGTCAGAAAAGTATATAAACCACAATTTCTACCGACGTATTCAAAAGAATGAAGTCTAAGAGGCTCTTAAACATATGAAGAGTGGTAAATCGGTAGGACCAGATAATATTCCTATAGAAGTTTGGAAAATACTAGGAGAAATAGGAATCACTTGGCTCACAAGGCTATTTAATGAAATATGGAAAAACCAAAAGATGCCCGAGGAATGGAGAACAAGTACACTTATACCCATATATAAGAACAAGGGAGACATTCAAAATTGTGCGAATTATCGAGGTATCAAGTTAATGAGTCATACTATGAAATTATGGGAAAGAATTATCGAACGTAGGTTAAGACAAGTATCAAGTACAACATAGAACCAATTTGGATTTATGCCAGGCAGATCTACTATTGAAGCGATTAACCTTTTGAGACGTCTTATGGAACATTTTAGAGCAAAAAAGAAAGACCTTCACATGATATTTATTGATCTAGAAAAAGCTTATGATAGGGTACCGAGGGTGGTTCTTTGGAGAACTTTGGAAAAAAGAGGTATCCCATTGACATATATTAACCTTATAAGAGACATGTATGATGGTGCAAAAACATGTGTGAGGACTCATGAAGGAACGACAGACTTCTTTGAAGTTAATATTGGGTTACATCAAGGATCAACTTTAAGTCCATACTTATTTATAATGGTGATGGATGAGTTAACAAAACATATTCAAGATGAAGTACCTTGGTGTATGTTATTTGCAGATGACATTGTATTAGTGGAGGAGTCTAAGGAAAAAGTTAATAGAAAATTAGAACTATGGAGAGAAACATTAGAAAGCAAAGGCCTCCGACTTAGTAGAACAAAGACAGAATATATGGAATGTAAGTTTGATCATTTGGCTACTTCAGAGGACATAGAAAATAAAATTGGCACACATTGCATTCCCCAAAAGGAAAGTTTTAAATACCTAGGGTCAATTTTTCAAAGTGATGGAAGAATTGATGGAGATGTTACACATAGAATTAATGCTGGTTGGTTAAAATGGAGAGGAGCATCAGGTATTCTTTGTGATAAGAAGATACCATTAAAATTAAAAGGTAAATATTATAGAGCAGCAATTAGGCCTGCCATGTTTTATGGTTCTGAGTGTTGGGCAGTTAATCATCAACATGTACAAAAGGTGTCTGTGACAGAAATGAAGATGTTGAGATGGATGAGTGGTCATACAAGAAAAGACCGTATACATAATGAGGTTATTAGAAACAAATTAGGAGTGACACCAATAGAGGATAAAATGAGAGAACATCGTTTAAGATGGCTTGGACATATAGAACGAAGATCAGAAGAAGAACCTGTAAGAAGGGTAGAAAAACTAAATTTGAAAAGTATTAAAAGAGGTAGAGGACGACCACAAAAGTGTTGGAAAGAAACAATAAAGAATGATCTAGCTTATTGGGAGTTAACTGCTAACATGGCACACGATAGGGATCTGTGGAAACAAAGAATCCATGTAGCCGACCCCGTCTAGTATGGGAAAAGGCTTAGTTGTTGTTGTTGTAGTCTCTTCCAACCTGTTGCGCTTTTTTGTATGGATGTGTTCAAAGACACTCTAATTCCTTTTACTAAAGGTTTGACTCAGAACTCTCACTGCAAAATCCCTAAGGTTGGACAATCAGTTTCAAACCTATTCCACCACACATTTGTAGAAAAAGATAAATATTAGAAACATAATCCACAATAATATAAGATGTATTGATTTTAAGAAACTTAAATATGAAGATAAATAATTTACCTGGACGCATAGTAGTGTGGTTGCGTATTGCTACAGGCAAACCCATCAAGTGAAGAGCATTATCATAGATCTCCATCTCTTGATATAAAGCATCTGCTATACTCTCATCAGGGACTAATCTATCTATACAATCAATGATGCCTTGATTAACCCCACGGTCCCTTTTGAAGCTTGTTGAGTACCTGAATGATGGGTTTAGATAATATGTTGATGCATAAATAGGTTGATGCAATTATTTATTTCATGTATTATCAATGATTTTCCACACGGGCACATAATCTCTCTTTTTCCATTAAAATTATTTATAATAGCTTCTTTTGCCCTATCCATAGCTTCATAAAGGTAGCCCATAGATGGTTTCTCCTCGCTATCAGCCAATCTCAAAACCTTCACTAATGGACATGTAATCCTCAACAATCTAAGACATGCATTCCAAAATGTACTCCTAAAGACTGTCTCAGAAATCTGATTGAATTTTTTGTTTGTTGCAAACTAAGTTGCAATTGTTCGAAGAAGCTCTGCACCTTTTGTATATCTCCTCATCATACACAAAATAAATGCATGGTTGTAAATGAATTTTGTGATATCTTGGCAACACTCAGTTGTTGCCTTTATTTCATCCATCTCATCAATGTCCTCAAGGATGAGATCTAAACAATGGGCTGCATATGGTGTCCAGTAGAAAGTCCCATAAATATCAGCTAACTCCTTCCCAGCCGCTTTGTAGTTAGCTGCATTATCTGTAATCAATTGGACTATATTCTCTAGTCCAACCTCGCATATAACCTTATCAAATTCTTGTCGTAGGATCTCCGCAATGTGTCTCTCCTCTGACATATCTAGAAATCTAAAAAACATAAGTCCTTTAGGACAGTAAAAAAAAAGTTTAGCAAGGTCCTTCCTCTTTTATCTTTCCATCCATTTGCCGTGATAGTGCACCTGTCTCATTCCATGACTCTCTCAAAGTCGAACAATATTCTTGCACTTCAATGACGGTCTTATCTAAGATCTTTCCTCTCAACTTCTAATAGGAGGGCATCTTGTATTCTGTAGCAATTGCATCTGCCATTGCTTAAAATGAAAATTGTTTGTTATATTAAATGGAATGCATGCATTATAAAACCATCTACCCACTGCAAGGTCTGCCTGATCATGTAGTTGTTCTAAAGCCATAGCAGCACGAATTTCAGGTTGAGCACCAGGTGTAGTGGTAGGAGGGAAAAATGAATGTATGCTAGAAGCAATTCTTCCTCTACTCCTTCTTGAACTTTATCTTCTACCACCTCGAAAGTCTTCAGCAACCCTCTTTCCCCTGCTAGGTGCTCATGAACTGCTACTATCAATCTTTGTTGTGGCATCTAAAGGCAAACTATTAGTTAATCCAAATCCAGTAGCATCATAATCTTCTTCAAACATCTCCAAATTATCCTTTTATTGTCTCCTCTCTTGTATACTCTCAATCATCTGAAGACATTGTTATTTAATACTTTTTGACAAACTTCTAACTCTGTTTGTGCAAGGAGCAACTTCTTTCCTAGTCCTTGCTAGGTGGTGTTTCAACTTTGAAATTCTAGCACTAACCACCCTCTCACAAAATAAACATATGATCTTTAATTTGGAACCCTCAATTGGTGTACCCCATTGCCATGCCGGATCATCAGAACGAGAATGAGAGTCTCTACCACCCCTTCTTGCCCTCTCAATTGAGTACTTTAATTCAATAAGAAACCTGAAAATAAAAGCATTTCGTAAATCCCCAATCCTCAAATAACACTCAAATAGAGTGTCTCCCACTTCATGAATGCAATAAAAATCATATCCACACACTTAATAACTTCATATTTTATCATTTAAAAAAAGAAAAATACAAATAATACAAAAAACAACAAATAGAAAGGAAAAAATGAAAAAAAAAACTAAAAATATACCCAAATCCGAGTTAAGAGGCTTGCACGAATACCGTAGAGCACGTTTATGGAGCCTTAAACACCGAGGAGGCCAAGAACCACACTAAGGGAGCTTGGAGAGCTATGAAGAAACAAAGGAAACCCACACAAACGTAGGTTTCCATTCAGCCATATCGCCCATATCGTACGATACGGCTGTATTACACGATATGACATGATAACTTTGTATTTACGATACTCTTAGTTGTATCGTATCGTGGTACGATATGTATCGCACCGTATCGTACGGTACGATACGGATAACACTGTACCAACCAAATTGGCATTATGCGTTAGGGTTTACGCAATGGATATCTGATGGCAAAATCTGATTTTAGTGTAATACTCGGATTGGATATGTTTTTCATATCGATATCTAAATCTGTCTCTGAATTCTGTTACCCTAATAGCTGATTAGTTGGACTTGGTGAAGCCATGTCTTACCCAACCATGATCTGCTCACATCCCTGTTGCAGTTCAACCTGTATCATATTCTACAAATGTCAGTCGGTTTAGCTGTTATATCTAGGCTACAATGCAAAGGCTCTACCTTATTGTGCAATTCCAGATGAATGAGATATCAGAAACGTGTTACAGAAGATGAGATCACCCTTCATGAGAAAGAGAAAATAGAGGAATTTTAGACAGATGTGATTATTATTCTACAGTTTCTGGGCCTCTAAGACAGGTTGATGCCACTTCACCTGGATTCCCATTAATTCATATTGATAGAATCAATATGGACTATACTTCATGGAGTGACCTAGTCACTGGGATCACTCCAAGCAGTAATTTATGCCGTTTATTTTGTACCTTTTATAAATAAGGTAAATACATCTGTTTAGTTTACCTTCATGGCTAGAACTGAAGCAAACCACGTTATACATTTCTTTAGTTTATTCTATTTGTTAATATTAAAAAGAACACAGCATGCATGATTGCTGCAGGATATATGCCATTATTTAAATAATTTACTGTGAAATTGTTATTTCAAGATTAAGCTGCATGCAGTTAAAATCATGATGTTTATGGTAAATGAAAAATTTGGAAACTGATTATATAGATAAAATCTGGCAACAATACTATTTATCATGTAAATGAGAAACTTAACTTCACAACGTTGTTTATTGTTAAGGTATATTCAATTGAAAGCCTGTGTCTGCTACCCAATACATAACTGAAAGTTGATTAGCTAAAATCTGGGAATGGTACCGCTCGGTATATTACTCATATTGTGGTATAACCACTCTGATCATCCTTTTATATTGTTTGGTTGGATGACTTGGTGAAAAGTACTATTTCAAATACATCTTCTGGGAGAATAAAGACCACTTCTCCCTACTTGTTCTTCTGGAATTACTAAGATTTCTCCTCTGAGAAACTCATTTTAGCTCTTCTGTGCTTACTTAAACTTATGATGCACAGTGCAGCTAGGTTATTAGCTTTCCTCTTAAAGTCATCATTATTCTGTCATGCTAAAAGAAAGTTTTGAGGATCATTCTACCTCTCATGTGGTGGTTGGTTGACTGGTTGTTTATGTTCATGCCCTAAAGGCTTGCCAATTATTTTCCGATTGCTGTTTTTCCCTTGCACAAACAGATTGTTTCAGTGGTGTTGGAAAATTATGTACCTGACCATATGATCAAGATGGGTAATGGCCTGGTCAAGGAAAAGTCCTCCGATAAGGGGAAACAGGCATTCAACCTTCAGAGTGAGAATCCAACATCTGTAGATGCTGTAAATAATTATCCTTCATCAGAAGATATTTTACATAGCAACTGCAATGAAGATACAACGTGAGGATTCTACCTTGTGATATGTTTCTTCTTTGTTGACTTGATTGAAAATTAATTGTTCCTTTTGTTAGTTTACCTTTTGGCAGAAATGATGTAAAAGGTCCTATATATTGGTCAAGAGCATGCTTGCAAAACATGGTTAACATAGCCAAGGAAGCAACCACTTTGAGACGTGTCTTGGAGCCTCTATTTCATTACCTTGACAATGGAAATCACTGGTCGCCACATAGTGGGCTTGCATCATCAGTTTTAACTGAGATCCAGTATCTGATGGAAAGCTCTGGTAATTCAAAAGTACAATTTTAAGTTTGTTTTTCTCATGATGTGATCTTTCAATTATTTTCTTTTGTAAAAGAAGGTATACTTATATCATCTTATTTATGCAGGAAAAAATACCCATTTATTGATAGCTGTGCTCGTCAAGCATCTTGACCACAAAAATGTTGTGAAACAAAGGGAGATGCAGGTTCTCATTGTTGAGGTCATTACACATATTATATGTCATTCCAAGGTGCAGAGGTCTGTTGAAATTGTTGGTTCAATAAGTGACTTAGTAAGATATCTGCGCAAGCATATACAGTATTCCCTTGAATATTCACATCTTGGGAATGACCGGAAAAAGATAAACAGGAGATTTTTATCAGCATTGGAAGATTGCATCATACAGCTAATAGCTAAGGTTATTTCATGTACTTTTGTTTACTTTGATTGCATCATACAGTTAATAATTGGCAACTTCTGACATTTTACTTCAATTTTGGTATTTTCCTTTTCTGCTTTCCTTAATAACGTGATTCTTTATGTACATTTGGTGCCACCTCAAGTAATAAATGTTGCAGTAATATAACATTCTTTTAGTTGTTCGCAAGCTGACTGAATGCCATTTTTTTATTTTTGTGAGGAATATATGGAGAGAAAATTTTCAAATGCTGACATTTATTGGAACAAAATCAAATGTAAAAATTGCATAAATAGTTTTGGTAGAAATAACAGGATATTCTCATTAAAACTAAAGCTGATATGGTCTCTTTGTTGATTCAATGGTCTCATTAGATTCTCTCTGGTGTTTCTAAACTTTCAGTTATATCTAGATGACATGTAGATACGAGTAGGGTCCAAAACCTTTTAAACAATGAAACATGTTCACTATCCATCTTATAAGCCAGCTTGCTCTCAACTCTGGCTTAGGCTCGTCACAATGTCACTGAACCATTGGAAGGAATCGAAAATACCAATGTCTTTAATTGGCACTGGCAGGTTGGAGATTGTGGACCTATTTTTGACGTGATGGCCGAGATGCTGGAAAATTTACCAAGAAACATTATTCTCTCCAGATCAATCATAACTGCCGCCTATCGTACAACACAGTTAGTAGCACCTATTTCTGATATACTGTATCGAGATAAGGCAAGTTCTTATTTTAACCTCTATTCATGTTCTTTCCTTCTCGAATGACATAGTTATCCTTGTTCAAGTTTGTTGACATCATAATTTATCCAGGTCTTCCCAGAAGCTCTCTTTCATCAGCTTCTCATGGCAATGCTCCATCCTGATCACAAAACACGAATTGTGGCTCATCATATCTTTTCAGTTGTCTGTGTACCATCATCTTGGCCCGGATCATTTCTTTCAGAATTCCCAAAAAAGTCAAACACTTATACAATCTTGGAAACTACATCTGGTTTTGGTGATCTTCCAATGAAGATATGTGCGCAAAGCATTTCGTCAGGCAGTTGGTGTCAAAGAAGTGAATGTAAGGTTGATATTGTCAAGGGTGCAGATAATGGAAATGTTGATTCCATGGAGCCAACAACCAAGATGGATGGAGACATAAAACTGTATTATGTGCATCCATCTCGCTGTGAGTCTCACAACATCAAGCTTCCTCCTGTATGCGCAGTAACAGATGGGAGAATTTCTCCCGAGTCTGAAAAGGTTGCGGTATAAACACTTTCTTCCTGCTAAATTTGACCTTGTGTTTTTGTGGCATTTCAGTGCCAGAAAATTGTTAGTACTTTTCAGGATTACTGTCTATAACTCAGGGAACAGTGATTCCAAGCCAAGATCAGTTATATTCAGGACTAGAGTCTAGGTTTCTGAACTAATGGGATTCTTAGCAGATTTAGGTACTAGAGTCTAGGTTTCTGAACTAATGCCCACTAGCTTATTCTGTTATTTTTGTTTTCCTTTATTTGTCATTTATTTTAACTGCCTTATGAAATAGCAGCCTTCATTGTGGATAAGCAGCGAGCAGTTGCATCTTTTGTTTTCATCTATATGGGCCCAGGCAACATTGCCAGGAAATACTCCTGCTGATTTTGAAGCAATAGCTCAGACATATGCTCTCCTTACAATCTTTTCTGGAGTCAATGTGAGGGCTTTTCTACATCATCTGCTTTTTTCTGTGATTCATCCAGCTTTTAAACTATTGTTGATTCTTTTGAAAAAGTACGATGCATTTGGGTTGTTCAATGCATGGTTAGTTGGTTTTGTGAAATTTCTTGCTCTGATCAGCAGCTATCAATTTGTCATCATTATTTCTTGTTTTTCTTCCCCTTGTCATTCACCTTTTCCTACTACTTGATAAGTTTCAGTGGAGGGTCAAGAGTTCATCTTAAGACATTGGGTGGAGAGATTTTAAAATTTATATAATGCATCAAGATTACCTTTATGTTTTATGTTACTAAGGCCAATTGTAAAAGATTTCATCTTTGATGCATATGCAGATTCTGAGTAGGAAACAGTAGTTTGAAGTGTAGAACCTATAGCCTCTGGAAATTCATGATTATTTTGATTAGCCTTATGTTGGTGCTGGTTCACAAAACTGTTAATGTCAAGAAATTTTTGAACGGTTCTACAAAGGTTTTCCCCTGCTCATCCGCTTGGTTTGCACTACGTAAAGGTAAAAATCATTATCTAGTTAATCCTTGAAGCTGAGGAATTTGAAGGAATAAAATGTGAAGATCCATCAGATGACCACGAATCACATCTTTGGGAAAGATACTAGGAAAAAACGTATTTAAAATGAAGAAAGTGAAAAGTTGCAAGATGCACGCAATTAAATATCCTTGAGTTTCGCTGGAGAAGTTCTGTTCATTCAGAAGCGAAACTAAAACATTTATTTGGTGACAGGGATCACAATCTATAAAAGCCTAGTCCCCTAAAGGCGCTCCAGTAATGTAGAAAGGATCAAAACCTTAATGATTTTCTGTGCTAAAACACTTCATAGTTCCCAGTGGATGTGTAACTAAAAAAATCACAACAACAAACAACACCTTCCTGTAATTTCTTAGTTATATTTTACAACACTACCGCCACTTGTTTTATATTGGAAGTTTTGAGATTCAGATTTCATTAATCTCAACAGTTGTAAGTTTTTAGTATGTATTTTAGGTGTTCTTGAGTTGTGATTTATGTTTGACTTACATAAAGCAAATGATTTAAGAATCAATAAGTTTTTAATATGTTTGAATAGTATATCTTTTAGTTTATTCATATATCAACCTTGATTTTTAGTTATTGTAATTCTTGAACTAAGATATTCTTCTATGCAATCACACATATTGCTTGGAGCCTCGGACAGACACTTGCATAATATTTTAGGTCCTTGAGCAGAGCACCAGTATAAAACAGCAGGTTTTCTCTGTAAGAGATCTATCACCACGTGAGTCAAGTAGAAATGCATAAATTGATGGAACCCATTATCGTTTGCTTTCTAAGACCATGCACAAACTAAAACCCCAATGCACTGATTTATTTTGTAAGAGAACTTACACCCACAATTTATGATGAGGGCTACTCTAAGTTGGCGTGGGAATTTGTATGCATCTACTCTCTTAACCGATGACCAAACTAAGCATGTATCAGTAAGCTATAGCATCCATTATTGAGGATAGAGGTAGAACACTTAAAGCTATAGTTACCAATATAAAGAGTTTGGGTTAGTTTAGAAGAAAAAACAGATTGCTGGTTGTGGGTTGGAAAGTCAAACTTTCCCGGGTCATACACATAGAGCGAAGGAGATGGGAGGTTCAATCTCTGACTCACCTGAGGCCCAGTCCCCCTCAACTGGATCTCTTAGTTGTTGAGAGGGTTGCCCAAAGCAGTGGCAGTAAGGCAACTATCAAGGTGATCAGTTAACCGTAAGGCGAGTATTCCATCTGGTTTTTGGTTCCTAGTCCTATTTACAAGCTATAGTTACCAATATAAAGAGTTTGGGTTAGTTTAGAAGAAAAAACAGATTGCTGGTTGTGGGTTGGAAAGTCAAACTTTCCTCGGCTGGTACATGCCAATACAAATGTAGACAACTCTGTTGAGCTGTGATAACCAAAGCACCTTGTCATATTTGAGAATGTGAATTGGCTGTTAGCAGACGGATTTGGCCATAGATGCAAGCCTAGAAACAAGTGTTGTTTGTACCAATATCATATCATGGATAATTTTTCTTGATGGGACAGGTGTATTGTATGGTAAATTTTTAATTAAAAAATAGTTTAAAAATCAAGAAAATTAGATAAAAACAGAAAATTTCTAAATGATTATTATGAATCTAAGTTCTAATTACTTAGACTTTAGACTCTAACATCAATAAATCTGTGTTTGAGACTCTAACAGGTGATAACTCCTATTATTGGAACTTTATAAATAATAACTACAGTCAATAGATATCTGTTTATGATTAACAGATAATAACTCCTACCCTTAGAATTCTAACAATTAATAAATTTGTACTTGGGACTGTAATAGTTAATAACTCCTTTCATTAGAATTCTATAAATAATAACTAATATCATCAAATAAATCTATGCTTGGGACTGTAACAGGTAATAACTCCTATCCTTGGAATTTTAATAGTGGATAATAATTCCTATCCTTGAAATTCTAAGAGTTAATAAATATGTTCTTGAGACACTAACATTTAATAACTCCTATCATTGGAAATAACTAAGGGTGTATCATGATATGCTCCAGTATCCCGTATCGCACGATACATAGCTATAAGTTAAAGGTGTACGATACATCCCTCGATTTCTCATGATATGAAATGATACACCCTATATCGTATGACACGAGGCGATACAGTTAGCACTGCCTGAGACCCTTTATGTACACATAAAAAATACAGTTACTCAAACCCAAATACCTTTTAAATGTTGCTAACGATTATAACACAACATAAAACTTGATTGTTTTGGTACTTTTGTATTTCACTCGGCTGCATACATGCCGATCCAAATGTAGACAAACTCTATTGAGCTGTTATAACTTATAACAAAGCACCATCTCATAGTTGAGAGTGTGAGTTGGCTGCTAATAGATGGATTTGGCAATGGATGCAAGTAATGGATTTGCCAAAGACAGTAGCACAGCTTGTTAACTAGCTGTTACTTCTCTCTCTCTCCTCACTCATACACACACATATATCAAAGCACCACACTAAGTTTTATGAGTTCTTGAAATATAAGTTTGTGGTATTGTTTGAGGTGGTCTGATGTTCATGTTTGGCAGAACATTGTGTAATCTGTATGGTTGATCTTGGCAATTGTTTCTTGTAAATCCTTGGAAGCGTTCTTAAAATGCCAACATGATTTCAGAAAATATTCTATGATGAAATGTAGGCTGGCTCTACCTTAATCTCTACCTCAAAGAACCACAACTTGCATTCTGGTAAGGATTTTTTATATGAATTCTGTCACACAAGAACCAATAATTCTCTTCCTATCAAACCTTTCCATTTTTTTATGCCAAAAGGTCTTTGCTTGGAAACCTATCTTTCTACACAAGAAGTCTACCTCTATGATCATCCGGTATAGCTTCATTAGAAAGGTTTGTATAATTTGGATTTGACATTCTCACGAATGCACACATGGGTAGATGATTTCAGGTAAACCAAGTCAAACTGCCGGTTCTAGTTTCAGTTTCCGTTCTGGTTTTGGCCTTTTTCTTGGTTTGGTTTCAATTCCCATTGTGGTTCTAACCATTTCAGTTGCAACTAGTCCCAAAGCTGGTCCGTGTCTGGTTTTACTCATCTGGTCAGATCCAAACTGGCTTTCCCTCTCTCTCTCTCTCTCTTTATATATATATATATATATACACACACACACACACACACACACACACACACACACACATATATATATATATATATATATATATATATATAGAGATAGAGAGAGAGAGAGAGATGATGCAGAACATATCCACTTATTTTTAGGGTCCAGGGTAATTTAATAAATGTACTAAAATGGAGGTCTCTCTTTCCCACAAACTGAAATTCAGAAATTGCTGAAACATTGAAGGAATCTTGCCTACTACTTCTCCTATGTGTAATTCCTGCTGTTAACATGTTATCTATGACTTTTTTTATGTGCATCTCTCATGTGCTCCTTATATGCTTCTTGGTGATTCAATCATCAAGGCAAAATGAAAGATAGCACTAAATGACTTCTCATCATTTAATCTTGATATTTTGAATTAAACTTGATATGATAATGTCACATGGAATCATTGGTTATACATCATACGAATAGTTAAAGAACTATACTGTCTTTTTTTCTTGTCCATCTTTTATTCCTCATTCTATTCCCTTTTACTTTCTGGTCAAGTTTCAATTTTATTCCTCTTATTGGGTTCTTGTTTCACTTTTGAAATTATTTCCCTTCCAGCTTCTGACACTAACCAATAAACCTTTTCATGTTAGGTATTGAATCATAGTGCTCTGATTCAAAATTTTCAGCTGCCATTGTCTCTTAGGGCTATCTCTCTTATGAAAGAGGGCAAGTTTCTACAAGTCACCTTTCGAGATCCATTCTTTCCTTGGAAATTGTTGTGCTTGTTAAATGCATGTTTACTTACCTTTATTGCTTTCTGTGCAGGTTGCCTGCAGCCATCTCATAGAAGGTCTCTCTTTACATTGGCAAATGCAATGATTTTTCTTCTGGCAAAGGCCTATAACATTCTTGAGCTTCTTCCTTTTGTTAAATTATCACTTGAAAAAAGGGTCTGTGCTTAAACCTTGAATATTGATAACTTTCTGTTGCAGCTTTCACCTAGTTGATCTTATGGCTTACATCATTTACATGTTTACCAGCTTGATCCCTATCTTCATTTGACTGAAGATGGTAGGCTTCAAGCTGTTCTTTCAGGATCTGATTGTGGAACAAACACTTATGGATCAAAGGAAGATGACCTTGCTGCCTTAGAAATTCTCACATCCATCCAAATTGCAAGTGAACAATCAAAAGAACATTTAGTAGATCTAGTTATACATTGTCTTGATAATTTATCAGAGGTAAGAGTATTGAATTTCAAAAACACCTTGCGTAATGACATTCATCTTTAGTATGATTGTGCTATGAATGTTTCTATATAAAATTTAATGCTTTTGTATCTATTAGAAATGCCTTTTAAGTTGTTGCTTTGTCATAACTTTATTTTCTGAGTTTGTTAGGAGCCGCCAATCCTCTTCAGGTTTACTATGAATACCTATCCTTTTTGTATTGAGACAACAAGGGAAATGTATTTCCTTTATATCCAGAGTGCCATGAGTATGAACTTTTCTTTTGGATTTTCTAAGCACTTGGGCTGGGGATATTCTTCGTCTTCCTTGAGGTAGATTAGGAATGTGTTATTTCCTGATTCTTGAGATTTTTCTCCTCCTATTGCCTTCCCTCTAGCTCCTTTCGAACTTTTCCCACACAACTACAACAACTTTGTCTAGGACCCAATTTCGTAGGTGACTATTTTCAACAACAACAACTAAGCCTTTTCCCATACTAGACGGGATCGGCTACATGGATTCTTTGTTTCCACATAGCCCTATCATGTGCCATGTTAGCAGTTAACTCAACATAAGGTAGATCATTCTTTATTGTTTCTTTCCAACGCTTTTGTGGTTGTCCTCTACCTCTTTTAATACTTTCAAAATCTAGTTTTTCATACTTTTGTACATGCACTTCTTTTGATCTACTTTCAAAATCTAGTTTTTCATACTTTTGTACATGCACTTCTTTTGATCTTTCTATATGTCTAAACCATCTTAAACAATATTCTCTCATTTTATCCTCTATTGGTATCACTCCTAATTTGTTTCTAATAACCTCATTAGGTATATGGTCTTTCCTACCACTCATCCATCTCAATATCTTTATTTATGCCACATATACATCTTTTGTACATGTTGATGATTAACTGCCTAACACTTAGAACCATAAAACATGATAGGTCTAATTGAGTAATTGTAGCTCTATAATATTTACTTTTAACTTTAATGGTATCTTCTTGTCACAAAGAATACCTAATGCTGCTCTTCATTTTAACCAACCTGCATTAATTTTATGCATAACATCTCCATCAATTCTTCCATCACTCCCTAGGTATTTAAAACTTTTTTTTTGGGATGCAATGTGTGCCAATTTTAATTTTTATGTCCTCTAAATTAACCAAATGATCAAAACTTACATTCAATATATTCTGTCTTTTCTTCTACTAAGTCAGAAGTCTTTACTTTCTAATCTTTCTTTCCATATTTTCTATTAACTTTTTCCTTGGACTCTTCAACTAATACAATGTCATTTGTAAATAACATACACCAAGGTACTTCATCTTGAATATACTTTATTAACTCATCAATCACTTATAAATAAGTATGGACTTAAAGTTGATCATTGATGTAACTCAATATTAACTTCAAAGAAGTTTGTCATTCCTTCATGAGTCCTCGCACATGTTTTTGTACCGTCGTACATGTCAAAGGTTTATGTATGTCAATGGAATACCTCTTTTTTTCAAGGTTCTCCAAAGAATATCTCTTGGTGTTCTATCACAATATTTTTCTAGATCAATAAATATCATGTGGATGTCTTTCTTTTTTGCTCTAAAATGTTCCATAAGACGTCTCAAAAGGTGAATCACTTCAATAATAGATTTGTTTGGCATGAATCCAAATTGATTATCTGTTGTACTCGATATTTGTCTTAACGTACGTTCGATAATTCTTTCCCATAATTTCATAGTATGACTTATTAACTTGATACCCCGATAATTCGCACAATTCTAAATGTCTCCCCTATTCTTATATGTGGGTATAATTGTACTCGCTCTCTATTCCTCGAGCATCTTTTGGTTTCTCCATATTTCATTAAATAATCTTGTATGCCAAATGATTTCTTTTTCTCCTAGGTTTTTTCAAACTTTTATAGGAATGTTGTCTGGTCCTACAGATTTATCAATCTTCATATGTTTAAAAGCTTCTTTGACTTCATTCTTTTGAATACGTCGGTAGAAATTGTGGTTTATATACTTTTCTGATTTGGATAACTCTCTTAAGCTAATCCTAACATCTTTTTTCATTAAAAAGCTTATAAAAATAATTTTTTTATATCATCACTTGCCACTAGAATTTTCCTCATCTTTGATGCATCTAACAAAATTAAGATTCTTAGTTTTCTTATCTCTAGCTCAAGCTATCATAAAAATATCTCTTTCGTCATCTTTTGAGTTGAGTTTTTTATATAAATCCTCTCAAATTTTAGCTTTTGCTTCAATGATGACCTTTTTTGCTTCTTTCTTTGCTTTTATGACCAGAAAAAGTCTCTTGCCATTTGATAACATAGGAAGATTAGCGACAACAACCTTCGGTACTGACTTGTTCCAAATCCATTTTAGGTTGTGCTAGAGTTAATTTCATGCATGCTTGCAGTTTGAAAGAGTCAAGAGAACATCTCAGTTTTCTAATAAGTCGAACAAACATAATATATAACTCATGCTTACTCATTCATGACTGGCTGCTTAGGTATTTGGAACTCTTGATTCTTGATATATTCTTTTACAAATTTAAGGCATATGACCCACAATGAATCTCAACTCGCAAACCTTTAACATTTGACGATCAAAGTTTGGCGTGCTTTGCAGGATGAAGCTTGTAGCATACGTAGACAACTCTTGGAGGAGTTTTTACCAGATGATTTGTTGCCAGTAGGAGCTCCATTGTTCATGGACACACCAAGGCCAGGCTCACCATTTGCTTCAAAAGACCAGCAATCATTTGATGAGGTTTTCTGATGTTCTTTTTCAGTTTCTTTTGACCATTATATTTGACAGTTGGCATGGAGCAGATTCATGAATGGAATTTGTTATACATCCGCAGATGATGCCCTCGTCCTATTTCTCAGACGAAGAACCCGTACCTGAAGCATCAAAACGTCAATCAGATGAGAAAATGTCTCTGTCTATAAGTTCTTCAGAGATTCTGAGTGTTAATCAGATCATGGACTCGGTAAGTTTGTTTTGGGGTTTGTCATTCTCAGTTCTATTTTACTGAGCCTTGGTTGATAGGCAGAACTATGTATTACACCTAACTGATGACAATTTCCCTCCCCAGCCAAATGCTTCCTGGCTTCGCCACTCCCACATCTCTGTTGTAACTTTTTATGCCAAGTGGTTTCCGCATAATTCATCCAACACCACCTTTTCTATAAGTTATCTAATCATTAGACGGCACATCGGAATCACTATAATATATTCAATATGTTCTTTACTGAATCATTTAATATGGAAACAGGTTCTGGATGAAGCTTCACAAATTGCAAGCGTCGATGTTTCCTCATCAGCAATACCCTATGATCAGATGAAGAACCAGTGTGAATCTCTCATCATTGGAAAGCAGCAAAAGATGGCCGCGCTTCTAAGTTTGAACCATCCTCACGCTGTTCTACCTATTGACTTGTCACCGGATGCTGATAGCACCAAATCAATCTGTCCCATCAAGGTAAGAGTAGTGTAGAACTGGATGAATCAAAAAGCAAATATATATATTCTCATTTTCTCTCCTTTTATGATCTTGAACAACGCACAGAAACCGATGGATATGCATAATGATGTCTCCGGATTGACTGTAGATGAATTCCAGTCCAGCTATCTCTCATGTTCTAGTGAGTATTTGCAATCCTTCAGGCTGCCACCTGCGAGTCCATTTGACAATTTTCTGAAAGCGGCTGGGTGCTGACGACAACCATTATGATACATGAGCTCCTCTCCTTCCTGCCATGATTTCTGTTCGTCCTTATTTTTTATTCATTATTTGTTTAATTTCCCATTTATTAATGATGAGATCTTGTATTTGTCTGGAATGCCTAAAAACTATATGCGTATATAATTTGTATGTTTGTATAGATTTTCTTTTTAGGTTTAGGATAGTCACTGTGATTTTCGTCTAGCCGCTTCATGTGCCTGTTTAGGTTGTCTTCTTGCTACAGATTGTAACTCGTTACTATATTAAAGGCAGGAACCTTCAGGACTGTGTGTGTGTGACATACACACATAATATGTAATTTAGTAGTAATTTTATGTGTTCTCCAAAAACTAATTGCACCAATGTGTGACTCCGCCCATGTAAGGGATCACCCTTGCATTGTCGGTCTCAAGCCCGGATAAAGGAGGAGGGTTGTGAACTTCGTCGGATTTTATAACATGGATTAAAAAAATTATGAGCATTGGTTTGGGGCGTCCCCACCTAGCGACGTGTTGCAGAGCCTGAATGCAGCAATAAGTAAGCATGGGCCACTACATTTTTGCTCGAATATAGTGAATCAATTGCAGAGAGGGTTTCCACATCATGGACGGATGTGGGTAAAGAAGTTAGTCTCGCTACATTTTTGCTCGAATGTAGTGAATAATTTACAAAGAGGGTCTTCGCATTTTGATTATGAACGGATGCGGGGGTAAGAAAGCTAGTCATAGATAATAAGATTCGTATTTGGAATATCGGAACATTATTCGGTAAGCTAATGGAGGTGGTAGATAATATGATTCCGAGAAATATTCATATTCTATGTTTAGAAGAGATAAAATGGGTTGGAGAAAAAGCAAAGGAGATAAAGGATACAGGTTTTAAATTATGGTACTAAGGTAAAGAAAAGACTCAAAATGGAGTTGGTATTATCATAAATAAAGATTTAAATGATAGTTTAGTAGACATACAATGATATGGTGACCGAATCATGACGTTGAAATTAGTGTTAGGAGCAGAGATTTTTAATATAGTTTGTGCGTACACACTCCAAGTAGGACTAGAAGATAGTATAAAGACAACTTTTTGGGAAGAGTTAGATAAGGTGATTCAAAAGATTCCACAAAGGGAGATGATTTGTTTAGGAGGAGACTTAAATGGACATGTCGGTAAAGAGGCATTAGGATATCTAGGTATTCATGGAAACTTTGGTTTTAGGGATATAAATGAGGAAGGTAGGAAGATTTTAAATTTTGCTATGGCATTTGATCTCTTTATAGTCAATACAATCTTCAAAAAATGAGATGAACATTTAATTACTTATAAGAGTGGTTTATCACAAACACAAATTGATTACTTTATTTGTAGAAAAAAAGATAGAGTGTGTTGTAAAGATTGCAAGGTAATTCCAAGAGAAAGCTTAACCACCTAACATCGACTTTTAGTTATGGATTTACAAATAAAAAAATGGACAAAGAAGAAAAGAGTGCATCAAGCTATTCAGACTAAATGGTGGAACCTCAAAAGCGAGAAAGAATATATATTTAAACAGAAAGTCCTTTAAGTAGATGTTTGGAATTATGTTGGTACACCCTGTGATATGTGAAACAATATGGCTATACATATTAGGAAAGTGGCGAAAGATGTGTTAGGTGTATGTAAGGGAGGTGTACTGGTACAAAAAGAAGCTTGGTGGTGGAGTGAAGTAGTGCAAAATAAAATCAAGGCAAAGAGGGCATGTTACAAATTAGCTAAGAAAACTAGTGAAACTTTAGAAGCTTATAAGAAAGCAAAAAAAAGCAAAAAAGACCATGAGTGAAGCAAAAACTAAATTTTGGGAGGATTTATATAAAAAAACTCAACTCAAAAGAGGGTGAAAGAGATATTTTTAGCATAGTTAGGGTTAGAGATAAGAAAACTAAAGATCTTAATTATGTTAGATGCATCAAGGACGAGAACGAAAAATTTCTAATGGCAAATGATGATATAAGAAATAGATGGAAAAACTATTTTTATAAGCTTTCTAATGAAAATAAATATGTTAGTATTAGCTTAGGAGAGTTAGCCAAATCAGAAAAGTATATAAACCACAATTTCTACCGACCTATTCAAAAGAATGATGTCAAAGAGGCTCTTAAACATATGAAGGGTAGTAAATCGGTAGAACCAGATAATATTCCTATAGAAGTTTGGAAAATACTAAGAGAAATAGGAATCACTTGACTCACAAAACTATTTAATGAAATATAGAAAAACCAAAAGATGTTCGAGGAATGGAGAGCAACTACACTTATACCCATATATAAGAACAAGGGAGACCTTCAAAATTGTGCGAATTATCGAGGTATCAAGTTAATGAGCCATACTATGAAATTGTGGGAAAGAATTATCGAATGTAGGTTAAGACAAGTATCAAGTACAATAGAGAACCAATTTGGATTCATGTCAGGCAGATCTACTGTTGAAGCGATTCACCTTTTGAGACGTCTTATGGAACCTTTTAGAGCAAAAAAAGAAAGGCCTTCACATGATATTTATTGATCTAGAAAAAGCTTATGATAGAGTATCGAGGGAGGTTTTTTGGAGAACTTTGAAAAAAAAAGGTATCACATTGACGTACATTAACCTTATAAGAGACATATATGATGGTGCAAAAACATGTGTGAGGATTCATGAAGGAATGACAGACTTCTTTGAAATTAATATTGGGTTACATCAAGGATCAACTTTAAGTCCATACTTATTTATAATGGTGATTGATGAGTTAACAAAACATATTCAAGATGAAGTACCTTGGTGTATGTTATTTGCAGATGACATTGTATTAGTGGGGAAGTCTAAGAAAAAAGTTAATATAAAATTGGAACTATCGAGAGAAACATTAGAAAGCAAAGGCCTCCAACTTAGTAGAACAAAGACAAAATATATGGAATGCATGTTTGATCATTTGGTTAACTCAGAGGACATAAAAATTAAAATTGGCACACATTGCATCCCTCAAAAGGAAAGTTTTAAATACCTAGGGCCAATTTTTTAGAGTTATGGAAGAATTGATGGAGATGTTATGCATAGAATTAATGTTGGTTGGTTAAAATTGAGAGGAGCATCAGGTATTCTTTGTGATAAGAAGATACCATTAAAGGTAAAGGGTAAATATTATAGAGCAGCAATTAGGTCTGTCATGTTTTATGGTTATGAGTGTTTGGCGGTTAATCATCAACATGTACAAAAGATGTCTGTGACAGAAATGAAGATGTTGAGATGAATGAGTGGTCATACAAGAAAAGACCGTATATATAATGAGGTTATTATAAATAAATTAGGAGTGACACCAATAGAGAATAAAATGAGAGAATATCGTTTAATATGGTTTGGACATATAGAAAAAAGATCAAAAGAAGAACCTATAAGAAGGTATGAAAAACTAAATTTGGAAAGTATTAAAAGAGGTAGAGGACAACCACAAAAAGTGTTGGAAAGAAACAATAAAGAATGATCTAGCTTATTGTGAGTTAACTACTAACATGACACACGATAAGGATGTGAGGAAACAAAGAATCCATGTAGCCGACCCCGTCTAGTATGGGAAAAGGCTTAGTTGTTGTTTTGTATTAGGTCAAGATTTTATATACTGAAAAAGCGAAGACATTTAACTTGTAAATACCAAAGAGTTTAATCTGCTTAGCTAACAAAGATACATATAACCTTACCAAAAGAAAAAAAGATGCATGTAAATGGTAAGCTTCTGGCTTTATGGTTCATGGTCGTGGAGATCACATCCGTCCAGTTAATTTTTGTCAAAAGGCCACATTGCACGACTTCTCACTTGTTCTACATCAAGAAAGATTGATATACTGCAGCTCTATTGGCATCTGCCGGTCCATGAGTCTCTTTTTGCATATGCCATCCCCACTCCCCTTGGCAGCATTGACTAGTTCGGAACTTAATTCGAAAGCCATATTTTGACCGAAATGTTTCGAGGATGCTCCTCTTAATCGATGACCATCAAGTGCTTTTCTTTGTGTTTGGCTTTTCTCTTCACTTGCTATTGAATATATGAACTAAACAAGGGTTGCATGTAAGCCATGTCCGGTACATTAAACACTTACTGCTTTCATCTGAAAGCTCGAAAGTGCAGGAGAATGGTTTGGCCGAATCTCCATTGACACTACCATCTGAGTAAACCTTTCACATCATTCATTTAGATCCCACCCTGCTAGGCATGCTTTCCTGCTTCGGTGTCAGCACTTCAAAATATACTATTAGTTGAACACTGGACTTTGCTTGTCGTGGCCAAATCATCGTTGGTTCATAAACAAAATACCACCTTTTGATAGCTTTCCATTCTTTCTATATCCAATTAGATGGTGAAACTGTGGAGTCGAGTTTAAACCACTTGACAGGCTTTCCCTTTTAGTTCATGGATTCAAAAGAAGGCCCCCATTGTCACGTGGGTAGTTGGTTCGATCTGTTGTAGTATAAAATGCCAACTACTCTGTTTTCCATCTTATTATCATTCCTCCTTGGGGAAGCATCTTGCCACAATATAGTTCTCATCAGTGGCAGATCTAGAAATCGACATCGATCGGGGCGAATAGTCCATGAACCTGTTTAAGGTAGGGCCAACCGTGGGTTATAACCATGGATTCAACTGTGGGCTGTAGTTTTTACACTGATATTTCAAATTTCAGGTGAGGCATCCATCTGATCTCGCCTTTATGTAGATCCGCTGCTGATTCTCATTATTGTTTCAGGTAGTATAACTGATCTGGCACCTCGGGACGAAATAAATCATCACATTAATCTTTAAACACCCTTTGGTGAGAAGTAGAGGTAGCTTGTCACAGTTTCACTTGTTGGCTTAACCATATCCTTTAGGACTTTGGAAGTCATGATCAGTGAATCTGAGGGTTGATCACGGTTGATTAAATTTCCGCATACTTGACTTGTCAAGCCCTAGGCACTTGGCAGAAACCAGTTAGCAACGTTGTGTTGAACATGGAAAAATACCCATCAGTTGAGAGATGGACTACATGATATTCTATAGACCGCTTTATGTTTTAAACACCCACACATGCACCTTATGGGAGTGGAACTCCCCACCAGGGGCAACGGCGCCAGAGCACAGTGCCGTTGAGCTAATGTTCTTGGTGCTCCTGCCTAAGAGTTTGACTTGAAAGAACCTTGAGTTTAAAGGTCACCAGTTCAATATCAGGGAGTGTAAATATATTGTAGGGTTACGTAAACCCAGCTAGCTACCGTAAAAAGAGATTCTACTTTCTTACTGCTTTTTGGGAGGCACCTTTTGGCTGTCTTCAAAAGGATGGCTGATCCATACAAATGTGGCCTTATGGTATACATTCTCGTCACTAGACCACGGTCATATCCTAAAAGACGAACACTTATAAAAGCCATTGCTAATTTTGATTGCGAGCAGTCCGATCACCAACACAGGCATCAAAATGGGCATTTCCCCATCCTTGTAGGTTTGGTAGGCTTGTTTCTACCTGAGGTTCACTCAGTCGTGCATGTCGTAGTGTTGATCAACCACCGCGCGCTCCACCCTCCACAATTTCAGCCTCATATTGCATTACTTTTCCAAGGTGAGTGCTTGCCGCGAGCCAAGCTTTGATTCCATTTGACGCCGAGTGGCAGTATTCTTAAGCCTATCTTTGCTTGAGCTGGGCCAATCCCTAGCATAAATTTCTTCTCAACATGCCGCGAGCTGAAAGAACTTGGTCTCATTGAGAAAGAAGTTACTCGGCATCCAGCGTAAAACATAGTCGGATCTTTTTATCATTTTTCAAAATTAGATGCTAATGACTTGAGACCAAGCTCTAAGGCAACTTATAATCTGTGTAGCAAAACCCTACTTGATGGGAAAAGGCTTGGTTTGGTTCACACCACAAGCTCAGATACGTTTTGTCTGGGCAGTTCACTAGGGAACCATAAATTTATAGGTGGTTAAGGGAATCTGAGTTCCATTGATCGCTGAATCCAGTTTACTCAGGCACACACAAAACTGAAAGGTTAACCAGATAAATGGTTCTTCAGCAATTCACTATGGCAACCTTGGTTAAAGGTCTTGGTGGGGAGTTTGGTCCATCATCAACAAGAATAGTTTCCATAAACCGCCCACAGGTGGCGGCCACCTACTCTAAACTGGTTGAAGATATCCATGTATATAGTAAAAAAGACGTGCAACGGGGAGTCGATTATGCCTATTCAAAATTCCGGAGCATACATAGAGGCAGGTTGGGGATCTTATCGGAGGAAGGTGCTTTGAATGGGAATGGTGGACACGCATTTTGAATAATTTTGCAGCTTCCACAGTCATAACTGAATCGTCAAGGAAGGATATGTGAGAGCAAGATATTATTGATCTGTGAGAGAAGTCAGTAACAACAAGTCAACCTGTTTAGTGAAAAAGCGAAGTTCAACCGAACACTTGATCAAGAACTAGCCAAAACAGCAGTAATAACAAGACCATTCTGCACAGGCGAGTGAATTAGCAATCTAGACACCAACTTAAATATGAATCTTGTCCACTGAATCCACAAAAAAATGATACTGAAAACTTGAGCATAGTTGAAACACTGGTCTGCAAAGTTACATGGTCCACTGGAAAAGAATTGTGAGTTGTGCACAAGGACCCCAGGCAAACAATGATGGTGTTTGTTCCTTTTATGCGAACAAATAGAGCAGTTCAAGAAAAATTTTGAAATATGAAACAGGAAAGAAATTGTTTGATAAGGGAGGTTAGGCAATGAGTTGAAATTGATGTCTCTCCTTGTCTTACTATCGATAGATTCCTTATAGCCTCTGTGTTCACTCAACAGACGTGGCAGCTCAGTTGCATAGAAATCAACTTTCTTTCTTCTAGTGAACAGGAACCCATTCAGTTGGATTGTTCGAAACTTCTTGTTACCATCAACTGAATGATAATGTGCCTCTTAAAAGCTGTACAGAAAGAGATTGAGTGAAGCATCGTGGCTCTTTACGCCACTCAAAGAGATTGAAAGCGCAAAGGCTACTGGTGTTCAGGAAGTTCGCAGATATCAAATGTACAAGCGCCTAAAGAGATGAATTTGGCCCTGTAACTCTCAAAAACAATAATCAAAATTCAAAGAACTGATATGGTCGCTATCCTCGGCCTGTTGGTATTTATAGAAAGGGGAACCCCGCCTTCTTAATGGAAAGAAGACATGGCTGGGCTTACTTTGTCAACAGAGAAGGAAGCACCTATCAGTGGGGCTTGTTCTTCAGTCCCACTGCTGTGCTTACAGTGCATGATTGCATAAGACTACCGTAAGACATTATATACATATTCTCTTCATCAAAATTGATCTTACGTTATACTAAAATTTGACTCAATAGAAGGGGCACAAAGTCCAAAACAGAATGGATGAAAGAAACAATTTTAAAGTTGCACCATACAAATCTAATCTACAATTAGGGTGGTATATGAATCGACATGTTTCAACACAAAGACTACGCTAGAGAACGAAACTGTCTTCAAATTACTTTCTTATTAGCTCTTAATTCTGATGATTCAACTAACAACTATAGAAGTAGAAGCACCTTTGACTGACAGCAGTATGATGATAGAAAATTAAGAAGCTGACGGAGATCTTTGACATGAGGGAGAGTGAGAGAGCAGTGCTCGTGATACATAATTGCTGTTCAGACACCCCATTTTAGTAAAGATACATCCTTTTCCAAAAATGGTGAAACTATCCCGTTACATTTTCTCTCTTTTCTCATACCTTCTTTTTCTTTACTTTTGACAGCACTATCATCGGATCTATAACACCACTGGAGGCATCTCCCGTCCATCCTTGTACCCAGCCTTCGATCAACGGTTGACGGTTTTTATCCTTTCACTACATGCTTTTCCATTTTCACCAACCTTCAATCTATTTGTTCATCCCATTTACAAATTATCTTTGATATATTCTCAATTATGTTCAATTTCTACATACCTCTCTACTCATTGACTTCTAGTTGAAAAACATGATGGAAATTGTAAGAAAAATCAGGTTTTAACGAAGTTTGTGTTTGGACGATTCAAACAAGGTGAGTGCCACTAGTCGGGAAAGAATCATGTGGAATACACGTTCTACTGAATACGTACACGACTTCAACGCGTTATAAGATATAGAGCACTGAAATATAGGCATGATTCTTTTCAGAAAACCATGCATCCCGATCGTGACTCTCTTTATAGTACTACACAACTCAACCACATCGTCCACGCTTATGGCACATGCCATCACATAATCTTATCAGGATATATATATGCGTAACTATATATGTCATCTTACAATTGTTTGTTCTATCAATTTTGTTATATTTAGTTTGTTAAATTGTTTTTTAATATGCATTGTTGTTGGAAGATGTTAAAAAAATCAAGTGAAAGAGTTCATTATGATATAATAGATTTTGGATATATGAAGGATGATAAAGTGTATGTTATGATGTTTTAATATGCCTCATCAGCAAGGTTGTTACGAAATACCACTTCACTTCGTTCAACTTTAGAAACTTCGCTTCTTAAAACACTTCACTTTCGTTCAGTTAAATAGTTTAGGTATCCTTCACTATGCTCAACAATAAAATGGCTGAACTTAGTTCAGTCTATATTATCCTTTCCTTCGTTCAGCGATAAAGCCGCTTCATTTCGTTCAAGCCTAAAGTACCTTCGTTCTTTCATTACGCTCATCCTAAAATTGCTTCACTTTGTTCTTGAGTTAATAGCTTCTTAAAGCGCTGAACTTCGTTCAATTAAAAAGCCTAATTAATATCGCTCCCCACGCAGGATCGAACTACGGACCTTCAGTTTACAAGACTGACGCTCTACCACTGAGCTATAGGGGAGGTAGGGTTTCGATTATTGTCACAAACAGGTCAGCCATAATGTGACTTGATTTTGGGCATGTTGGACACGGACACGGACTTGTCACTCATGTTCAAATCAGCGTGAGGTGCTGTATTTCCAGTAGTTTCATACTTATGATGCGTGATGAGCAGTAAGCCAGGGAGTCGACTCACAAGTTGAAAGTTGAAGGTCATGAGTTCAAACACCTAATAGATGCATCTAGCTTCCGCCCCCCCATTACTTATATAGATGCATCTAGCTTCTGCCCCCCCATTACTATATATATATATATATATATATATATATATATATATATATATATATATATATATATATATATATATATATATATATATATATATATATATATATATATATATATATGTATTTATATATATATATATATATTTATATATTTATATATGTATTTATATATATATATATAGAGAGAGAGAGAGAGAGACAGTTGGTTGCACTGGCATGCATGGGAACTCTATAATTTTTCTCTTATTGGATAGTTGGAATTAGACAAACTTGGATGAGAACATGTTTTTCGTGTCGCTTTCGTGTTTGATTTCGGGTGGCGTCAATGTGAAAAACATTTGTAATTTTAACCGGTGATCCCTAAATTAAAATAATCAAGGGGAGAAGGAAAGAAAGGGTATCAATAAAGAAAGGGGGAAGGGAAGAAAGGGCAGAAGACGAAAGCGAAGCGCTCTGCACAAAAGAAGAGAAAGGGTACCCTCCGTTCCGGCGATGGCGATCTCCTTCTCTGCCCGTCGTCTCTCCTCAAAACTCTTAACTGCAAAGCCCTCTGTTTTATTCCTCTCCAAATCCTCCTCGTCACTGCCGTCGGTGCCGTCCTCATCATCGTCGAGGAAGGTCGCCGATCGGATCGTCAAGATCTTCGCCATCGATCCCACGGGGTACAAGCAAGAGGTGATGGGCCTGACGGGGCAGAGCCTTCTGAAGGCGCTCTCCAACTTCGGTCTCATCGACCCCGAGTCGCACGGCCACGAGGAGCTCGACGCGTGCTCGGCCGAGTGCGAGGTGCACGTCGCACAGGAGTGGTTCGATCGGCTGCCGCCGGCAAGCTACGACGAGAACTACACCCTCCGACGCAACGCTCGCCGCGGCATCCTCAGCAAGCACGCCAGGCTCGGGTGCCAGGTCGTCCTCGATCACGAGCTTGAGGGTATGGTTGTCGCAGTTCCTGAGCCCAAGCCCTGGCTCACTGGCATCTGATTTGCCTCGCCAACCCGCCCATCTCCTTTTTCTGAGGTTAGGATTCTTGGGTCGGACTAAACTCTTCTGCTGGGTTTTTTTGTTGGTTTCTTGTTCTGTTGGAAATAATGTATGTAGATGAAATCGAATAATTGTAATTCCAGAACTGATAGATGGCAAACCTTAGCTGAAGGGAAATGTTGGATGTTTCTTTGGTCGAAATTGATCAAAATGCTTCTCTTTTATTTACTGAGGATTTATACGTGTTCTTATTCTGCTTCTACTGATTGGGGGCGTCAGACTTTGGGGATGACTCCTTCCGTTATGGCATTTTGTTGGTTTCCTTTTTCTGTTGCAAAATAATGTATAAAGATGAAATCGAATGATTCAGGACTTCGTTTTTTATGGATGTGAAATCCTGGGTGAAGAAAAGTGTTGGTGTTTTTGGTTGCATGGATGATTTCGGTAGGCGATATCAACGAAACTGCTTTCACTTCTTCATACTGAATTGTGATTGTGGTTTGGATTTATATTTTTTAAGGCTTCGTCAATGAATATCAGCCGTCTAAGTACGAATAGGAAAGCATAAACATAATCTTTCTTTTCTCCCTTTTGGAGGTAATTGTTGATATGTATCAGATGAACCAATATAGGTCACAATGGCGACCAATAATCCCTGATCAGCCTCAGTTATGTAGGAAGGACTTGTTTTGGTTTTGGTTTTGTTTACTGTTGAATTATTGAACACTGTTGTTCTTTTAGCTTCTTTATTGTTTCCGACCTTTTCTGGTTATGACTTAAAGTGTCTTGTTTCTTAAGTTCTTGTTATTTTTCTTTAGGCCTTCTTATTTTCATTTCCCTCCTCTGAAGATTGGTTTGCATTTCCTTTTCTTGATCTTATGTAATGTGTTCAAGACTGCTCTTTAAAGTGTACTATTTATAAGATCGGTAAGGATTTTGGTTTCTGGGCGTTGATTAGTCAAGAAAATCCAGCTCATTTCATATATTTCTTTGAATATAATTGGAGATAGCTCCATGTTAATCACAACTAGCAACATTTGGAGTTTGATTTTTTGCAAATGCAGTTGCTTCTCCATGGATTTCTTAGCGTATTTGGAGTACGAAATTCTTGTAACCCTCGATATATCACATGCTTAGTGTTAGAATAGTGATATCGGGATATACAGTTTTCCTCCTTTCCCGTAACTTGAGTATGCACATGAACCTTTTAGCAAGTTAAAACTTATTAAAATTTCAGATTAGCATAAAGAATGTAATGCAAATGAAAGTTTTTAAACTTGGGCATGGCATTCAGTTTTCACTTAAGTTTCATGGTTGTATAAGGCAAGCAAGGTTATCCAAGTGGGGATGCGCAATTGTGTTCTTTTTTTCCTGTTTTGATGGATGGCAAGAAGATGAGGTTTCCACTCGCTTGCTCATGTTTGACTGGAAATGCATCGGGCAAATGAAAATGATAAATCTCCTCCCCAAATAAAAGGAGATGATTCATAATTATAAAATGCCTTCACCTAAGGTCACAAACATCACCAGTTTTGGGTTTCATGTAGTAAGGATTTAACAAACTCTACTGTGTAATAAATAAAACCTAGTTCATGAATTCATGGAATTAAATTTTTTCTGCAGTCATGCAGATTGAATTCCATATTAATTGATGTTTGCAACATGGCTGTTTAATTTAGACTACACTATGATGGGAATAACACACGAAGATTGAGAGACTCCAAAATAAAATCAACAAAGAACCATACTTACCTCTAGACAAACCCAATATAGCCATGATAAGACAATCAATGTCTACACCAGGAAGAACAAGGGATTTCTGATTTCTGGTAGGAGATTCAACTTGCAAAGACCACCTAAGAAGGAAACAAGAACAAAGAGGGAGATGGGGTGATTAATTAAGGTACAGTTAAAGGGAGAGAGAAGGACTATATATGTTATGACAAGAATTAGAAACATAACCTCCCCCAATAACTGCATATTAACCTTGGTTAATATAAACCTTTACCATTCTTTAATTGTTATAGTTAATAAATTATACAATAATTATCTTCCTTCAGTCAGCATCGTGATGAGAACTAACTGACTACAAAATGGAATGCAAGTTGGAGTTTCTACTGAATGGGCTTACGGGTAACCTAACCTACAATCTGTTCCAAGTTTAGAGCTTGTGCCTTAACTTATTACTTAATTATATATGTGATTGAGTTGTAATTAATTAATCCTAATCCACACCAAGATTTATCAAATTAATTCAATAATCTCTCACTTTGATATCATTAACCAATTATTAGGATAACTAACAAAACAGAGCAAATGTATGCACTAAATCCTAGCAAGATTCAGAAATGAAATAAAACAAGATACATTGAATTTGATAGGAAAACAAATGATGTAAAATAATCATCAACACAAGATTGTTGAATCCAATACTGAAATAGGCGATTAAGGAATATAAAATTTTATGTAACCAAGTTTGATATGCAATTAATGGAAGATGTTATGTTTTTAGTTCTCAGGATCACCTGGTAATCACTCTCTCTCCCTTTAACTGTAACCTAATCTTGAAATTGAAGAAATTATAAGAAATAATGTTCATTAAACAAAACATACCATGATTACAATATAACAGACTTGCTGGGGCAGGTCAGCATCCTCTGATGGCTGCCGACTCCTTGCCTCTTCTTTTCTAATGTTCTAAACCTAATTACAACACCCTATTTAAACTACTAATCTAACTTAAATGTCCTAAATACCCTTAATGAGAAACTAATACAACCCGATTCCCAATGGATCCAAAACTGATCCATTGGGATCCAAACTACTTGAGACACATACATAAATATAAATTTACAGCTGGACACATTGAACTATTTGATCTTCAACACGCCCCTCAAGTTGAAGACTTGTAATTCCTATCTTCACAAGAGCTTTCTTAAACCCAGTGATTGAAACTGCTTTAGTCAAGATGTCTGCTAGCTAATCTTCAGAGCGTACATGAACAAGATTAAAGATACCTTGGGAGATCTTCTCTCTGATAAAATGACAATTTATTTCTATGTGTTTAGTCCTTTCATGGAATACTGGATTTAAGGCTATTTAGAGGGCAGATTTACTGTCAGTAAAGAAATCAATCAGAATATTTCCTTTGATACCAATTTCTCTCAGGAGTGATATAATCCATAGGCCTTCACACATTCCCAAAGCAATAACCCTATACTCAGCTTCTGCACTTGACTTGGCTACTACAGATTGTTTTTTACTTTTTCATGATACTATATTGCTTTCTAGGCATACCATATAGCCTGAGGTTGACTTCTTATAAGTTTTTCCTATGAGTTTTGGATCCTGCCCAATCAGCATCAGAATAGATCTTTATATCAAGTGATGAATGTGGAGCATATAGTAACCCATAGGTCATTGAGGATTTTAAGTATCTGATAATATGAAACACAATGCTCATATGTTGTTTAGAAGGGCAATGCATCCACCTACTAACATACCCAACTGCAAAACTGATGTCTGGTCTAGTAATGGTAATATACATTAACTTCCCAATTAATCTCTGGTATTTACCAACATCTTCGTATGGTTCAGCCGATGTGACCATCTCTTCTGTAGAAACTTCTATGGGAATGGAACATATCCTGCACTCTTCCATTTTAGTTTCCTTCAATAAGTCCAGAATATATTTTCTTTGACTTAAGAATACACAGTTGTCTTTATGAATGATTTCTATACCCAAAAAATAATGGAGTCTTCCCAAGTCCTCTAAGTCAAACAACATACTTAGCTTCCTTTTTAGATCCACTATGCCATCTGTATCATCACCTGTAATGATAATATCATCAACATACACCAGTAATATGATAGTCTTCAAGCATTGTTTGATAAAGAAAGTATGATCATTGGTACACTGTTTGAATCCTAATTTAGTGACACCATCACTGAATTTTTCAAACCATGCTCTGGGAGATTGTTTTAAGCCATAAATTGATTTCTTTAACTTGCATACTTTACCTTGCTCTAGTCTTTGACAATATCCAGGTGGTAGATCCATATAAATGTCTTCCATGAGATCCCCCTGAAGGAAAGCATTCTTAACATCCAACTGCCATAATTTCCATCCTCTATTAACTGCTACACTTAAAATAATTCTGATGGTATTAATCTTTGCCACTGGAGCAAATGTTTCAGTGTAATCTATGTCATATGACTGACTATAACCTTTAGCTACTAACCTAGCTTTGTATCTTTCTATATTTCCATCTGCCTTAAACATCACAGAGAATACCCATTTGCATCCAACAGTTTTCCTATCTAATGGTAAGTCAACCAGTTCCCAAGTCTTATTACGTACTAGTGCTGCAATTTCCTCTTCCATTGCTCTCTTCTATTCTGGTAGTTGTTCTGCTTCTTCAAATGTTTTGAGAATATTTATGCTTTCTGCATTCATCACGAATAACTGATATTCTCTGGGATAGTTGGAATATGACACCAAGTTATGCAACGAATATTTGGCTACTGCACGCTTTTCTTTTCGGATTGCAATCGGCAAGTCACTTACATCATTATCTGAGTTTTGTGATATTACCTGAGAAGGAGCTTGATCTGATTCTATGAGTGGAGCTTGATTTTAAGTGGTAGATTGACGAGGGAGGAAGGTCTTTCTTACTCCTTTGGTATATACTTGTCATTCTTTTTCTTGAAGGGGTATCATGTCCTCTTCTTTCCTTTCATGTTCCAATTGATTCTCAATTGGTGGAAGAGGTATAACATTTGTTGATGATGTTTCTATTGGTGGAATTTCCAGCATGTGATAGAATGGAGTATCTTCATGAAAGGTAACATCCAAAGTTACATATAATTTCCTTCTGAGAGGATCATAACATTTATAACCTTTCTGAGTAGACGAGTATCCGAAGAAAATACATCTGATAGATCTGGCATCAAGTTTATCTCTCATACATTGGTGAATATGTACAAAGCATGTACACCCAAAGATTCTAGGAAGTACATGAAATTGTTTTCGATTAGGGCATAATAAATGGAAAGGGGTATCGCCATTGAGGACTCTGCTAGGCATACGGTTTATGAGAAAAATTGCAGTGAGAACTGCTTCACCCCAATAATATTTCAGAGCATTACATCCGATTAAGAGTGTTCTAGCTACTTCCAATATATGTTTATTTTTTCTTTCTGAAACGTCATTCTGTTGAGGAGAATATGAACATGAGGTCTGGTGTAATATTCCATGATCTGAAAAATATGAGTGAAGTAATTGAGACATAAACTCACCATCGTTATCACTACGAAAAACCTTAAATTGTACCCTGAAACTGTGTTTTCACAAATTGACAGGATATAGGTAAGATATGCTTCACTTTATCCTTAGTATTCATGAGATAAATCATAGTAAATATGGTACAATCATTTATAAAAGATATGAAGTATTTGTATCCATGCAATGAGGTAATAGAACAAGGGCCCCAAATATCAAAGTGCACAATTTCAAAAGGAATAGAAGATCTTGATTCACTTTATGGAAAAGAAGTACGATGGTGTTTAGCCTTCTGGCATGTTTCACAGTTCAAATTCAAATTATTACAATGACTGAATTCAGGCAAAAGTATTTTAATTTTAGATAGAGGTAGATGTCCTAATCTCTGGTGTCACAGGGGTATATCGTCCTTCTGTTTCTCTGTAATGATAGTTGATTATAATGAGTGCCTTTATTATCCTCGCAAAAATAGATACCTCTTATCACACTACCCTAACCAAAGATCTTTCCCGTCTGCACTTCCTGAAAGACGCATCCAGTAGAGTAGAAAATTATATAACATTTTAGATCTTGGGTCATAGCAAAGACAGACAATAAGTTTAATGATATGTTTGGAACATGTAAAACATTTTTTAAAATGCCGAAAGACGTAATAATACTCCCTTTTCCCACTATTGGTGTATGAGAATCATCCGCCAGTCTAATATGAATTTCTTTTTTGGTCAACTCATAGTTATCAAAGAAATCTCTTCTACTAACCATGTGATCTATAGCCCCAGAATCAATAATCTATATTCTTGAATTAGAAATACTTAAATTATCCTGAGTCAAAAATGAGAATGGATATGCTATGGTTGCCTGTGAGTCCATGTGGGAGGATGTAGACGGTGATTGTGAGTCAGTCAATCGAGCCTTAAGCAATTCAATTTCCTTCTTCATATCAGCCAATGAAGTAGCATTGTCCTCTGTCTTTTGTTTTTCATTCTGTTCACAGCTGAAATAGGCTTTGTTTGATCTGTTCTAGAAATGAATAGGCTTTCTAACTAACTCCCAACAAGTTTCCTTAGTATATCGTGGTTTTCCGTAATGAGAACAGTTCAACTTATCCCTTTCTTCACATGTAAGTCCAGGTCTTCCTCTGCCTCTGCCATAACCTCTCCTTCCTCGGGAGAAGAGAGGAGTATATAAATTTCTTTCTTTAAATGTTGAGGTTTCTGAATTGATTTGGTTTCCTTCTCTAAGTGTTTTCTGTCTTCTTCTCGAAGAATGAAGGAATATACCGTACTTGAGGATGGAAGTTATTCTCTATTGAGAATGTTATTCTTTACTACCTCATACTCTAGAGAGATACCCCATAGGAGATCAAATACTTTTCTCTCTTCAAACTCTTCGTTGTGCTCTTGAGTACAACTTTGACATTTTGTTTTGGAATAGAGTTGGAGCTCTTTCCATAAGTCTCAGAGCTCTGCATAATATTCGCTCACAGATCTGTTTCTCTGTCTGCACTTTCTTATTTTCTCAATAAGATCATATTTCTTGGCTATATTCTTTCTTTGAGCACAAGCATCATGAACAACTAACCAGATATCCTTAGCAGTCTCTAAGAACATAAAATTACTAGCAATTGACGGTGACATTGATTGGAGAAGCTAAACACTCACTAGGGCATTTTCCCTATGCCATCTTGAGTAAAGAGGGTCTGTGGTAAGTGGCTCAGGTATGTTGCCTATCAAGTAATCCTAGCGCCCCCTTGCAATTATCACCAACTCAATGGATCTGGCCCATTGAAGATAATTTTTCCTATCCAACTTGAGATTTGTTATTTGGAATCCTTCTCCTTTATATGTTGAACTTGATTCACTCGTGTCACTTACTCATCTCTATGTGAACGGAATACTCACAGCTTCTTTAAGACAAGAATGGATAAAGTAGAATCCAACGCAATTAGGGTAACACAATGTGCACGGATATTCATTCAAAAACATCTTTCGATGCGCACAGATATCATTAAAAAATTCAGAAATGTCACTTAGATAAAAAATTCTTCGGTGAATGCAATGGTAGATGCAATGATCTCAAAGTCAAACGTGATCAATGTTTCTGGTAGGGAAGACTAAAATACCTGTTTTTATAATTGAAACTTCAGGAAATCGAGATAAGAAGGGAGCCGCGGACTGCCTTCATCCAAACTGCACCAATATCAGTATGTAAACTAGAAACAGATCCACACGTAGGCCTTCTTCCTAGTGTTATCCGTACGATACGTAGCCACGATACGATACGGGCGATATGTGCAAAAAAAAATTTCAAAATTTTTTTTTTCAATTTTTTTTTTTAGCTTTTTTGCAGGTTTCTGGCCTCTCTTCGCCTCTCTTTACTTCCCTATGCTTGTAATTTGAGTTTATAATTTTATTTATTGAATAAATAATTTATAAACAAATAAAAATTGTGACAAAATCATTTTCCTTTCTGTTGCTAACTTTTAGGTATATTTCTGCTAGCAGTTTCTAATTTCATGAGATCGCAAACAATTAAAAACATTTGGTTGTCTTGGTTCATTGAGTGGGCATTTCACAACTTCACTATTTTAGGGTTCACCTTACGTGACTTCCATTAAGTTGAACATGATCAACGTGTGTGAGGCGTGAAGTGAGAAATGAAGCTCAAGCATTAGTTAAAAAGCTAATTGTAAGAGAAAAAGGGATATCATCAAATAATAATATCACATCACTGAGGTGTCATTGAGTCAATAATCAAAGAAATTGAGCTCATTGTTTTGCTCACATATGAAAATTAGCAAATATGACAACTACATGTACAAAGATAGCAATTTGTTAATTTTGATATATTAGATGAGTGGATTATGGAAGATAACGAAGAAAATGCACTCCTCACCGAAGAAGACATTGCATGAATTAATTTGAAGTGCAACAACATCTCGAAGGAGATGAAGATTTTCATTTTAAAGCAGAAGGTGATGAGAAACTTTGAATCTTTATCAGGTAGAAGATGAAGATTATTTAGTTAATAATCCTGATACAAATTAAAATATGTAAAATGTAAATGTATTTCATTTTTTGCTTCAAAATATGTAATTTTGGATCCAATTGTTCAATGTTGAATGTTCAATCTGTGCTAAACTTTGCATATGAATTTAAAGCAATTATCATATTTTTCCAAATTTTTCTAGATTTTTTTTGGATTTTTACTAATTTTCTTGATTTTTTAAATAATTTTTGTATTATTTTAATATTAAAGTATGATACGATACGATACGCTTGTATCGTGGAGCCCAGCGATACGCGATATGATACGCGTCAGACAACACTGCTTCTTCCCAGCCGCTAAAATGAAATCTGATTTACTGCACCAATACCAATCACTCTGATGACTAACTGAGATTGATTTCTTCTCCTCTTTTGATAAAAAATGCAGTAATAAGCTCTGATACCATGAAGAAATTATAAGAAATAATGTTTATTAAACAAAACATACCATGATTATAATATGACAGACTTGTTGGGGCAGGTCGGCATCCTCTGAAGGCTGTCGACTCCTTGCCTCTTCTTTCCTAATGTTCTAAACCTAATTACAACACCCTATTTAAACTATTAATCTAACTTAAATGTCCTAAATACCCTTAATGAGAAACTAATACAACCCGATTCCCAATGGATCCAAAACTAATCCATTGGGATCCAAGCTACTTGAGACACATACATAAATATAAATTTGCTGGACACATTGAACTATTTGATCTTCAATAGAAATAACCATCGTGACTCTCCCCCCCCAACCCTCTTCCTTCTTGCTTCCTTTGATGTTGGTAATGATCTATGTTATCAATAGCGGTTAGCAGGCTGTTAGCGGTTGACCCTAATATAACGGGCAGGGACATAGTGAGGATATAGCAGATTTAGTGGTACACTTTCATTTATGATTAATAATGGATTATCTAGTTTCGAAGAAATATCAAGAAACACAATCAAACTAAATAAGCAAATTCTAAGAAGACAAATAATAAATTTCATGTGGCATGCATATAATTTGAAATATATATTATACTTATCTCTTTAAGTATGGTGACTATGGTCCAATCTAATTTGAGCATTAGAACATATTACATTTACCTACAAAAAGAATAGAATAATATTAGGATAGAAAAATCAATAAATAAAATCTTATCCACAAGAACATATAACACTCACCACAAAATCATAGGTTTAAGAATCAAAATAACATCTATCAAATGATGAGAATATTCATAATACTTTTGAAGTAACAACTTCAACATGCATCAAATATAACAACTAACAAATAAAAATTAACAACTTAATAAATAACAAGTCCAAAATATAATATCCATCAAATGTAATTATAATATAAACTTAATTGTTTAAGATGAACCAAAAAGCTATCTATTTTATATTCTACAGGAAACTAATCTACTTCATTTTTAGATGAAGATCCTTGTCCTTCTAGTTCCTCTTACTCCTCATCTATTTCTTCAAAATAAAATTCTTCTTCCTTATCTTCCATAGGTATCTTATCATTTTCTTGCCACCAACGAACTCATTATCAGTTAGATATTCATCATGATCTTCAACTGATGCCAACGTGATGGGGTCGAAATTAGCATTAGCTTTTCTATCTTCGTACCTTTTTCTTAGATTTTCATTATATTGCACAAAAGCTAAGTCATTAAGCTTTTGATGTAATAATTTATTTTGCTTTTTATATGAATTTAAGATAAGAGAAAGAATCCATAATAAGTTATGGTTTAATAAAAAATAGCTTTAATTTTATTAAATTATTTATGAAATATAATTCTTACCATTTCGAAGGTACTCCAGTTGTCTTCACATGGGGTGACACTACAAGTCTACCATATAGCAAAATTTTGCAATCCAAGGCATCCATAGCTAAAGGTCATCCACCATTTAATTATGACAAAAACATATATAAGCAACAAACTAATCAAAGTAAAAAATCCCAATTATATTGTAATAAAGTTGCTTGAATTAATTACCTAGTGCATATGCTTTCCTCGAACTTATAGCTAATTCTAGTCCAAAACCACTTAAGGCACTTCAATAACTCATAAGTTGTTGAGTGATTTGTTCTTCTTCTTCTTTACTTCGTATAAATATATTAATAACTTGAAACAAACCACCTTTAATCTCAACATTAGGTTATATTCCTTCATACTCATAATACAACCCTGTATTCAGATATAATGCAGCAACATGTATTGGCTTATGCATTTGTATGTTTCATCTTTTGTCTATGATCTCCTAAATAAAAACATAGTGCTCTTCTTTGTTCTTTAAGTTAACCTATAAAAGAAGATAAATGTTATTACCAAGATTAACAATATATAACTAATTGAACCAAGTAAAATAGTAAAGTAGTACAGATTAACACATAATACCTTTATTTGCTCCCTCACACGGTCTATCTTTTCATAGATATAGTCCATGACTGGTTTTTCATTACTATCCACTATACGAAAGACATCTATTAAGGGACCCATTACTCTAAGTGAAAAACTAATGCCCTTCCAAAATATGAGTTGTCAAATTATTGCCTTAGATCACTTTCCTTGAGTACTACTTGATACAAGACATTTTTCTCATTATTCATCACCTTATAGTTTCTTTTGACTGCCATAAGTTGTCCAATGTTAAGAATCCTGTAGCAAAATAGGTCACAGTTAACTTATTTATGTCTTTCCTTTCACTAAAATGTCTCATCATATGCAATATATGCCCATGGCTATACATAAATGTCACTAGCTTCTTTGCCTGGCTGAAGATGCCTTTTAGTTTATTTGTGTTTTCAATAACTTAAAGCATCAAATCTACAAATGATTAAATTCAACCATGAACATTCTACCAACTGTGCATTATTAAATTCAACCATGAACATTCTACCAACTGTGCATTATCTATAACCGTCTGCACAACATTTTTCTCTGATCACTTCTTTTAACAATGTATATAATTTATATGCATTCTTCATTTCATTGGATGCATCAATAGACTTAAAAAATAATATACCTGACAATGCACTAAAAATTTTATTAATATTCTCTGCTTTTTATCAATTCATCCATCTAATATAATAGAGCATTCATATGTAACCCGACCCAACTAACTTTGTATGCTAATACAACTATAGCAGATGGTCGGTGGTAGTTAGAGAGCAGGCGGAAGAGAGAGGGAGAAAGTAGGCAGGGGAATTTACATTACGGGAGAAGGTTAGGTTTTTATTTTATTTGGGTTGGGTCTGGATCAACCCGACCTTACTAACTTTGTATGCTAATACGACTATAGCAGACCACTATCGCGGTGTTAACGGCGCATTTAGCACTCAACATGGTCGCCCGGTAATATCCGCCTATTATAGCGGTCTACCCGCCAAAACGCTATAGCGCGTTATAGTGGATGCTATAGCACGCTATTAATAATATAGGTAACAATTTTGTTTTTTTGGGTGTTGATTAGTTAAGAAAATCCAGTCACTTCATGTCTTTCTCTGAATATATTGGAGATATCTCAATGTTGATCTCAATACTAGCAACCATTGGAGTTTGATCTTTTACTTCTACAGTTGTTGCTCTCCATGGATATAGCATATTTGGACTACAGATTTCCTTTAACTCTAGATTTATTTCATGCTTGCTGTTAGAATAATGAGAGCTCAATATACCGTGTGCTCCTTTCAAGTAACCTGAGTACGCACATGAACCTTTTAGCAATTTAAAACTTATTAAGATTTCACACTGAGCATAAAGAACGTAATACATACGAAGGAGTTATGAATACGGGCATGGCTTGCAGTTTTTGCTTAAGGTTCATGCTTATATTAAGCATGTAAGAGCATCCAACTGCGGATGTGCAGTGAAGCTTTTCTTTCTGTGTTGAGCATTTGATGTGATATATATAAAAACCAAATAAGAAGAGATCATTTGTAATTATAAAATGCATTTACCTAAGGTCAGAAACATTGTGTTGTATTTAACATAATAAGGACAATTCAAATCTGATGTGTAAAAAAATAAAACCTTGTTCATTAATTCATGGATTGAATGCTTTCTGTAGTGACATGACTGCTTCAATTGGATTATTCCATGCTTTGGTGTTGGCTGCTATATTTTACTTTATTCTACGCTTTAGTTTAACACCACTTGCTATATTATTATCCCTTAAGTAGTGGTGATGGTTGATGAACTTGGACAGTCCATTTAGTCTGAATCTTCCACTCGAATTGATTTATAAAGGGACCATTGAGCTTTTTGCAGCTTTATCCTTTGAGCTCCTAGTGTCTTTGTCAATCTCATTTTGTTCCTTTGATGTGGTCATAAAGATGATCGATGTGAGAACTGATGGATTTATGTTTGTGTGCCAAAATTGATGGTTAGCTAAATCTTTGTGAATCTTTAAGTTCTTGGGGATGAGAACCGATCAGCATGAAAAAAAGACAAATTGATAGATCTTCTTAGAAGGTCCATGCTAATTTGGAACCCGTGAAAGTTTTGACATTTAGGCTGGTGACTAGAGGGTGGAGGCTTTCTTGAATAAAGGTTATTGATTATGTTGGCACTTATCATGTTTTTGTTGGTTTAATTTGGATGTTCTTTTGCCTTAGTTGCTTACGAGATATGGAAGGTGTCAGAGTGGACATGCCAACAGCATTTCTGCATAGTAAGCTAACCAAAATCATATGTTTGTGACGAGAATGGCAGGTTAAAGTTACGTAGAAAGGAGATATTTGTCCAAGTAAATGGATAATCTTGCCTTGCATGTGAGCTTTGTTCGTGCTGCTTGGTTTGCTTGTGCCGTGATTTCCAACAAATAGATAATGCTTTAAGGCATCAGACATTTCGGAACATGGTGATTAGAGTCACCCGCCATGGATTAATTGCTTATGTTAAGGAAATATAAGTGTACTTGGTTCTTTGCATGAGCTTTATGAGTGAAAGGAAGGAAATAAAAAATAATTCTAGTTGTTGGCTTGGTTCTTTTTATGTTCTCTTTTGTGCCAAGGTGTTCCTTCATGGACATCATCTGGGTACAGGCTGCTAATAGGTTCCCAAACCGAGGGCCTTTCAAGAGGGAAAAGATATAACAATAAAGTAGATATAACAACTAATGTTGATCAACCATAGGCTCAACGGTTTGAGCCATGTAGATTTCCTGCTTTGCTGAATCCGATGTTTTGGAACCTCTAATTGAACAGTCCTTATTGAGGATAGCGGCTACTTTATTATTATATTCATATTTCTAACACTCCCATCAAACTTATGGTGGATAAAATGAAGTTTATGCAGGAGCTCTCAAGTAGCAAGCTTCCCAGCCAAAAAAAAAAGGTACATTGAGATTGGGGAAGATGAGAAGAACCGATATGTCAGGAAGATTTTCCAAATAATACTCATCAAGGCATCTTCCATATTCAGTGAAGACACACTACAAATTCTTTTGCTTGAGCAATCTTTCTTCAATCTAATTTCACCATGCCTTATCAATCTGGCACCTTCATTTTCTTGTAAAAGATTTATTGTTGATCCCAGTGTCTCCCATGAAGCCTACGCTTTCACCTCATTGCCACAAATAGTGTACTGTCCTCACTGTCCCTCATAAAGCTTGCTTCTTCACTTTCTTACTCGAGATTCTTAAGAGAATTTGTCAACTTGCAATATCAATGTCGTTCTTTTTATTGCCTTGTTGAATTACTCACAAGGTCCACCAACCTTTACGTTATATACCTAATTCTTATAAGAAAACCTAGTGGAGGTTACCCCATCCCAAATAATCAAAATCTAACAAATAGAGTTGCACTTACTCAATTTCGAAACATCAAGCAGAATCTAAATATTTTAAAGGTTCTTCCGGAAACATTTAACCAAAGAACATGAGAAAAGTTACTTAATATTTGGGTTACTTAAGTAGAATTCTCTAGTATGCCTTGATAAGGCAGGCACAAACAACAAATTGCCAAATATGCCACATTTGCTAGGCATAACCAAACTGGTAAGCATGCCATCAGATTGAGTTTAAAATCAAATACAAATCAAACAGCAACCATGCTACAAATCCCTTAGGTGAAAACCCAACTAACAAAGAACCAATCAACATATCTTTTAACCAAACCAAACAACTAATTATATCCATAAACCACCAAGGTGATCATTGACAAACACTTCCGCTATGGTGGTGGTCAAGGTGACGAGAGTCCAATGAACACCAAGATGTTTTTTGTTTTGAAGAATGGAAGGGAAGAATCGTTGGATGTGCGGTGCTTGGTGGTGTTGCCTAAACAAAGTTGAGCACATGGCGTTGCAACAATAGAAGAGGCAGTGCATGAAAGAATGGGGAGGATGACTGAAGATGGCTGGTGGTGGTCGTTTTGTTGTTGTCCACTATGTGTTTGGTTTGCTGATTTTGCTAGTTTGGTTGTATCTTGGCGCTGTAGCATGCTTGCCGATTATTGTTTGTGAATTATGGCAAGTCATACTAGCAAATTCTACTACATTGATCCAAAACATTTACTTGTGGTGGACAAACTTTTTCTCATGATCTTTGGCTAAATGATTTTGGAAATCCTTTGAAATGTTCAGATTTTGTTTCGTATTTTATAAAATAAGTTTGTGCCATTCTATTTATTGGATTTCGATTATTTTGGTCTAGTAATCTCAATAAAGTTTTTCTTTAAGGAGTAGGTATATGAAATAAAAGTTGGTGGGCTCCTTGAGTAATTAAGTAAAGCAATGGAAAGAAACACATTGAAGGTAGCTACAGTATTGACAAGTTCTCTGAATGAGATTTTGTGACAAAGTAAATATGCAAGCTTTATGAGAGAGAGATGAATAAATGATTTGTGGCAATGAGGTGAAGATGTGGGCTTTGCGGGAGAAATCGGGATCAGTTTGCTATATTGGCAATGAAGTGATGGTGTATGCTTCATGTTTGAGATAATAGAATTAGTATTGAATCCATGGCAAGGAAATGAAGATGTATGTATTGTGGGAGATTGTGAGATTATATTGGAAAAAGGTTGCTCAAGTGGAAGACATTATGTTGTAGTTTCGGCCAAATATAGAAGATTCCTTAGAGTTATTGATTAGAAAATTTCCATGATATATTGGTTCTTTTCCTTCTTACTCTTTTCTTATCTCGTACTTTTTTGTATTTGACACTTTCATTTCATCCACCGTAAGCTTGAGTGAGGTGTGAGAATTTAGAATGTAGATGTTTTCTGTATTCTTTGTTTGTCCGTAACAATTGCACTCTCCTCCATTCCCTTGCAGTGGCTGGCTCTTTCGAACTTCACTGTAGAACATGAGTATCGCCGATAGCGCGAACCATACTAGGACGTCGGGAGTTTGATCTTGACGCTGCATTATTGACATTGCTTATCAGGAATCGCCCTTGTATCACCGATGGATGATTGGTGTTTTATATTCATGGAGCTTCTCAAGAGAGGACAAAACACAATTAGTAAAAGTTACGGGGGATCATTTATGGAGGAGTATAGCAGCTAGTTAAACTAGCCATTTGATTGTTTTGAGAGGGCATTCAACAGCTAGTTTAAGCTAGTAGGAAAACAAACAATACGAAAAGAGAAATTGTTTACATTCTATTTTCTAACACTAGGACCGGCGGTGCACCTATTGTGTCCTGAGGCATGCATTGCAATTGCACCAAAACTGCCCAAAGAAAAAAAAAAGAACTTGCATTGCCAAATGGCTTCAACCGGATGAATGAAGGTCCAGTAGGTCGCCCTTCAGAAACGAGTTTGTGCGTCTGTCATAGTGCATGGCGATGCCAGCGACACGTGACGATGAGTAGGATTATAGAGCAAAGTCTTGATTAAGGACACAAAAGTACCATGTGGGAAAGGTTTAATTGCCATTTTCCCAGGTTCTACCAACTCCTCAACGGGGTTTCAAACAGTGGCAGACCCACTTTAGGGTGAGATCATTTAAAATCTCAAAAATTCTTGGGTCTACCGCTTTATATGGAAAAATACAAGTGTTTTGTAACTGTGAAAGCGTGTTTTACCTGAAATACAAGTACACCTCACATTAAAAAAAATTGTGAATTTGCTGCCGCTGGTTTCAAAGGAGGCTACTGTATTGGGATCTAGGGTACTTTGGAATATTAGGCTTTTAAGTTTGTAGATTGCAAGTCTCTCCAAATTGATGATCAATTTACATTATGCCAATTCTAGGTTTACCAAATCTTAAGTAGAGATTTCCTAGTTTTTCTAAAAAAATCTTGCCTAATGGACCAATTAGGCACATGGGCACAAGCTAAATGCGTATGTTGGTGATCCTAATTGAAACTGGGTGTATATCGATGTTTTCTTATATTTCAATAGGTGGGATCTCTCGAAGAGGTTTGGATCAGAGTTAATTTAAGCAACTTTTTCAAGAATGCTTGGCAAAAGGCAAATCCAATGTGATTGATGGATGATGCTTTAGAACAGATTTATCCGTCTATAAAAAGTATTATATTAGTGGGCATGGCCCCTAATCGAGCATAGCTGAGCACAAGTGCAAGCAAACTTGACTCGACTTTTTAAGAAAAGCTTATTTAAAGTTCAAACCCGAAAAGCAAAATGTACATATATAAATTATAAGTATATATTTATTTGTTACTTTTTAAATTTCAATTTCAGTTATCCATCCCTTAAAATTGGTTGAAATTGTTTAAATATGTTAGCACTTATATGTTCTAACATATTACCAAGTTCTCATAAATGTGATGTAACCTTTTAGTACATATTACCAAGTTCTAACATATTACCAAATCTGTTTAGCAGCATCCAGGCCTAAATTTGATCCATCTACCTATGTAGTTGGAGTCACTGTGCAAGAATGCATAATGTCTTACTTGGTGCTAATTTCAATTGACTTAAAAGAATGATGGTTGCAACCCATCCTGCGTCCTGTATGGAAATCGCTCATGTCCTCGCTGCAAAGTCCACGAGGAAACTACCCTTCATGCCCTATGGAACTGTCATTAAGCAACCCTAATCTGAAACCAAATTGCTGAGCTCTCTTCCAGGGTCCGGTTCTACACAGCTCTCACTCGGTACAGGAGTCGGCATCAAATTTCATGGGTTCCTTATGGGCTCTACGGGTTGGCAATGGTGGAACCAGACAGTGCCTCAACTAGCTATTACCTCATTGCATAGTTTGACAAAATTCAATGGCGGGTCACTAAACTGCTCAGACGAATTCAGTGATCTCTTCCGTCCTTAAATTGGATCAAAGTTAATCCAGATGGGGTGTCTCTAAAGAACTCTCTTGCTAGTTGTGGTAGTGTGTTACATAATCACCTAGGACAGTGGATTGTCGGAGCCTAGAACCTCGAGTAATGTAGGAATTGTCAATGTTCATACACCCGAGGTCCGGGGACTCCATGATGGATGGAGCTTGGGGACTTGAAAGTAAACATGGCTGGTTCGAAACCAGTCGATAGTTCAAACCGGAATCGAACTGGTCTCTAAACTGCAGGGACCCAGATCCGGCAGTTTTGGGTTGAGAACTGGAACCAGAATCAGAGATCTCCCGGTTGAATTACGGTTCATGAATTTTAGAAACAAACTCAAAACCAGAAGCAAATCTCACAGTTTCAAACCATCATTTATTAAATATATATTATTTTAAATTTACATAAGAATCGAGTTTGACTTTTATGGTTTGCATTTTGTGATTTGAAACACTATATATATATATATATGAGCGTTCTGATGTTTCCAATCACAAGAACTGTCTTAGCTCAATGATATAAGGTTGTCATTTTCAATTAAACATGGAAGGTTTGAGTTTACACAGACTGCATTCATAATTTTTCAACAAAAATCTTTTTAAATCAGTTTTAAGATGATTTCATATCTATAATCGGAACCATCTTGAAACCAATGGTTCCATAACCAAAAACCATCGGTTTCGGGTAATCTAGAATCACCAGTTTCGAGTAATCCGGAACTACCGGTTCTGGGACATGTCTACTTGAAAGTGATGTTAGCTTCTAGTCGATTATATAAAGGTGGCCTGGGTTCTCAGCCAGTTCACCGGCTGTTAGCCACCATCCACCTTCTTTTAAGTCGCGAATGACAAGTTACTATCAGGCATATTTCTCATAGGCAAACAAGAGCGCCTATTGGATGACTGGCTTAGGCGCTGTCCCCAAACTGGGACTGAAGGTGTGGCAAACTCGACCAAATGGTCTTAGTGAAGCAATGGTTCATTTGGCTCTGGTTGGGGATGCTATGTATTCAATCTAGGGCTTAGACATCATCTTTTCACCAAAAAAAACATATAATATATTGATAGTATTCTACTTATTAAATTAGAAGTGGTTATACATGTAGAGAGAAAGAGAAAGAGAAAGAGAGAGAAAGGAGAGTTGTTGGACAGCTTTGTATATTACACATCAATCGAACGGTCATGATGAAAACATCCATCCATCATCACATTTAATGTAATTTACATACATTAAATGACATTATTTCTCATGTCGATGTTGATCTACATCATCCATGTAATTATACAAATAGTATATATCATATAATAGAGTCTCTCATGAGAACTTGTTTAGCAACTCTCAGTTTTCCTTGTATATATATATATCATGACTCATTTACATGTAGAGGTGGGCACGACCGTTCCTTTTGAAATTTTGAAAATTAGCTATAGAAACTATTTACCCCATCTCGTATGGAAAAAGGTTTAGTTGTTGTTGTAGCTATAGAATCTATATTTTACAGTGAATAAATGGTTGGGATTCATCTTTCGCCCCCAACACGATGAAGTATATATATCGTCCCCTTTCAACCCTATTTTCTAGATCCCTCACTATATATATATACATATATATATATATATATACATATATATATATATATATACATATATATATATATATATATATATATATATATATATATATACATACCCCATCTCGTATGGAAAAAGGTTTAGTTGTTGTTGTAGCTATAGAATCTATATTTTACAGTGAATAAATGGTTGGGATTCATCTTTCGCCCCCAACACGATGAAGTATATATATCGTCCCCTTTCAACCCTATTTTCTAGATCCCTCACTATATATATATATACATATACATATATATATATATATATATATATATATATATATATATATATATATATATATATATACATATACATATATATATATATATATATATACATATACATATAAAGAGAGAGAGAAGTTTGCCCTCCCTAACTCGGTTAGAACTTCAAAGTCAAGCTCGTGACCTGCCTGGTAAACCGTAAGTGACTTGACAAAGAATAGGGTGTTCGTGTTTAACTTCACAGTCAAGTTCATGACCTGGTGCACCGTACGTGACTTGACAGAGAATAGGGTGTTCGTGTTTACTTGATTTTTACAAAAACACTAAATAACACGACACAAACATAACCTGCAACAGTAACCTGTTTAACATATTCTGACACGCCACACAAACTTGACCCGGAAGGTTGTCTTCATGTTACCTGAAACGACATGAGAAAGAAACAAAATGACATGACACAGGGACGAGACCGAACACGAAACTGCGACACCTATCCACTTCCACAAGAATGCCGTATAACTTGCCCAAGATAAACAGACAAACAAGGTAGCTTCCCAACCGTCCATCTCCCGCCAACGTAGCATTTGGATTCAATTAAAAAGCCCATCCGATGGGCCTCGTGCCAACGGCTCTATACAGTTACTCCGGACTCCTCCCAACGACAAAACCGCGTCCTGCATTAACTTCGACGCGTTTACAATCTTTTATCTTCTAAATCTTTTCTTTCTTCGAGGGAACTGTGGACATTTGATATCTGCAGGTCTCCGCTAACTGCCCAAATACCAATTTGGGTGCTTCGTCCTAATCCTTTCTAACGTTGGTGACCACCAATTATTATGCTTCGCCGTTGCTAAATTTGGTAAAAGATTAAACAAATCTCGGAGGAGGTTTCTTTCTTTGCCATTATAGTTCCTTATTGCACCATTCTGCCTCGAAGAAGAGAGCCTCCTTTCTCGTCTTTTCTTGAGGACCAAGCCTCTCCCGTCTCCCACCCCCGAGCCTCCTGTCATGTCGGAGCACCGGTTGCAGATGGGCTGGATGGAGCTGCAACGAATGTTTCAGATGTTTGACAGGAATGGTGATGGGCGGATCACTACGTCTGAACTGAGCGATTCGCTCGAGAATATAGGTATCTTCATTCCCGAGAAAGATTTGATTGCTATGATTGAAAAGATTGATGTTAATGGAGATGGATGTGTGGATGTTGAAGAGTTCGCGGTGTTGTATCAAACAATTATGGGGGAGAAGGAAGAGGACGAGGACGACGACATGAGAGAGGCATTCAATGTTTTCGACCAAAACGGTGATGGGTTCATATCTGTTGATGAGTTGCGGTCAGTCTTACTGTCGTTAGGATTGCAGGGGAGGACGGTGGAAGACTGTAAGAGGATGATAAGGAACGTGGATGCTGATGGGAATGGGATGGTGGATTACAAAGAGTTCAGACAGATGATGAAAGGGGGAGGCTTTGCTGCTGCCTCGAGTTAGACAAAGAGATAAAGGTTGAAGATGATGAAGGTGAGATTATAGATGCTTAGATTTGTCACATGAAAAAAATGTGTATCTAGATTGACCTGTTGAGGTTGAAGATGATGAATGTGATATTGTAAACCTTTTTGTTTTGATTATTTATAACTGTTGACATGATTTTCATTCACAACGACTTCATATTAGAGCAGTCGAAAATGCGTTAGGCCCGTGATGAGCGGCGGATTCATTTTAGGGAAAGGTTATGCACTTCAGTAAATTTTTTTAAGATTATATATAAAAATACAAGTATTTTGTGGATATAAAATAAAAATAAACTTTACTCGAAATAAAAATGTGTCTTACCCAATAAAATTCCGGAGTCCCCGTAAGACCGAGGCCATTCCTAATTTAATGGGTTGGGCCAGAAACTTTGAGCCCATATTAGAAAGGGATTTTAGCCTGATAAGCGTGGCCCAGCCCTTGAAATATGATGGACTGGGTGGATTACAAGTTCCTTCCGTTCGTATTGTTTTATATATCATGGCAATGGCAGCAACTTTATAAGCGAATAATAGAAGGGCTCGAATTCATATCAAGACAATGATGGTTTACAATTGCACCAGAAGCCTTATTTTTATAAGAATTAAGTATAACTTTTATATGGTCCTCAAGGGTATGTTTGGCTGAAAATTGAGAAAACAGCCTTTTGGTTTTCACTTTCCCAGGAGGATCGATTTTCAAAGTATCCTATTTGGTAGTCAAACACCCGAAATTTCCTGTTTCTGTAGTTTTTAAATATCATAATTATGTCAAAATGTTTTTTTAATATATTAGGTAATAAGAGATCACCCCCTTCTCTCACAAATCAAGATATTCCCTCTTTCACCTAAGAAAGATTGGTTCAAAGATCAACTCAATAATTATAGTATTAAATGTGATATAATTTTGTCCATCCAAATAGCAAATACCAAAACTAGAACCAATTAGTAATGGGATTGCTACATGGATTCTCAGTTGCCATTATGTTTTATCTTGTATGAGTGTCATATTAGCTTTTATCTTCAAAAAAGCATGATCATGTTTTATTATTTCCTTCCAACCCTTTTCAAGTTTTCTTGTAAATCTTTTAAAGTGCTCAACATTTCATTAATTTAATCTTTTTGTGTAAGTCAGCACATCTACCTTAATATCTTTATTTATTCTTCACCATCTTAGCACATCTAAACATGTGAGTACCAACTCAACTTTATATATAGTTGTCGATCTTACGACATTTACTTTTCAATTCTAAGTGATATCTTCTTGTCACATGGATTCATGCATACTTTTCATTTTAGCCAACATCCATCAATTTTAATATGAGATCTTTGCTGATTTTAAAGATACTTTTTTATTGGGTCCCACCATGTATATCAAACAATAATCTATCGTAACATACTCCCATACAAGTCACGGGTTTTGGACATTCACTTATGTGTTTCAATACTATTACATGCATATGAATTGTCTTTAGTATTTCAAACTGATGTAAAGAAAATTCAGAAATATTTAAAATTATGAGAAAGTAAGTTGGCGGTCACTTTTGGCCCCAATAACAGCAATTATAAAATGCGAGAAGAAGTGCCCTCTTCTCAGATTTCATGAGTTGCCTTTACAAAAGATAAACTTTAAAAAATATTTTATTTCTTTTATAAAAGATATGACTATCTCTCGAATAAACATGAAATGACTTTAATGGAAAGCTTAGAGAGGAAAACACGAGAAGGAGAAAAGTCAAGTATATGTACAATATATAAACGAATAGAGAAATATATATATATATATATATATAGAAAACAAGAAAATTGCTTCCCATAAAAACTCTTTGCAGGTAACCGTTCACTCTCTTTCATTCTTCTTCTACTCCCTCTTATTTGATGTTGCTACTAAAGGTCCATTGTTGCATCTGTTCTCCTTAAGCTAGCTTCATCACTGCATAGAAGGCAACATTGGTATCGGAGCCTCTAGGTTCTCGATCGTGTATGTTCAATTTTTGACTTAATATTTAAATACCATCTTTTTTGTCATCTTTCTCAAATTTACTAAAATAACTACAAGAATATATGTCTCGAAATTGACAAAAATAGAAAAACTTAATGCCCTAAGTTTTCAAACTTTGAAACATAAAATCTCATTGGCCTTGACAATAGAGGGTGACACTAGAGGGTGTGGATTATGTCTTAAAAGAATTAGTAATTCTTCCAACAGAACAAGCAATAAACGAGAAAAAGAAAAAATATTTAACCTTCCTTAAAGATGACACCTTAGCAAGAACCATTATGCTTACATATATAGGAGGATGATCTCCTTAGAGAATTTGAGGATTATAAAACTACAGAAGATTTATTTAAGTCCATAATATCAAATATGATACAACAACAAAACTTCATGTATAGTTACTTTTTAAGAAATATAATACACATAAAATTAAAGAAGTAGATAATGTGGTTGAACATGTCAACCAAATGCTTGTTATGACTAGGGATCTGACAATAGCTAACTTTGTAATCCCTAACTTAATGCAGATTTCAATAATTCTCAACAATCTATCCTCCTCTTTGAGCATGGTAACCACAACTCTTAGGTTGGGACCTAAGTTCTCCCTTTGTAACCTCCATCTAAAATTTGAATAAAAATATATATGATAAATTACTCTTACCTTAAGACAATTTAGAGACCAACTCAAAAACCAACAAGAATAAAAAGAAATCAAATAAAAAATTTAGTAAATTTGATAAATAGAGAGGTAAAAAAAATTAAAAATTACAGGGATATGCTTTTCATATAAAGTACTTTAATTGTGGTAAGATGGAGCACTTTAAGGGAAACTATTATAATTTAAAGAAAAATGAGGACAATTCTCAACAAGGTAGCTCAAAGCTGAAACAAGACATTATTTGGTTATTTCTGAATGTTATATATGGGTCACCCTCTTAATGGTTGGTGGATGAACTGTATAATGACTCGACATATTTCAAAGAGGAAGAAGGGATCAATGGATTTAAAAGAATACAAGCCTTAAGAACATCGGGTGTATATGAGAAATAATTTTTTTATTGATGTTCTAGGATTGTAATAGGAGGCACTTTTATTATTTTGATTGATGTATTAATTGACATTCATTAGGCGTATTTAGTATATGTGCATGTCCTTGTAAATAAAGAGGTTGAAGTCAGATTCGCACTTCATAAAGTTGTTGTGGGAAAGGATGGTATGATAGTTTTTATGGTATTTTTTATTCTGAACATGGATTGTTGAAGTTAAATGTTAATGAAATATCATCTTCTTCTGCTTATATTAATTGTACTCTTTCTATTGATGTGGATGTATGACATAAACGTTTAGGACATATAAGTATAGAAAAGTTAAGAAAATTAACTAATTTTAACCTATTGCCTTGATTTCAAGAAAATACTTTTAACAAGTGTGAAGCTTATATACAAGGGAAAATGACCAAAAAATCATTTCCTAAAGAAATAACTAAGGTAACAATTCTATTAAAAATTATTCATATTGATTTACGTGGATTCTTTAGAGTGAGATCACATTGAGGTAAGGTTTATTTAATAACCTTTATCGATGATTATTCGATATATATATATATATATATTATTCATATTGATTTACGTGGATTCTTTAGAGTAAGATCACATTGAGGTAAGGTTTATTTAATAACCTTTATCGATGATTATTCGATATATATATATATATATATATATATATATATATATATATATATATATATATATATATTAACACATAAGTCTAAGGCACCTGAGGTATTCAAAGAATATAACAAAGAAGTTGAAAACCAAATAGGACATAAAATAAAAGTTTTAAGGCCTGATCGAGGTGGAAATACACACCTCTACAAAATTCTTAAAATACTATAAAGACTTGGTATTTCAAAACAAAATATGATGTGTAAGATACCTCAACAAAATGATGTAGCAGAAAGGTATAACAGGATCATATGACCAGGTCTATATTAATTGATGTTTCTCTTTTTAAGATATTTTGGGGAAAAACAATGTTTATAACAAGTATATTTTGAATAGAGAATCATATAAGGTTGTATTCTCCACACCATATGACATGTGGTTTGAAAGAAAATAAAATCTTTGACATCTCAAGAGATGGAGATCTGTAACATATGTGAAGATTCTTGATCAGTCTAGTGATAAGCTAGACACGAAGTCTTTAAGATGTGTTTTATAGGATATCCCAAAGGTTATAAGGGATATTATTTTTATTATAAGGATCATTAGTTAATAAAAAGTAAGGATGTTGAATTCTTAGAACAGACTAACAATGACATTCTTAAAAATGATGATAAGTGTAGTGATGATCTAGTAGATATAGATTCATTGTCATTTGAATACATGTACTTTGACCAAAATGACCTTTCTAAGCAATCTGAATCTTTAAGTGGACTTAAAAGACTTAGGGTTACTCCGTTCTATTTAAAATATTATCACACTTATCTAGTTGATAAAGTATGCAATTCGAAAGACTTAGAGGAGTTGAGTAAGAACCTGACATATCAGCATGCTAGTAACTCACATGAATCTTTAGATGGGGTAAAAGTTATGGATGAGGAAATTAAATTTATTGAGAAAAATCAAGTCTGAGAATTGAATGATTTGTTAAGAGGAAGTAAAGTCATAGATTGCAAATAAATTCTGAAAAAAAAATACATAATTGATGGAAGAATTGACAAATTTAAGACGAAGTTGGTTGTAAGGTGATTTTCGTAAAAGAATAGGATAGATTATGGAAATATATATTCTTCAATTGTGAAATTTTCATCAATTAGGATAATTCTGGCTATTTCTACATATTATGATATGAATTTACATAAGCTAAATGTAAAAACTATTTTTCTAAATGGTGATTTAGATGAGATTATATATATGCAACAACCAAAAGGATGTATTGTTAAAAGCTAGGAAAATAAAGTATATCGGTTGAAAAAATCTCTATATGGCTTTAAACAGTTACCTCATCAATTGTAGTTAACTTTTCAAAATGCTATAATAAAACTTGGGTTTGTGGCTAATGAGTTAGACCATTGTGTATATGTTTAGAATAGATAGAGCCATTTTGTCATCTTATCTTTATATGTAGATGATATACTATTGACTGAGAATGACAATGAAATGATTATCAAAACTAAGTCATGGCTAAACTCAAAGATCGAAATGGAGGATATGGGAGAGGCATCCTATATTTTAGGAATACAAATTTCTCGTGACAGAGAATCTAAACTTCTATTGATTATATCCTCAAGAAATTTAAAATGGGTGATTGTAAGCCTACAATTACACCTGTTGTAAAATGGGTCAAACTTAGTAAGGTTAATTTTCCTGGTAAGAGAGAAAACACGCCCAATGTTTCGTATGCACAAGTTGTGGTTAGCTTGATGTATGCAATGTTATGTACAAGACCTCATATCAACTTTATTGTTGATTTTTTTAGTAGATATCAAAGTAATCCTAGTTGACAATATTGAATAGTTGTGATAAGGATCTTAAGATATCTTAAATGAACAAAAGACTTAAAACTTTATTTTCAAGATGATGAACTAAAAGTGGTAGAATACTTAGCATCAGCAAAGATGACAACAAGTCAATTTTCGATCAAGTATTCTTATTTAGAGGTAGTGTTGTTTCTTAGACTTGTAAGAAAGAGAATTGTGTAACATTGCATACACAAGAAGCTGAGTATGTTGCTTGCAGTATGACTGCAAAATGTGTCGTTTGGATAAGCTACTTCATACATAATATGGAGCTAGATATAGTCAATGAGTCTGTTATCATTTATTGTGACAACAATGCAATTATTACTCTTATTAAGAGTGGAGTTGATAGCATAAGTTTGAAATATGCCTAGAATTTGAGTGTAAAATACACTCTATTGATTGTTATGCAAAAAAAAATATTGGTTATAAAAAAGTGCGAGTTGCAATTTACTTACAACTGAAAATTGATATAACTTGGCAAAACCTAAAACAAGTGGGAGGCAAAACCAGTGTATCTTAAATTGGCTCAAGTGGCTAAGTGGGAGATGTAAGTTGTTGGTGGGTACTTTCGGCCCCAATAACAATGAAATGCTAGAAAAATTACCCTCTTTCCGAATTTCATGAGTTGTATTTATAAAAAGATAAACTTCAAAACAAAAAATGTTTTGTTTCTTTTATAAATGATATGACTATCTCTCAAATAAACATGAAATGACTTTAACGATAAGCCTAGAGAGAAAAACATGGGAAGAGGTAAAGTCAAGTTAAACAAATAAAGAAATACATACAAAAAACAAGAAACTTGCTTCTCGTGAAAACCATCTGTAGGTAACCATTCACCCTCTTCCGTTCTTCATTCTTCTTCTACTCTCTCTTATCAAATGTTGCTACTAAAGGTTTGCTACAGCATCGGTTCTCCTTGGATTGGTTTCAACACCGCATAAAAGGCAACAATTGCATGCTTAAAAATGTGCAAGTCGCTATATAAACTAGGGAGAAGTTTTGAATACCTACTAGCAAAACCATGAGAATGGTCAATTTCAAGTAAATTGGAACTAGCAGTTCTAAGTTGCCGGTTCTGGTTTTTCTAAAGTTAGGAACCTAAACCAATCCCAAACCATTGTATTTGTTTGGAAGTATCAATTTGCGTTTGTGTCCTAGGTGGCGTGTGACCAAGAAAAAATATTAAAAAATAAAAAATATGGAGCCATGAAGCCACTATTCAAGTTTGGGGCCATTACTATATGCGTGTCTTTCTTACTATCTACACACTCCTTTTCTATTAAATACTAAAATTAGCCTCCATTCACATTTCATGCCAACATTTCTCTCTTCTTTCTCAACCAATCTCCTCTCCTACCCAATTTCAGTAGCGATGGAGATTTTACTTAACATTATTATTTTCTTCATAGCTCAATACATATTCTTACAAATTTCGTTGAAGAAAGATAAAACAAAGAAGAAAAAAACAACAAAAATGAAACAAAAACAAATTCAATAAGAAGAAGAAACACAACTCAATAATACGAATACAACAATAATCATAAGAATCAAGAACAAAAGAAAAAGAAAAAAAGAATCAAGAAACATAAAAGAAATCAATAAAAAATCAACAACAATAACTAAAAATCAAAAAAATCATAATCAAATCAACAGATAAATCGACAAATCCTCCTTTGAATTTTTATCTTCTTTCTTTTATTTCCTTCTTTCTTTTTTATTTATTTTGATTCTTTATTTTTTCTATTTTTTAATGAATTTTAATCCTTTTTTTTTTGCTAAAAATAGTTGTAAATCGAGTAATAGATAGTTGAAATGAGTTGGGGAGTGAAAAATGGAAGGAAGAACAACCAAAAATGAGGGTTTGAAGGAGATTCAAGGATGAGGGAAGATGACGGCCCCTTTTTGTTGAGGGGTATTTTCATAATTACTGAAAATATTCAGGGATATTTTGGGAAAAATAGTAAAAAGATTTCCTTGAAAGGATTTTAAGACAAAATTATGAAAGGGTTAAAAGGAATTGGGAGAAGACGATGCAAGCATTCATGAGGTGGTTGACTACTAAGATCGGATCCGCATCAAGCCTCGGAGGCGAACTGCTTGGGTGTGAACTGTATGGGTCTACCCAAACCCATAAACAAGGGTCTGAGATTGGATCCGATTGGTTATGGAGTTGGGTACAGTTAATGGATTTTATATCAAAGCGTCTTGTGCCTCTCGAGATGTCCAAGTCCATATAAGATAAGGTAAGATAACACAGTTCCAAATAAGTCCATACATCCGCAAGAAATACTTAAAACTATTTTTCTGGTTTAGTTTAGATATTTGTTAGGATCAAGTGGACCCAAGTCCGGGTCTGGTACTGCCATCTGAATATGCCATCCATACTTAGAGTTGAAAGTCCAACCCGTTGACACCCTCGACTAACAACCAATCATCAAATTGGGTCGGATTCGGATTTGCCTAGATAGAGAACCTCAACCAGATTTATTCATTCATGCAGTTGCAGTCTCTCTCTCTCTCTCTCTCTCTCTCTCTCTCTCTCCGCGGTATGACTTCCACCAAACCGTAGCACTGACGATCGACGAACTGGCAATCCTGAATGGGTTCCCAGCAATGGGTTCTGGCGAGAAGGCATCATGTTCGTCTAAGCAATTGGCTAACAAGAAACTTATTTGAACTTCTCCTTTTTGTTCTCTTTCTTCACCCGGTGTTAACTCGATCCGAGACTCCTCTGCACCATGAATCAATCGCGAGATCACCCAATTCGAGAAACGTCATAGAGGTTAAAGGAGAACCCAATGGAGTCGTCTGGGTTGTTCAACTCTCCGACCTCCATTTTAGCGTTCACCACCCAGAAAGAGCCGAGGACTTCGCGAGAATAGTCGGCCCCGCTCTTGCTGTGATCAATCCTTCTCTGGTTCTCATAACCGGTGATCTCACAGGTGTGTATGTCTGTTCAGTCATTCAACTTTATGTGGAGTATATTGGTTCGATGATTATTAGTTTGTTGTTGTTATCTGCTGGCTTTGGTGTCATTGATCTACCAATGTGGTACATATTCAGATGGCATTGTGTTGAACTTTTGGTATGCTTTCTTTGTTTGCTTAGTTGAGGTCTCCAAGACACTTATTCATCGATTGCATCTCACACACCTCACGCTACATAAAGGCCTTGTTACTATATGGTTTCCATGCTGGTCGGCTACCATCCATGTTGAGTGACCTTTTGCAAGTCCTCTCCCCACCGGAATTAGGACAACCCTAAGTTCAAGAAGTGAGTGTCTTAAAGAAAGAAGGGGAAAGTTCATGAAATCTTGGCTAGCTCAAATTAACACTAGTATTTTAAAAAAAATTAACGGCATTATTCTTTGCCATTAACCAAATAAATTTGATTAATAACAAAGACATGCATATGTAAACCTGATTTAAAAAAAAAAATCCAAAAGTTCTCCTTTACAACCAAAATTGCACACTTTAAGCAACCTCATTTTCAACCCAAAATTTTGTGAGAACCTCAAAATGAGTGTTACTTCGAAACCCACCAAAAAATAGAATTATCACAAAATCCCCAAAACCGATCATTTTGCCTTTAAGATTGTACTAGCGAAATTTTGCTTTTTCAACTGGATTTCTTTCAAAGAAAGGGTTTCAAAACTTAAAAAGAGGCATTTAGAAACAAAATAAGTTCTAGTCGTAAAATATTTATAAAATGACCGTTTTACCCCTACAGAATACCCGAATTAAAAAGATGAAAAATAGTATAAACAAGCCTAAAACATGAAGAAGAAAGGATTGGGACCCCAAAAGACTCAAGTTCGACGAGAACCAAAGCTCAAACATCAATTTAAAAGTCTAAAATACCCCGACCATGGGCGATCATACACCAAACAACCTTACACCCATTAGAAGGTTAAAAAAGTCAAGAAAAGGTTAAAGAGATCAACCAATTGACCATAAAATGACAAATTGTCAATCCAGAACAAAGAAGAAAAAAACAAAAATACCCCTAACCAAGCAACCCTACACCACCAGAAGGTTAATGAGATCAACCCACTGAGCATAAAAGGACAAAATTGTTAATCCAGAATAAAAAAGAAAAAGATAAAAATACCTTGATCAAGCGGCCCTACACCAGATCAACACACGAAACAGAAAAGGATAAAAGCATCACTATTGGTTACCACGCATGCAACCACATCCCTCCTGCTTGCCGCTACCACATCACCATGAACCACCTGCAAGCCGCCATACATCACCAAACAATAAGTGTGGGGCCCACCACGTGCTTGACGGGACCCACCGTGCTCCTAGCAGTATCACTTGGCGCCTGGCAAGACACCTCCTGGCGGGTGGGAACTACCTCCACGTGCGTCCCTGCGTGCCTTCTATGTGAAACGACTCTCACGTGCTCAATCATGCTCTAAACATGCCAAAACTCTGTCCAGTTGTCCCCAACACATGACACATAAGTCCAACTATCCTTCCCACGTGAGAACACCTTGGATTTGGGTTCAGATCGGGTCCAATAACTCGAAAGGATCCGATTAAAAAAAATACTTATAAAAGGAGGATGTGGGTGACCAAGAAGGAGGATTTCAATCCAAGAGTAATAAGCCCAACCAAAGAAGCCGTGAGGGAGGTCATTCCCATTCCAAAGAGGAGTTCATCTAAGAAAGAGAGAGAAAGGGAGAGACCTAAAGAGAGAAAGCCTCAAACCATTCTCTTCTACACCTTTTTCTTTTTTATTCTTATTATAAGATTGGAGTTATTATCTCACTTTGTAAGCTGAAGAATAACAGTCATTTCGTGGAATATTATTGTAAAAGAGGGTCATTCCAGTCCGGAGGCACAAAAAGAGGACTCTTATGTAAAAGGAATCCACCACTTTCACAAGATTTGATTCCTTCTATCCCAATATACTTTATATCTTATATGTTCTCATATATTCTGTGCTTACATATTATATCATCCCTTCTCTCCTTTCTTCGGTATATTGATTGCTTCCAATTAAATTCAAGAAGTCATGAGAGGGACATAGCTACAACGTTTACATACGATGACATGAGTATGTAATCACTCTTATTTTGGATTAATCACTCATAAGTTTGTATTAGGAGAGGATATTGGGCTATGATCGCATATAAGTCCTCAATAAAATTCTTTGAATAACTCGGTCCTTAGGTACCCAAATACCTTAAGAATAATTTCATCGGAAAGCTAACATCCACAACTTTCTAAATTGATAATTTTTATAGAAATCAGAAGCCTATGTACGAAGATACGAGTGTTTTGCTAAGACTATATTTCAGTCACAGATACTGTCTAAATTTTTAGAATAACATTCGGTTAGAAGTTTTTCTTACATTTTTTATTTGATTATCGAAAGACCCAAAATAAAAATAAAAAATTTCAATAAAACTTCATACCTAGTTCTCACTCACATAAAATTTTCGAGATTTTTGGATCCCCATAAGTGACTAAAAAAATATAAACTCCCACACCTTAAAACAAAACCACTTCTGTTTTCAAAGAACTAATCTTGTTTGGCTAAGTGAAATCGATGTTCTTTTGAAAAAAGCAGTTTTGAGTTGAAATTGTTTTGAGAAAACTCTGGATTATGAAATCATTGGTCCTAAGCGTATAGGTTGACTCTTGAGAGCAAGTTCAAGAAGGCCTATGTCGACAAAAACCTACTTTCCCACGATCGCCGAATAGTCACATAAATCTCTTTGCAAGTTTGAGTAAACTTGTTGGCACGCTCGCGCACGATTTTTGGAAGCAAAGTTTTAAGTTCATACCATATCGAAAAATTTTGTGTACAACACTGGGTACCTCCCCCTATGTTAGCTTCTATACTAGAAGCTTCTCCTCCATATGAAAATGAAATATTTTCGGCCTTCTTCTTCGTTTTACTATGCATATAATCGTAAATTGCTTTCTTTATTTCTTCAGTTGCATTCTTCCAATCTGTCACATTTTCGCTCCTTCCCATTAAATGGTTCTTATATCTTGTTATTCTACTGGTAGAAACATGGCCACAAAACGTACAAAACACTTTACATATTATCCATCCTAGATTTTGTCAAACCCCAATTCTGGGAGTCTATAGTTGTATGTTGAATTAAAAAATGAATATCAATTGTACTACTAGTATTGGTGTCATAACTACCATTGTCAATACCACTTGACAATAAGTGACAACACTTAATGATGATTTCATATTCACTATAAAAAATCAGAATAAATACTCAACTAGGAAAAAAATGGGACAGAAGAAGTGGTAAATTGGTAATAGTACCACAAAGAAAAAGATTAAGATACATATATAGAAGCACATATCTAGGTGTAGCAGGTACCGATAAGGTGCTTCAAGTTTAAAGTGTAAATAGTTAGTGATGAAAAGAATGCACGCACACTGTTAAACACTAGAATATACCAGAAAGTCATTAGAGAGAAGAAGCATGCAATGATGGGAATAAAAATAGACAAGGTGCAGGTTACAACTTGTATTAGCTGCAACGATTATAAGTTAAAGTACATATATAGAAGCACAAAGCCAAGCCAAACCAGAAAGCAGAAATCCGAGAAACTATTTTATGTGTACATATCCCATCTGAATCATTGACTTCTCAAACACATTACGTGTACTGATTCACTAAGCCCGTGCTGTCACATAAGCATGTTGGATTCTAAGGAGGCATAACACAACATGCTTTTATATTATAAATATCACATAAAGTGTGTGTTTCATCGTTCGAACTGACCATTTTTTGCACTAAGATGTTAGCTCACATGACGGAGGACTTAGTCACAAGATACCGAGGGCATGCGAATAAGTGTAACAAAAAGAAAGAAAAACTCGTGTTTTACATTGGCTTTAGAGATTAAGACCCAATAAGAACTTGAATCAGCATGAGGTAGCAAAAGCATGCATGATCATTGGCGTGCAGTGCATACCTCGTTTATCATCATGTGGGGGAATACTAAGGCAAAAAACCATAAATGACAAAATTAGTTGCACACTTCAGGCTGGGAAGGTGTTGACAGGGGTACCATTAGGGCCTAAAAACTTAACAACGACCAATGAATTGAAGGTATTTGCTAGCTAAGGTGACATCGGGTCAAATCATAGCAAAACTGAACCCAACCAAATCAGACTCTGGTCCTTTGATGAATTCCAATGCCAAATCTGACAAAGAGAGAAAGGGACAAAGAGCTTACTTGCGGTGGAGGAAGACAACAAAAGGTGAAGGTGGTGGCCGTCGATTGAGGATGCTCGATGGTGGTGGCAGAGAAAGAAGACGTGAGAGGCAGGAGGCAGATGCGAGAGGTGAGGTTAGGTTTAGCTTTCTAGTTTTATATCCATTGGATCGACTCAAACCAAACAGTTTTGTACGTTATAAAAGCTATAGCGGACCGCTATAGTGATGCTAGCTGCGGTAATAATGCCCTCAAGGGATGCTCGCTATAGCAAACATGCTATATCGGTTCTTTATCTGCTATAACGCTCTAGCGCACTATTGACTACTTAGCTCCTTATATCCACCAAATTTGTCACCAGAAGGACCAGATTTTCTCTTATTAGCGCCCGAGTTATCCGATTCGTCCACCTTTGACTTTGATTCGAAGAAGCCCCTTTCTCGTCGCTCCGGCAATAACTTTCTTATGCCCCAATCGTTGGTCTCATCATCTCGTAGATGGCTTCTCCTCATACTAGTTATGATATTATGTACCAATACGAATCATATTATCTAGGACTAGCATTCTTATCCTCTTCATTTGTCCATTCTAAGAATACGAAAACATTTTTACAATTTGTTCACTACATTCGGGTAGCAATGACAATATAACGGGACTAACTTCTTTATTTACACTAATCCTTGATATGGCAACCCTCTCTACAATTGATTCACTATATCGAGCGAAGATATTTGGGTTCTACAATGTGTCATTAAGAGGAAATGCCCTAACGCAATGTTTATAATGTCTAGAATCTATAGTAGGTAAATCCGGCAAAATTTTATGTTGGCTATCGAAAGCCTCCTCCTTTATCTGAGCTAGGGACCAACCATGCAAGGGTGATTCATCTTGCGTATAGCACATTATCCAAAAGAACCTTTTGACTTCGTTGAACATGAGTGATTGCTAATTACACAAGTTCCTTATTAGGATGCCCCAATCTCTTACCACAAATACAGGTCAATTTTTAATATAAAAAATCACAAAGCACTAAAACCTTGTAAATAATCTATCACATATAAGTTTCACTCTATGGCAGTGTTATTGTTGGAAGTCGTGAACATGTAACTTTGTTTTGTCTTTCGAATGAAAGAGATACTAAACTAAAAGTAGCCCCTTGATCCAACACAAAGCTCCAAAATGTATCAAGTGGTTGCCACCACAAATACTCTTGAATGGCTGCCATAAAAACAAAACTTCTTTACTTGGTGTGCACCCTGATGTAATCATGATCAAGCATCCGAGGCTTTGATACCATGAAAGGAACAGACAAGGTTGTTGATGAAGTCAATAACTTTGAAGATTTAAGCACAAAGGAGTAAAACTGTTCATGAGAGATGAATTACAAGTCTTGTCGGTTTCTCTCATCCTCCTTTCTTCTTTCACTATTCAGGGATGGTCATACATAGCCCCACTACTCTATCTTTGGCAACTTCTGAGAGGCATTCTCTTATCTTAGCTTATAATGATAGAAAAAGCATTTAAAAATACTGCACATAGCATCCCTTCATTCAGATACATGGTGGAAATACCATACTTCATTTATCAAAACCAAGAAGCTTATAAGTACAAGGAGAGGACCTGGCAGTTGGCCAGCATCTTGCTCACTGCTTCAGTTACCTCAAGCCCTAAGTAAGGTGTTACCTGCGGCTAGCTCACAAGCTGTTGGCCTCCTTGCTGATCTGCTGAGACTGGAATACATGAAAACAGAGAATCCTAGAAAGAAAAAGATGAAAAGAATAAACTGAATTCTTGAGTACATTAAATGGATTTAATTGAAATACACTTTTAACAATTAGAGTGTACCATGTTAGTTACATTGAATTTTTTGAAGAGCATGTTAATTACATTGAGTGCTTCTTAGTCAAGCTGTAAAGATAGTGTTATGGACAAATGATTGGTGTAGTTTGGTTTTTAATTTCAACTTTCTCATGTATATTAGTTGGTACCATTACGTACTTTAATTTTCTCAGCAACAGGCATGACTACTGTCTGCTTTTCATGTGTGGTATATTAGTTGGTAACTTCACGTCTTTCCTACTTAATTCATGGTTATACAACTTCTTGGTCCAATTTCATAACAGATGACTATGGCTTGTTTTCCTTCCTTTTCCTGCATCCAATATGTTCTTCTTGTTATTGATCATAATTATTGTCAAAATACTAATTCAATAAAGGTTGGGTGATAAATATTGACAAATTTGTCAAGACATGCACACCAGACACAAAACAGATGGTTTAATATTTTGCAGTGAACCCAAATAGTAATGAAAGATTTCTGCATACAGATGGGAAAAGCAGAGATCTATTGACCATGAAACAGGATGAACGAGAGTGGAGAGAGTATGATAAGGTGATGATGGATGTTATAACAACTAGTGGGCTTCCAAGAGAGATTTTCTACGATCTTAGAGGGAATCATGACAATTTTGGTGTGCCTGTACTGGGAGGGAAGTATGACTTTTTCCAAAAGTATAGCATCAGTTCTAAGCTCAATCGAAGTTCAAAAGTTCAAAGTGTAACACTACAAGTGAGTGCCCACTTGAAATTGAAGTTTAAAAGTTTATATTCTCTTGGAGTTTCTGTTTCTTCATGATGAGCTGTTTTTTGAGCAATTTCTTCTTTATGAATATTTAACGTTGTTATCAAGTCAGGTGTAAACGTGTGCTTTTGATGACTGAGGAGAAAAAACAGCAACTCCTCTGCAAGCTAATTGGCAGAAAACCCTGGTCCACTTCAGCTAAAAGGGGGTTCACTGAAAGAATTTCAAACTGGACTAATATTTTGGAAATCTTTGGTATAGCTGGATACCAATATTTTGTTTTGTTAAAACTCGTATGCTAGTTTGCTGTTCGCATTTATTTAATGAATAAGCTTTGCTCGAGATGAGCCGTGGACTTGTTTAGGAAGCCAAGTTTGAGATTGAGATTAGGCTTGCGAAGAGATCAATATGATAAATTTGAGATGACAACAAAGTTGACATATGCATAGCATTTTTTCGAACATTTAAAACAAACCATGCACACGGTAATGGTATTGCTTATAATAAAATGTGACAAGTTCAACTCTTGCCCACTGCCTTTGAGGTTTGAGTTTTATAATTTACGGCTTGGCCTAAGCATACTGAACATGGTGCCATATTTTTGCAATTAGAGGATTCTGTTACACATGGGAAAGTCTACTCCCCATGATTTTGGTTAGTTCTAGCTAAGTTCTACTTCTTAGAATCATGTAAATCCTATGGAAGCTTTTAGCATTGTATGCTTCTAGTGCTGGAATATGTTGTGCATTATCACCCAAGTTTGTGTTGGAACTCATGAAAGAATCAACTACTACAGAAGATGATTGCGCACAACCTCCAGAACTGATCCAGTTTATTTGCTTTAAATTTCTGTTTTATATATCTTAAGTATGTTTTTAAAGGTAGCTTTAAATAAGCCTCATTAATGACAATTAAGTAAATTAAACTTTGTAATGCTAATATTTAAAGAGGTGAAACCCTATCAGCCAAAAACTGATTTAAGAGAGAGACAAGAAGAAAGTGAACAGGGCGGTGGCAACATCTAGACAACCAACTGTACCTTCCATCTTTACTATAATATTTCTCCATTATTGCGATGTATTTGTATGTATTTTCTAAATATGGTATTAGAGCGGGACTTGTTGAAGCAATAACATGTTGAATCTGTTGAAGCAGCAACGTGTTGAATCGTAAGAAAGAACATTAATCTGCCACTGATTTGAAGGTAGTAGGCAACAAAACCTCAGAGAGAGACTGAGAGCAAGGTTTGGTGTTATTAAGGCAAGGTAGATACTAGCACGCAATAGGTATTCCACTTCAACCCAAACTCAGAATCTGGCCGTAGTTGACCAGGACTGCCTGTGACAAATTCAGACGATTAAGACGATTAAGAAAAAAGAAATGCACAACGTCTTCTGACCAGGAGAACTTGAAACACAGAAAAAAAGCAACAATCTGAAGAAGAAAAACCACAAATCGACTACTTACCTATTTAAGTGAAAAACGCATTCAATATCAAACAAATATAGAAGGAAGAATGAAGGAGGTATTGCACGATACGACATGATAAGTTGGGTTTTATGATACAGTGCCCAGTATCGTGGGCCACGATACGATACGTATTAATACAATGCGATACAGAATAACACTCAATATAGAGCTATTGCATGAGGAATGTGTGAAGGAAAGTGGTTGCAGTCTCTACTAATGAAAATTTACCTATTTACGGAGAACTCTATTCCTATATTTTGTGATAGTAAAGCAGCAATACAAATAACTTAAAATCCGGTAATCACGAGAGAACAAAACATATAGAAATAAATTGTTACTTTATACAAGATAGTGTACATACGAAAGAATTACGGTTGGAACATGTGAAGTCAGATAGTCAATGTGCAGATATGTTAACTAAAGCTCTTAACAGGAATCTAATGCTAAGGCTATGTAGTAAGTTGGGTGTAACATCTATCTTTCACCCAACTTGAGGGAGAGTGTTGGAACTTATGAAAGAATCAACTATAGCAGAAGATTATTGCACACCACCTGCAGAATTGATCCATTTTATTTGCTTTAAAATTTTGTTTTATATATCTTAAGTGCATTTTTAAAGGTAGCTTTAAATAAGCCTCATTCATGATAATTAAGTAAATTAAACTTTGTAATGTTGATATTTAAAGGGGTGAAACCTATCAGTCAAAAACTGATTTAAGAGAGAGACATGAAGAAAGTGAACAGTGCGGCGACATCTAGACAATTGACTACACCTTCCATCTTTACTATAATATTTCTCCATTATTGCGATGTATTTATATGTATTTTCTGAACATTTTGTTACTAATTGTTGAAGAATATGAATATGTGTTGTTTTTAGTGTTAGTTTTCTAATTTCTAATATTTGGGTATTATTGTAATTGTTTGTAGTATTAAGGGTATTTTGGTCATTTTGTGTCTAACAACCCATTATATAAGGGTTAAACATGTTGTATTAGGGTTAAGAGATTGAAATTAAGAAAGAGAGAGGGGGGGTGGCCTCCATCGGAGGGCCTGCCCCCTCCTTTGATCTCAATATTTTTTCTTTGTTGTTCTTCTTGTGTTTGTGATATTTGATTTTCTGCTGCGTTACTTACGTTTTCCAACATGGTATCAGAGCCTTGAAGTGGTTTCTCATTGTATCAGTCTTAGTGGTTTTGTGTTACGCAGACATCAAGAGCAATCCTATTGATCAGCTCGTAGTTGTGTTGAATAGCAACCGAACTACCCATAATTTAACTTCTCTCTCTGATAATCCTGGCCTAGGTTGCATTGCTTTGCAGTACATAAAGGCGTGTTAGGTCCTAATGCCGAAAAGCCTATAGACTCTGATTTTGCACAAGCCTTTGCACCCAACTGCGGGGTTGATGTGAAGACATTGGGCATCCTTACTGGGTGTCTCATTGGTTGTCAAACCAAATAAATCCATGTTCGTGAAGCTTTCTCTGAACTTCTGGTAAAAGATGCACGCGGCTTATCATCGTTTACAACAAGAGTCATACAGAGTTGAGTGCTGGAGTCAGTGGATCTTATGGTGGCTCACCATATTTTTGGTGCATTTTGTTTAGCAATGGGAACCCAACTAGCAGTTTTGTGTTACCGGATGGCCCAACCAAGATTTAGAAGCCTGGTTGCTACAGTGGCACTAGTGACTCTTGCAGTCATGCAGAACCATCAATCTGAACAACATATGGAAGTGCATCGTGTATGGGCTTTTCCCTTGATTAGGATCCATAACTATTCTGTTCATTTTGTGATTGAACAGAGATGGGGTATTTGAGGATTCCTACTATCTTGGTGAGCAGTTGTTTGATGATGAAAACTTGCTCATCAGGATTGACATGTTCGAAAGGTGGAGCCTTGCAGATTTCAGTTTTTTAACAGAATGATTAATATATAGTATGCAAGATGCAACAACTAAATGCCCAAGAGAAATGTTCACCTTCACATAAAGTGTTTGATGAAATACTCAAGAGAGATGTTTAACTGCACATCAACTGTTTGATGAAATGCAAGAGGGCGGAAAATTCAAAAAAAGATTGTAGAAGATATGAAGTAGTACATGATGATTGCCTTCATTGGAAAAACAACACAATGCACATAAAAAGAAATATAGAATGCAGAAAATCAGTTTTTTCACTACATATGCATGACAAATCAAATCATATAAGAGACATGAGGAATTTGTTGGCATGAAATGTGACAGTATCATCGAGAAGCATGAAAATTAAGACATTAAGTTGCTGAAGTGGACCACCAAGAGTGTTAAAAAGCGGTTGCAGTCACCATGTGAAGGGGTGCAGAACCGATTGGTATGAGCATGTGTGTATTCTGTTATTTAAGTGATAGAGAGAGGACACCCAACCAACACACTGACAACAACCACCATGTGAAGGGACGCAGAAAGATAGAATGCAGAAAATTAGTTTTTTTTACTATATATGCATGACAAATCAAATCATATAAGACGCAAGAGAAATTTGTTGGCATGGAATGTGATAGTATCATCGAGAAGCATGAAAATTAAGACCTTGAGTTGTTGAAGTGGACAACCAAGGCAGAACCGACTGGTATGTGTGTATTCTGTTATTTAAGTGATAGAGAGAGGACACTCAACCAACACACTGACAACATCCACCATGTGAAAGAACGCAGAAAAAGCCATTTCAAGTGTGTGGTGGAGATAGTACCTCCTACCATAAAAAATTGTAGTTTTCTCAAGAGAAGAAGAGGAGCGTCTGACACCCATAGAAGGGTCGTGCGCTACCCAAGTATGATCTTAATTGTTCAAGTTGATTTAGAGAAACCTGAGATAGATCATTGGTACAAATGTGGTGAAGAAAGAACCAGTTTTTCTATAAGTTTGAAGTATTTCATTCCCAACTTGAAGGGTGGTTAAAGAATATGAATATATGAAGTTTTTAGTGTTAGTTTTGTAATTTTTGATATTTAGGTATTATTATAATTGCCCGTAGTACTAAGGATATTTTGGTCATTTTGTGTCTAATAACCCATTATATAAGGGCTTACCATGTTGTATTAGGGTTAAGAGACTAAAATTAAGAAAGAGAGAGAGGGGGGGCAACCTCCATTGGAGGGCTTGACCCCTTCTTCGATCTCTATATTTTCTCTTCATTGTTCTTCTCGTATTTGTGATATTCGATATATCGCTACGTTACCCACGTTTTCCAACATTAATGTTATACAAATCATATCAAATTAGACAATACAATATAAATCATATAAAATTATACGATACAATACAAATCATATCGAATTGTACAATACGATACAATACAATCAAATTGTTACTAATGTTAAACCTCCATAACCAGTTACTAGGGCTATTTTCGAGCACTTTTTTTTATCCAACCCTCTCCTGACCCTTTCTAGATCCCAAAACTTGAACTTTCTCCAAGTTCAACCCATTTTCAGCAAATCCAAGCTTCTCACGTTGAATAATGGTGTTGATCATGAATGTGTTCTAATGTGTCCATTGAGAACTATTATCAAAAAGTTATGAAGGGAAACAAGTGGGTTATGGTGTGTGATTTTTGCGACTAGGTCATGCATGACGGAGTTAGCCATATGAGACATCATATCAGTTGAAATGGCATGAATGGGTGATTGTGCCACCACAAATCAAAGGCAAAAGTAGTTATCTCCAATTCCAGTTTACTTGAAATAAGAAACCATAACTAGGCTAGTTCCCGACTGGTTACAATAACAACTAAGCCTTTTCCCATACTAGACAGGGTCGGCTACATGGATTCTTTGTTTCCACAGATCCCTATCATGTGCCATGTTAGCAGTTAACTCCCAATAAGCTAGATCACTTTTGTAGTCGTCCTCTACCTCTTTTAATACTTTCCAAATTTAGTTTTTCTAACCTTCTTACAGGTTCTTCTTTTGATCTTCTTTCTATATGTCCAAACCATCTTAAACAATGTTCTCTCATTTTATCCTCTATTGGTACCACTCCTAATTTGTTTCTAATAACCTCATTATGTATACGGTTTTTTCTTGTATGACCACTCATCCATCTCAACATCTTCATTTCTGTCACAGACATCTTTTGTACATGTTGATGATTAACTGCCCAACACTCAGAACCATAAAACATGACAGGCCTAATTGCTGCTCTATAATATCTACCATTTAACTGCTCTATAATATCTACCATTTAACTTTAATGGTATCTTCTTATCACAAAGAATACTTGATGCTCCTCTCCATTTTAACCAACCAGCATTAATTCTATGTGTAACATCTCAATCAATTCTTCCTCATTCTGAAAAATTGACCCTAGGTATTTAAAACTTTCCTTTTGGGGAATGCAATGTGTGCCAATTTTAATTTCTATGTCCTCTGAAGTAACCAAATGATCAAACTTACATTCCATATATTTTGTCTTTGTTCTACTAAGTCGGAGGCCTTTGCTTTCTAATGTTTCTCTCCATAGTTCCAATTTTCTATTAACTTTTTCCTTAGACTCCTCCACTAATACAATGTCATCTGCAAATAACATACACCAAGGTACTTCATCTTGAATATATTTTGTTAACTCATCCATCACCATTATAAATAAGTATGGACTTAAAGTTGATCCTTGATGTAACCCAATATTAACTTCAAAGAAGTATGTCGTTCCTTCATGAGTCCTCACATATGTTTTTGCACCATCATACATGTCTTTTATAAGTTTAATATATGTTAATGGGATACCTCTTTTTTCCAAAGTTCTCCAAAGAACCTCTCTCGGTAGCCTATCATAAGCTTTTTCTATATCAATAAATATCATGTGAAGGTCTTTCTTTTTTGCTCTAAAATGTTCCATAAGACGTCTCAAAAGGTGAATTGCTTCAATAGTAGATCTGCCGAGCATGAATTCAAATTGGTTCTCTGTTGTCCTTGATACTTGTCTTAACCTACGTTCGATAATTCTTTCCTATAATTTCATAGTATGACTCATTAACTTGATACCTCAATAATTCGCACAATTTTGAATGTCTCCCTTGTTCTTATATATGGGTATAAGTGTACTCTCCATTCCTCGGGCATCTTTTGGTTTTTCTATATTTCATTAAATAGTCTTGTGAGCCAAGTGATTCCTATTTCTCCTAGTATTTTTCAAACTTCTATAGGAATATTATCTGGTCCTACCGATTTATCACCCTTCATATGTTTAAGAGCCAGCGGTCTAGGCTTTTATTTAGTGCGATTATGGGTTGGGTTTGAAACTGAATACAAAAGCTTTTAAACTTTTAAATTCTTAAAGTTTTCCCTTTCTTTCTTCTAAATAATTCAACAGTTGACACGTGGCTCATGCTTGGATTTTAAATTCAGAACATCTCTTTTTCATTATATGTTGCTTTGGATTTTAAAATTTAGAAGATCTTCTTTTGCCTAGATTTTTAAAAACTTTCCCTTTAAACATTTTAAATTCTTAACATGTTCCATTTTTTAATTTTAAATCAATGGTCGACATTGTTAGAAAATGATGTATTTTATTTTTATTTTTATTTTTATTCTTTTATTTAAATCCTAAACATGTAAGGCAAGACCAGGCCACTTGGGCCTTTCGGGTCCTACCCCAAGGTTTGGCCCACTGGTGCCTAGTGACCAGGGCCATAGGGCGAGGCCTAGTCATTGGGGGCCCAACAATTATGAGGAGGTCTAGAAACTGTACTAGTCCTTAAGGTATAGATGTGATAACTTTCGGAGTTTTTTTAGTGTATTATTGATCATAGGGAGTAACTGAATTTCTGGAGATCATATGTTCATCAAGCTCATTTTAACATGTATCACGTCTTCTCCTAGGATATCATTCAAAAAGAAATATGAGGAATCATCAATAGAATGAACATCATTCATGCCCTTAAATACATATTCATTTTCAAAAAATTTGATATCTCTTGATATATAGAGCTTGTCATTTTTACAATCATAACATCTATATCCCTTCTTATTTATCCCATATCCTAAAAACCACATTTTATTGCATGAGAAGATGATTTATCATCTTTGTTAGTATAAACAAAATATTTAGATCCAAAAACACGTAGTCTGGAATAATTTGGAAAGAGTTTAAAAAGTTTTTCTAAAAGAGACATGTTTTGTAAACTAAAGATGACATTCGATTAATTAAGTAAACAGAAGTCTTAATGGCTTCAACCCAAAAATTCTTAGGAATACCACTAGATAATAACAAGGTTCTTATCGTTTCTAAAATATGTTGATGTTTACATTCCAAAATGTCATTTTGTTGAGAAGTTTTAGTGCAAGAGGTTTTATGCACAATTCTGAATTTGTCAAAATGATTTTTAAACTCTTTGGACATAAACTCTCCTCCTGAGTTGGATCTAAAAATCTTGATTTCTAGATCAAATTGATTTTTCACAAGATTATGGAATATAACAAAATTTTAAAAAATATCAGATTTGGCTTTTAAAAGATATACTCATATATCTAGTGAAATCATCTATGAAAATAACATAGTAAAAAATCTCTCCTTTAGATAAAATAGGTGTCGGTTCTTGTACAATTTAAAAGGGTTTTATAGTGATGTGTATTTTATTTGAAAAGGATAGATGTTGCATTTTGCAAGTACACAATCTTTGCACGAATTTTTTTTAATAGTATTTATTCTAAAAGGACATTCATACAACTTTTGAATGTTAAGATGTCATAATTGTTTATGCCATAGGAGAACATCACTAGACAAAAACATTAACATATTCTTTGCTATGTAGGTAGTCCATAATGTAAAGTTTGCCCTCCTTGTGGCCACGACCAATCACCTTCTTCGAGAGAAAATCTTGTACAATATATCCCATAGGTGAAAAGTTATAACACAATTATTATCCGAAATTTTAGATATAGAAAACAAGTTTAAATTTAATTTTGGAGCAACACTAATTTTGAAAACTTTAAAGTTTTTGTTTTGAAAGTTACCAATTTTATTGACATTTAATTGTGTTTCATCCGCAGTATAAACACATGATATAGGTTTTCTAACACATGATTTTAAAATTTTTTCATTACAAGTCATATGTAATGAATCACCTGAATCAAGAATAAGAGACCGTACCTTGAACTTCATTGGTTGAGGAAGAACAAACTGCACCTATCGTTGTTTTGTCCTTCGTTTGAGTTTCAAGTCTCTTTACTTTTTGTAACAATAGATGATGAAACTTGTTGTTCTACTAATGCTACCTTTCTTTTCAATTTAGGGCAATTTGGTCTTATGTGACTGACCTCTCTATAATGGTGGCAAATGATCTCTTTTCTTGCTTCTTTACTTTTGAAATGAGGAGAGAGGTAAACCTTCATATTTGCTCTGAGTTTTTATGCGGCTGAGGCGGTATTTTTTTGAAGTCTAACTTCATTCATTCTTGTTTACGATATTTGGAGATTGGTAAGGACCTCTTTCTTGGTAGAAAAATATTTTCGATAGATAAGGGATGATCTTACTCATTCAAATTCTTTTTGAAGACTTTTTAGTAATTGATATAGAAAATCCTCATTATCCTCACGTTGTCTCTCACTAAGATATTGTGTACGTTTCTTTTTATAGCCATACAATTAATTCAAAACATTAAAATATTTACCAAAAAAATCATTTACCCCTTTATTTCCTTGTCGAAATGAGACCAATTTGTCTCTTAATGTCATTTTATGAGCAACATCACTTTGAACATGAGATTTTTTTAAGTATTCTCATGCTTCTGTAATGTTGGTAAATCGGCTAAAATGTCCTAGTACGCTCATTTACATTGTTCTTGAGTTCTATGACCTCTTTCATATTCTTCTTTTTGCTCTAGTATTACTAGAGGGTTCTTCCTTTGAACTATTTACATATCCTCATAATTTTGTAAAATATAGATAGTTTTTATGAAAACGACTCATGTCTTTTTAAACAAACAATGTTCTCATGATCGCAATCGACTCTGATACCATGTAATGAAGTCGATGCTTTGATGTAGAAGCGAAAGATCGGTGAATATCATCTCAAAAAGTCAATCAAAAAACCTTAGAAAAAGGCTATAAAGTATATGCAACAAAGGGACAATAAAGAGGAAATTAATATTATTTAGCCACGAAAGGCATGCTTGAATATATACATGAGTATATTTATAGAAATAAAAAAAATTACATAAAAGAAACAAAAAAAATACATTTGTTTTAACAATGACTACTTCAGGACTGGAGAATGAAAGTCCCTCCAACCCTATACTACGACAATAAAAGTGTTATGTATATAACCAATAATTATACATTTGATAAGCATACCAAACATATCGAGATGGATTATCACTACATTCGTAAAGAACATCTATAAGGTAATTTGACACTCTAGTTTGTAAGATCATCATCTTGCAAATGTCTTCACCAAGTCGCTATCAGCTCCACGATTTTAGTTTTTGGTTAGCAAACTTAAGGTCATAGGATTATCAATTTGAGGGAGTGTTAGAAAATGATGTATTTTATTTTTATTTTTATTTTATAATTTTATTTTTATTTTTTTTTATGTAAATCATAAACATGTAAGGCAAGACCGGGCCACTTGGGCCTTTCAGGTCCTACCCCTAGGTCTAGCCCACTAGTGCATGGCCACTAGGGCCAGGCCTAGCCGTTGGGGGCCCACCAGTCACCAGGCCCCCAACAGTTAGAATGTCTAGCCGGTGGGGGCTGACTATGAACAACCCCTTGCTTACCCTTCTTCTTTCCTCCTCTTGTTATCTCATATAAATATGTCTCTTACATAAATACTTTTTCAAGCTTTTTGTGGCTAAATAATATTGATTTCTGTTATATTGTGTCTTTCTTATATATGCTTTATTATAGCCTTTTCTAAGGCTTTATTGGTGATATTTACTGATCTTCTGTTGCTACATTAAAGCATCGTCTTCATTGGCCCATGTTTGGATCTTTAAACTCACATCTCTTTTTCATTAAATGTTCCATTGGACTTTTAAACTCAAAAGATCTCTTATTTACTTTTTCATTAAATTCAATGATGAGAATCAACTCCGCCCATGTAAGGATCACCCTTGCATTGCCGGTCTCAAGCCCGAATAAAGGAGGAGGGTTGTGTTAGGCTTCCGACAGCCAGCGTAAAACTTCATCGGATTTTTATAACATGGATTACAAAAATTATAAGCATTGCTTTAAGGCGTCCCCGCCTAGCGACGTGCTGCAGAGCCCGAATGCAGTAAGAAGTAAGCAAGGGCCACTATATTTTCGCCCGAATGTAGTGAATCAATTGCAGAGGGGGTTCCCACATCATGGTTGGGTGTGGGTAAAGAAGTTAGTCCCGCTACATTGCCGCCCAAATGTAGTGAATCAGAGAGGGTCTCCGCATTTTGATTATGGACGGATGCAGAGGGTAAGGAAGCTAGTCCGAGATAATAAGATTCGTATTGGTTCTTGGAATATCGGAACATTATTCGGTAAGCTAATGGAGGTGGTAGATACTATGATTCGGAGAAACATTCATATTCTATGTTTACAAGAGACAAAATGGGTTGGAGAAAAAGCAAAGGAGATAGAGGATACAAGTTTTAAATTATGGTACTGAGGTAAAGAAAAGGCTCGAAACGGAGTTGGTATTATCATAAATAAAGATTTAAAGGAGAGTGTAGTGGACATACAACGATATGGTGACCGAATCATGACATTGAAATTAGTGTTAGGAGCAGAGGTTTTGAATATAGTTTGTGCTTTCACACCCCAAGTAGGACTAGAAGATAGTATAAAGACAGTTTTTTGGGAAGAGTTAGATAAGGTGTTTCAAAAGATTCCACAAAGGGAGTTGATTTGTTTAGGAGGAGATTTAAATGGACATGTCGGTAAAGAGGCATTAGGATATCAAGGGATTCATGGAAACTTTGGTTTTGGGGATATAAACGAGGAAGGTAGGGAGATTTTAAATTTTGCTATGGCATTTGATATCTTTATAGTCAATACAATCTTCAAAAAACGAGATGAACATTTAATTACTTATAAGAGTGGCTTATCACAAACACAAATTGATTACTTTATTTATAGAAAAAAAGATAGAGTGTGTTGTAAAGATTGTAAGGTAATTCCAGGAGAAAGCTTAACCACCCAACATCGACTTTTAGTTATGGATTTACAAATAAAAAAATGGACAAAGAAGAAAAGAATGCATTGAGCTATTCAGACTAAATGGTGGAACCTCAAAAGCGAGAAAGAAGATATATTTAAACAGAAAGTCCTTCGAGGAGATGTTTGGAATTATGTTGGTACACCCTGTGATATGTGGAACAATATGGCTATACATATTAGGAAAGTGGCGAAAGATGTGTTAGGGGTATCTAAGGGAGGTGTAGCGGCACAAAAAGAAGCTTGGTGGTGGAGTGAAGTAGTACAAAATAAAATCAAGGCAAAGAGGGCATGTTACAAATTACATTATACTAAGAAAACTAGTGAAACTTTAGAAGCTTATAAGAAAGCAAAGAAGTAAGCGAAAAAGGCTGTTAGTGAAGCAAAAGCTAAGATTTGGGAGGACTTATATAAAAAAAACTCAACTCAAAAGAGGGGGGTGAAAGAAATATTTTTAGGATAGCTAGGGCTAGAGATAAGAAAACTAAAGATCTTAATTATGTTAGATGCATAAAAGACGAGGATGAAAAATTTCTAGTGGCAAATGGTGATATAAGAAATAGATGGAAAAACTATTTTTATAATCTTTTTAATGAAAATAAAGATATTAGTATTAGTTTAGAAGATTTAGCCAAGTCAGAAAAGTATATAAACCACAATCTCTACCGACGTATTCAAAAGAATGAAGTCAAAGAGGCTCTTAAACATATGAAGAGTGGTAAATCGATAGGACCAGATAATATTCCTATATAAGTTTGGAAAATACTAAGAGAAATAGGAATCACTTGGCTCACAAGACTATTTAATGAAATATGGAAAAACCAAAAGATGCCCGAGGAATGGAGAGTACACTTATACCCATATATAAAGAACAAGGGAGACATTCAAAATTGTGCGAATTATTGAGGTATAAGTTAACGAGTCATACTATGAAATTATGGGAAAGAATTATCGAATGTAGGTTAAGACAAGTATCAAGGACAACAGAGAACCAATTTGAATTCATGCTCGGCATATCTACTATTGAAGCAATTCACCTTTTGAGACGTCTTATGAAACATTTTAGAGCAAAAAAGAAAGACCTTCACATGATATTTATTGATCTAGAAAAAGCTTATGATAGGGTACCGAGAGAGGTTCTTTGGAGAACTTTGGAAAAAAGAGGTATCCCATTGACATATATTAACCTTATAAAAGACATGTATGATGGTGCAAAAACATATGTGAGGACTCATGAAGGAACGACATACTTCTTTGAAGTTAATATTGGGTTACATCAAGGATCAACTTTAAGTCCATACTTATTTATAATGGTGATGGATGAGTTAACAAAATATATTCAAGATGAAGTACCTTGGTGTATGTTATTTGCAGATGACATTGTATTAGTGGAGGAGTCTAAGGAAAAAGTTAATAGAAAATTGGAACTATGGAGAGAAACATTAGAAAGCAAAGGCCTCCGACTTAGTAGAACAAAGACAAAATATATGGAATGTAAGTTTGATCATTTGGTTACTTCAGAGGACATAGAAATTAAAATTGGCACACATTGCATTCCCCAAAAGGAAAGTTTTAAATACCTAGGGTCAATTTTTCAGAATGAGGAAGAATTGATTGAGATGTTACACATATAATTAATGCTTGTTGGTTAAAATGGAGAGGAGCATCAAGTATTCTTTGTGATAAGAAGATACCATTAAAGTTAAATGGTAGATATTATAGAGCAGCAATTAGGCCTGTCATGTTTTATGGTTATGAGTGTTGGGCAGTTAATCATCAACATGTACAAAAGATGTTTGTGACAGAAATGAAGATGTTGAGATGGATGAGTGGTCATACAAGAAAAGACTGTATACATAATGAGGTTATTAGAAACAAATTAGGAGTGGCACCAATAGATGATAAAATGAGAGAACATCGTTTAAAATGGTTTGGACATATAGAAAGAAGATCAAAAGAAGAACCTGTAAGAAGGTTAGAAAAACTAAATTTAGAAAGTATTAAAAGAGGTATAGGACGACCACAAAAGTGTTGGAAAGAAACAATAAAGAATGATCTAGCTTATTGGGAGTTAATTGCTAACATGGCACACGATAGGGATATGTGGAAACAAAGAATCCATGTAGCCGACCCCGTCTAGTATGGGAAAAGGCTTAGTTGTTGTTGTTGTTGTTGTCAATGATGAGAATCAATTAATTAGATGGACACCAGCCCAAATGATGACTTGGTCAGGTTTAATGGATAAATACAAGCTGCACCATAGAAAATTTCACGGAGGTATCCCATGGTTTCTTAAATTTTTATACTTTTGGATTCAATTCCTCAACATTTTAAGAGAGAAATGAAGTTTTCACTTTTCACCATTACACAATTAGGGACACGAGGTTTCAATAGTTAATCAAATATGGACCTTTTAACTAACGACATTAGTTTTTACACAAGGTGTCGGAAAACCTTAGTTCTCTATTTGATTAATAACAGAAACCTCAGGTCCCTATTTTGATTAATAATGAAAACTTCACGTCTCTCGTAAAATGCTGAGAATTTAAGGACTTTAAGTGTAGAATTTGGGAAACTACATGAAATTGTCTCAATCTTGAAATAAAAATAAATATTAGTACTCAATATTTTAAATCTTAAAATTAGAAGCGGCAGTTTAGGGCTGCTGGTTTCAGTTTCTTGAAAGTAGAAACCGTAATTGAACCGAGGACCCCTTGGGTTTGATTATGATTCACCCCTTTCTGGTTCAATAGGTTTTTGGACTAGTTCAGCTCCCGTTCAAACTTCCAATCGTCTTTAGAATTGGACATCTGTAGTTGAGAGGATTGAAGAGGTAAGAGGCGTGTGAGCAAGAAATTTGTCTGCACTGATCTTGAGATTCTACGATGTACTTGGAGGAGTACAAGGGCCACAATGATAAGGAGGGGCAGGAGGAGCACAAGAATGTAGATAAAAGAGAAGAAGGAAGAAGAAAATCTGAAGTTTCTTTGAGTTTAATTTGAACTTTTGAAGTTTGAACTTTGGAGTCTGTATATATTTAACTTAAAACTTAGTAGTTAATGGTAGTTTAATAACATTTTTACTTAACTAGATACTTTTTTTTATTCATAGGCATGTCTCTTTCACGCACGCATACTGTTTGGTTCATTTTCATGTTGAAGATGAATCCACGTCATGATCTTTTTATAATTTTTCTGAATTTCTTACAACATATCTATATATATGACATTATGCATAAAGCATCAAATAGCAGTTGTATCGTACTGTATCCTTCAATATGGTACGATAATCACGAACTGTTGGCCCATTCTCTGATATGCAATTTTCAGGATTGTGCATTACTTCTAGCTAAGTCAACTTCCTAGAGTCAAAGGGGACTACTACCTAAGCATTTAGCTTTTCATGACCAGAATGCTGAATGCGTTGTAATTTAGTTTACTCTAGTTGTACGTGAGACTACCCGACATTAATGCAACGTCAATGCCTATGCATCTCTACAATAGAACATGTACATATTTCATACTTGTGATTTATTTTTCCCTTTTCTCTCTTTAATGTCTTTAGTGATGCACAATTTCAGTGTTCCTAAAAGCATGGTATACTGAATTCTACTAAGGCAAAACCATAATTATGTTTGTGTCGAACCATGAAAATGAGAGTTTTACACGTAGTTGCATATGGTGAGTCTTTATATATGGATATATAGGTTACTCAAGTAACCGGCTTATGTGATGTGTGAATTATCTTATCACAGAGCAGTGGATGGAAGCACTTATTTGTTGGGATTGATAGCACAATGGATGTTGGGGTTCGTGGTCCAACAAATGTCTTTGGCCATCCGACAGATCAATTACTTTCAGATATTGAGATGGAGCTTTCCCAATGGGATGGTGAAACCACAAACTCAGTGACTAAGGTTGCATTTGGTCACTTCCCTCTCTCATTCTCAGCATCTACAGAATCCAAGAAGACGTTTAAAGACATCTTCCTCAACCATTCCTTATCTGTGTACCTCTGTGGGCATTTGCATACTAAGTTTGGGAAGAATTTGAAACGGCATCACAAAAAAACAGGTCTGCTAGGTAGTTATTTTCAGTTGGAAGCTCAATGGGAGACTCCAGAAGGTTTAGGGCATCCAGATTGTTCTGATAAAGCTGTACAACCAAAAGAATTTTGGGAATGGGAAATGGGTGACTGGAGAAAGAGTAGAATTATGCGTGTCTTGGCCATTGATCAAGGTCACGTTTCATTTGTTGATGTTGATTACACATTTGAGGCTCGGAAGACAATTGTTTTGCCTACCTTTCCTCTTGATTCACGATCCATGCAGCGGAACTCCATGTTGCATGACTACCATTGCAAATCCACTAAGCTCTTCCACTATGGAACCATCAGAGCCTTGGTATTTTCACATGTTAATATTGTTATGGTTACTGTGAGAATGTACGATTCCAGGTCAGGAGAACTCGGTTTGGTATTGGAAGCAAATATGCAAAAGGTTACCTACATGAAAGCAGGAGGGTCTCTCTACACCACTCCATGGAACTGGAAAGCCTTTGAGGATCCGTCACCAGTTCGGTATTGGCTACAGATAGAAGCAATTGATGCATTAGGCATTTCCACTTTGACTGAACCACGGCCATTCTCCATAAATGGAAGAGCTGCTAAACTCAGTTGGAAATGGAGGGAGATTCTTGTTATGGGTTGTGCATGGGAATCATTATATTATCCTTTGTTCTGGTCCATCTCTATGGTTTTGTTGTCCCTTCTTCTCTTTCCAAGAGCCGTTCTTACTTTCACAAAGGATTACACATTTCAGGTCTTCAAGCAAACCTTCGGCAGTAGGAGCGTTTGGAAGTACATCGTTATTGGTACCCTATGGATTTTTGTAGAGCTAGCCAGGATAACATCCTTGTGGATTTCCATTCTAATTTACTTGGTATACTTGATATATTTTCCTTGGGTTTTTCACGGGAGAGTTTTCTCAGAAACCAGCAGCTCTGGATACATGACCCGTGATGGCTGGACTGTCAACATCCCAGGAAGCCATAGAAAAGAGTCACATATTAGTGTGCCTGATGTCATGGTTATAGTTATACCTCACTTTTGCTACGTCCTGTTTCCTACTATTCTAGTTACATCTTCTTTGGCTGCTGAGAAGGTGGCGCAACGTGCACATTCTCTATCACTATATGGAAAGAAAAATGAAGACGAAGGATCATATGGAAGAGGCAATCATATTAATGATCATGTTGAGCATAGCATTCCATGTGCTCATTCAGGATCCTCAGGGAACCAGGCTAATTTTTGCAGTTTCTTTTGTTATGCCTGTGGAAGATGGATCAGGAAGCTTTTACTTGCAGCTTGCTGTATAATTTTGTGGTGGCACCTGAAGGTGAATTTGGTTCCCTGTCCTTCAAGCTTTTCTCCTTTCGTGTTTCTTAATTAAATTCTTGACTAAGAAGATCATGAAAACGTCTCTACTTCCTCAGCTCGACTGCATGACACTGACTTCCATTTATCTTTTAATTTCAGTAAAGTACAGAAGCCTTCTAATGTGATGAAATATATCTTATTATTATATAGGTAAACGTTTATACACACACACACAGAGAGAGAGAGAGAGAGAGAGAGAGAAAGACAGTCAGTCAGCTTTATTTGCACAAAATTGCTAGTCTGCCAACAAAGAAACTTTCACAAACAATCCTTGATTTCTTTTGACAACAATGTCTTTATCTGTTGCTTGTGTGGCTCTAACCTTAGAAGGTAGGCGTTTTTTATGTGAATTTCTTGCTTATTCGTGTCATTGTTGTTTTGCGTGTTGCAGTACAGTAGAGCTATAATCAAGGCATATGAACTAAATCCTTTTGTTCATGCACCTGTTTATTGTTGGTCGGTCCCGCTATTGCTGGCCTTTGCTGTTTACAGAACCTCGGGAGCTTAGCATTGAAGAAGGTTAGCCGATAAGCAGCCTGTTGATGATGCCGTTTGTTATTCACAGTTGTGATTAGTTTGGTAGAGACCATTCTGCTTTATAAGATGTGAATATTATCCAAAAAAATCCAAATTTGATGGCATTGTTGATTGTTGTACTATCAAAGTTTTCATTTTAGAAGAAATGTGATGACTACAAATTGCTGGATTTCGACTTTTCACCAAATCATACATGAAGATGTGGCTATTACATTGTAATATTTTATTCCTCGCGGATTGCTATGAACAGCGTAAATTGCTCAATGGCATCATCTCTAACCTAATGTTTTTCAGTCCCAAGCCAAGACCAACAGGAGTCCGGACATATTTTATGCGGTAAAAAATGACTTGCTTATTTGCATACCAATGAATCGAAGGGATAGCATTAAGAGAAGTCTTAAAACCCAGTGTCATGATCCAAATAGCAGTCTCTTGAAGATAATATTTTATTTTTTATGGCATTAATGTGATAAATATAGTTATAATTCTTATTCCTATTCATGGCCTGTAGCATTAGTTTTGTATATGAACTCCCATTTCTTTCCAGATTTACTTATTAAAATGGAGAGGGCATCAGGTATTCCATGTGATAAGATACCTCATTAAATTTGAAAGGTAAGCATATAGTCCTGTTATATTTTATAGTTCGTAATTAATCGCGTATAAGATATAAAGATGTTGAGATGGATGAGTAGTCATATAAGAAAAAGATTATATATATAAGGTTATTAGAAATAAATTGGGAGTGGTACCAAATTCAATAAAGGATAAAATGAGAATAAATCATTTAAGATGGTTTGAACACGTAAGCAGACAACAAAAAGTTCTAGTAAGAAATAAAAAACTAAATTGTAAAAATATTAAAGGAAGAAGAGAAAGACTACAAAAGTATTAAAGAATGATCTAGGTTATGTTGAGTTAATTGCTAGCATGGTACATGATAGGGCTATGTGAAAACACAGAATCCATGTAGCCAAACCCATTTGGTATGGGAAAACTGGAACTTAAGAAAACCAATATCTTGAAAAGTTGAAGAAGTTCCTTGGTATGAAGATCTAGAATTGGAACGCTATATACTCTTGTGCGGATCTGGACCTCCATGAATTCTAGTTGGGAACTTTCTTCAGTTTCCTTGTGGTGGTATAAGACGAGCCAAATATCTATAGGGCATGAATCAGTTGGCTGCAAAGGAAACTTTTAGATACAAGAGAACCCAACTAGAGCTAGCCTATGCATGAAATAAATAAAGAAAAACTGAAGATTGTGTAATGTATCAAAGTTTATCCGGTCATGATCAGAGCATTTACGTGTCTTCAGTGTGCAATCTTATGAAAATTCATCTAATCTGGAAAGTAAAGAGTTGTCAATATGGACCGGTCTAGCCCTTCTTGTCCACGGAAATCGTTAGCCCGCCCACATTTTATATGAGCCTCTAAAATGCTGGCCCGACCGTTGAAGGGCCACGAGCGGGGCTGGACCAGCCCCCCATGTCAGGCTTCACAGAATGGGCCAGGTCAGCCCCTCGGACCAGGCTCACTTTTTTCTTGGTTTAACTAGGCGCATTTTGTTTACAAAAGATGGCAATGGGCCAAGGACGGGTACATCAGATCGTCTTCATACCCTAGAGCAGGTACAGTGCCTTCCATGGCCACTTCAGAATCAGTCCGGTGGTTCAAACCGGAACCGCATTTCCAGTGGAACCAACCCTAAAACCAGAACTGGAACCGAAGACCCCCTGGTTCAGTTGATCGATGGCTCAATGAGGATGCTTCCATGGCCAGTTCAGAACCAGATACAATCATAATTTGTTTGTTCGTTCACTTGAAAACCATCAGTCTCTGGTGCGCCAGCACCTCGTTGTCCCGAATGAATCACACAAACATGCTTGCGTCGGGTAGGAAGAGAAGGAACTTGCAAACAAAAGGTGCCTAACGAACAAAAAAGAAGGAAAAAAGCCTCATCGCCAACTATTTTTCTTTAGCAGTGCTTCATTCACCTCGGAGTAGATCAAAAAGGAAAAAAAATAAAACTTATGGTGGATTTGCAAAGCCATCTCTTACATAAGCTTCTTTTATAGGCCAACCCAGGATGCCAGAGACCGTAATGGTAGCCTCTTTCAAAGAAAATAACAAACAGGAATTCAATGAAAAAATAAGTACGAGAACATTTTGATAAGTTGCTAACAGCAACTTTGATGAACAAGAGTATGTTTATGAAGCTAAAGAAGCTTCTTCCTTTTGAAGAAGGTCTTCAAATGCCATAGCTGCAATCCTGATACTGATAGACAGATGATGAGAGAGAAAAAGCTCAATGAGGCCATTTTCGAGTGTGTTCCTCCTCCCTGGACCATAAAAGCAAAAGGGTGAAAACGTAACACAAGCAGTTTGAGATAATGATGATGCAGATATTGATAGATCGAGCTCAAACTGGTGGAATCCCGAATCCAATAACAAGTAGATTTACCTTGTTCGCAGATAAATCATCTCTTCATGGATTGATTTGACTCTCTTCCATTTTCAACTCCAACTCCATAACCTGAGACAACAGAATGATGAGCATATGGCAGCTGAATCATTTGTGTCCTCCCGTATGTGAGTCGCATAGCATCCTACAGTATTAACCCATCGTATTGCACAATATATAAAAAAAAAATTATCTACAGTCTTGGCCTTTTATTTTTTAAATTATTTTTAAATGACGGAAACAAGGTAGCATAACATAAGATATGGTACAATATGTGCATACCTTTAGAATATACAGTATCACATGATATTTACAACATTGATGAGCATTGATTCTTTTGCAAAGTTGCTAACCAAACAGTGCTCCCAAAAGCCATAACAAAGGAGTCTTATATTTTTACTTGCAAGCTAGAATTAGGCAGATACCATATGCATGCCTTGAGTGTTGAACTAGTGTCCTCATCCACTGAAGACTTTATAGTTCATACATCAAGCACTAGCTAGGATGTGGCTATTTCTGCCTAATAGATAAGTTAATATAGAGATTTCACCATGAATACTTGCTTGATCCAATATTTTCATTTCGGCATTTTTATCCATAGACACTGAGCATGCTGAAATTTCTTGAGAAAACACACACCGAAGGTTTTTCCCGAGATATTGCTGTAGAATTCAAACAAAACATGAAATACGGAATAACTGAACAGTAAATTTCATCTTCAAATTACATAACAAAATACAATGTCTAATTTGATGAAATCCATTAAAAAGCAACAGTCTGTGCAAGCTTTAAAGGTAGGAAACTTTGAGAGTGTATCCAGTGCATGTGACCCTACTAACCCTGAACTACCTTGAGGCAACCTCCATGAAATCAGAGGAACATAAATATCTGGACCAGCCAAAAACAACACAAAATATACACCCAAACCTACTTTTTTTTTTGTGTGTGTGTGTGTGTTTTGGGGGGGTTGTATAGGGAATACCAGAACATTTGAGTTTAGGTGATTATCCATGTAGCATACCCCACTTAATGTGGCAAACCGCTTGCTTCAGCTTTTGCTTTGATATGCCAACCTAGTGCGCAACCATAGGGCCCTTACAAGCAAAAGCATCCAAAACGAGTGTTTCTCAAATATAAGACTCGTCAGGACACACGAAGTTGCACTTGTCCGAAAATCAACTGTATAACTCAAACCAAAAAAAAGGGAAACTATATCCACAAGATCGATAGTATTATAAACCGTTTGAGGACGCCATGTAGTCTCCCGCCTCCGGCGCAGTGAACGCGAAATTGCCCTTTTGCGCAAGATTCGAGAAGTGAACGCTACTACCATATGGAGAAGTGACCTAATAAACAAAAACAGGAAGAAGCACAGAAAAGTTATTGATAATTACAACAAAGATTTGAGAATTTTGGAAAGAAACGAAGACGGGTGGCTGGAAAAAGGTTGAGCGCTAAAGCTAAATAAATGTAGCCAAAAAGAATCGAGGCCTACACTTAACAGTCGCTTCACTCACGAGACACCCTAGATGAAGAACAAAACGAAGGCAAGCTTCTTACTCTGACGGTGATCTTATCGTGATCAAGGAGAGGCGTGTAAAAGTCGTTCTCGATGACGCTGTATTGGCCGACGGTCAAGACCTTGATCTTGACGTCTTCAGAAATGCACTTCGTGTGCCCTGATTGAAGATCAAATCGGAGAGATACGGCGTACGGAAGCCCTAGAAATACCATTGGTAACGCCCATACCGCCAATGAGAGGGGGGGAGCCGCATAGCTGCGGGTGATCAAGCAAGGAGAAGAGGCTTCTTTCCGACGGAAACGACCGAGCCAAAATGACGACAGAGAAAATGTCAGCCTGGAATCCGACTGGTTTAGTGAAGATGATAGAGAGAGGAAGATTGGTTTGGGGGAGGCGATGGAGACACAGAGAAGTGACGAAGCGAGGAGAGGAAGGAAAACCGTAGAGGGGTCTCGTGTCCGAGTCACATGGACACTTCAAATTGCGCTCGTGTCCCGGTCATTGTTTAAAATACCTTCTCCCGCACCTGGGGAATGAATCGTTTAGGTACTGCTAAGGTTTCGTGTAGAAAATTACTTTGCAATTCAATACACGAACACGAACACGAACCAGAAAATATGTGTTTATGTCCACTTACACGAAGTAAAAGGCAGGTGGTGTTTGGACGGGTGGGCGGAGTTGCTTGTTAGCTAATCAAGATCTACTAAATAATAATAGAATTGATACTGACAACCTCTTCTTTTACTATCCATACTCTTTTTTTATCGTGACTCTGATTTTACTCTTATTCAAAATAAAAAAAATAGTGCTTCAAATTCGATTAAAAAAAGAAAATAGAAGAAAGAAGAAAAAGAAAAAGAAAAAAAGAGAGAAAGAGAACTGATTTGAAGGGGGTTTCAACTGATTTTGTGGAGTATTTCATTGATTTGATGTATTTTTTGTCGTTTACTGGATGTGTTGGTTTCATTTTTTGTTGAAATCAAAATAAAATAACAAGGTCAAGTTCGCGACTCAAAACGCAGCTCAATCATGTCTCTTCCATTAGAGACATGACTCGACCATGTTTTGAGTTGTGAACTTAACCTCATTTATTTTATGTTTTTTCATTTATTTTTGTTCTTGATTCTTATTGTTGTGGTTCTTCTTCTTGATTCTTCTTTCATTTTTTTTTCTTTTTTCTTTTTTTTTCTTTTTTTCTTTGTCAAGATTCATAAGAATATGCATTATTCAACTGCAAAGAAGACAATAATGCTAAATGAAACATTCGTCTCCGAAGTAAAGAAATCTGACGAAATAGACCCTTGCTAGAATTGGGTGAAAGAGGAGAGATAATTTATATGCGAGGTAATTTGATATTTTGAAAAAAGGATAATTTTTATTATATGAGAAGTAAAAAGAGTGTGCAAATAGTAATCCCTAATAAGCTCAAACTAAACTCAATCTTATCGAGCTCAAATGGAGCTCTTGATATATGAACAAGTTGAGCTCAAGCTCACCAATACTTGACTCTAGTTGTTCAAACCTATTTGAACTTTACAAATATTTTCTTTATGTTTGAGATATTTGGTGTATTAAATACTAGGAAAAATTCTATATTAGTACTACTTTATAGTTTTTGAAAATCTATTATAGTACATATAATTCACTTTTTATAACTTAAATGACTTAAGTTTTAAAAATGCACCACTTTAGTACCCAGATATCGTTAGTGAGCATCCAATATGGCAAATGAAGTGTGTTTGTTGCTTCTGACATGGCATATGAAAGTGTGTGTATGTTGCTGGCACATCATCTACATCAGTCAAATACTAGAGACTGCTATCTATTTGAAATCTGATATCCATAATGCACTTGATATCCAAAATATATTCCATAAAGAATCTAGGTCTTCATTATATCTTTAAGATATTTGTCAAGGTTTATTGCATTCGCTTATTTGATTCAGATGGTCATAAATAAACCTAAGAGTTAGCATTTATTGTGTCTTGAAGGATAGCATCATCCTAACTTTCTTTTTTAAGGCATTAAATCTGACCTCTAAAGTGCATACTACTTAAGAAACCATACCATCTACAAAAGTTCAACACCAACAAAGAACACTACTAGTATTTATAAATGTAAACAGTACACCATTAGAGAGAAGAATGAATGATTGTTTAAATGATAAAAGACTTTTGTGATTCTTTGTATTAGTTTTCTAAAGACACAACTTATCATTCTATTTTACAATTACATAAGTTTCTATCAAAATAGACCAAAACAACTATTTAAAGCGATTAAGTCTAACATTAAATAGCTTATGCATTTGATTTTCAAAACACAAACCATTGCCAAATGTGATGTTCTTAAAACGCAAGCTAAGGGTCACATAACATTATATGAGTGATCTGATATACATATTTGATTCTTAAAACGTAATGAATGTAAAAACTAAATATGATTGATTTTTTTGACAAAGCTACTATTTTGAAAGGTTGTTAACCAGAAAAGTATGTAGTTTAGGAAATTTGAAACTTCAACATCCTCGCATAGATATGAATATACATGGTGGTTATTTAAGGAAATATTTATATTGAAAATAGCTTAATTAATTAAATGACAAAAAATGTATCTTTATGTTAGACTTTTTGAAGTTTTGCATAGGGCAACAAAAATAAGATGAGCTGAACTTTGGATTCATGTTGGCTTGTGGAGAGTCATGCTTGACTTGTTTCACATAGTTGGATCTACAGAAGCTTTAATATCTCAAACTTTCACAAGCTTATATATAGTTGAGTTCATAATTTACATCATCATCAATATGGATGAATCTTGAATTAGCCAAGGACTTTCTTATTTATCATGTACAAAAAATCAATTCCTAAGTTAAAAGAGCACAATTTTTTTAATGAACTGTGCCATAAATATTTTATATACATATGTACACATATATATAAATATAAGTTGGAGGATGCAAACTCCATCCAAATGATTTGATCAAGGCAGTACTTTTTATAGAGTACTTAATTGTTTCTATGTACTTTTTACTTTTTGTTTTTGAATCTCACCTATGGTTTACAAAAAAATAGAACTTGTAAAACATTTGAGATTAAAGTTGAGAGTTTATCTTATGCTAAGTAAAATTGAATATGGTATATTGACCTTCATCCATTATTCATTTACAGTATCGTTTTTGTTGCCTTCCAACATTTGAACTACCCTCAGCCACCTAAGACCACTTTCTTTATCATCTCCTTTCCACCTTACCCCTATTGCCCTTCTTTAATACCAATGGCTACCTTTCATTGCCACTATCATTATTATATGTATAGAGAGAATGGTCCATCCCCTTACTTATCTATACTCAAATCTATTTAACGATCTCACCTATTAGATCATTGAGATCAATAGTGGAGATCTTTAAAGTAAAAGATAAAATAGTGTCAAGTGAATTAAATAAACTTTGTAAAAAGCACTATTAAACTTCTTGCTTTTTTATTTAAAAATATAATAATTGATCTTACCCATTGAACGACTCAAATGTTTAAGGATGTTTGGGCACAAAAGAGCACATGTATTTATCACATAGATATAGGTCTAAATTCTTTTGGTGTATAATTCTGTACAAACATCTCTACCATTTTGTTGGAATGATCAAAGATTGAGATATGATAAAAAACAAAAAAAAATCCACATTACTTTTATATGTTGTAATGTTTTTTATTTTATAATTTCAATAGTTTATCTCAAAGATTGAATGATGGATATGCTTATAAATGATTAGCACGAATAGAATATTATGCATTTAGCACACACTCTCCCTCTATATAGTAAATTCACATAATTTATTTGTTCCCAAAGATCCTTAAAGATTTGAATTGATAGGATCAACACTTGGGTTTTGAGTTAAAAAGCAAATGGTACTTTTGTTATTTTTGCAGAATGCATTTGATACTATTTTGCTTTTTACGTAAACTCAATGATTTAACAGTTGAGATTTCATTGATGAGTGTACGCATAAACTATGGCCTCTCAGTATATATAGAGAGAGATTATATATATAGATAGAGAGTTAACATGGCAGTACTAGTTGATAGTGTGATAGAACATATGATTGGTGAAGAGGACAAAGGGAATGTAACTGAGGGAGTACTTTCAAACCGTGAAAGGTAGTGGCAAAAGATAGGTGTAGATGAGTATGATTGAAACTTAGGTACACAAATTTTGAATTCACGTAAGTGGTAATTGTTCCTTTTCTATGACTATCATCTAACTAAATCAAAATATTGTTTTATTGGATATTACTATATGCATACAATTGTACTATACACATACCCTAATTTTCATAAATACCCAAAATACTCCCATAATATTTTCTCTCTCCTCTCTAAAATAAATTTTGATAATTTTTTCCTCTTTCTCTAGTGACCGATTTTCATCCTATTTTTGTCCATTGAGAGGCGATATAGGCTTATTTGCAGCGAAGAATCAAATGAATTAAGAAAAAAAAAAATCAAGGAGACGATCGATCCGACCAATTTTTGGATTTCTCTTGCATTTGAAATGTTAGATTTTAGTGAGGTCATTGTATATTCATTACTTTGCTTGAATTTTTTTGTTTTTCAATGTTTGAAGATGATTCACATGTTTAGGTAAAATCCAGTTGGGTGCTGGAACTTCGTATTGAAATGTGGTATAGGTGTTTTCCTTCATGGAGAGACGCACCTCAACCACGTCTCTCCTAAAGGGAGACACGGTTCTGCTAGGGAGGGGAGACACAGGTCCAAGTATGTCTCTCCATGAAGGGAGATGTACTTGTACACATCTCCTTTAACTACACAGTGATTCTTGATATCCATATATATATTAAACTCTACCCTTGTAAGGGAATATGCTTACATGACTGATCCCAAGCCCAGATAAAGGAGGAGGGTTACGTTAGGCTTCTCACAGCTAGCGTAAAACTTTGTTCGACTTATCTGTTATGGATTCTACAAATTATGATAGGGCTACATGAAAACAAAGAATCCATGTGGCCGACCTCATCTAGTATGAAAAAAGGCTTAGTTGTTGTTTATATATATATATATTACATAATGACAAACAACTCGAATGAACACACTTATGATGAAAGTGATTCAAAGAAGATGGTGACTCATCAAAGTACTTATCATACATTGACCAAGGAGAGTGAAAATTATTGTAGTGCATCGAATGATGTATTTGTTGACTGGTTGGTAGATGAAGTAGAAAATCAATTTGTTGAATACGAGAGTTATGAGCTTGTCTATTAATTAATGTTTGCGACATATGATATGTTTAAGAATCATAATGAACTTATTTAGTATGTAAGAGTAGTTGGGAGGAAGTATAACATTGTTACGGTTATTCGTTGTTCAAAGAGTAAATGTGTAATAAGCAAAGTATGGCTTGGGTGTGAAATGACTGGTAAATATAAGTCTAATAAAAATATTGATGTTCAAAGTACTATGTGGACGGGCACTAAGAAGGTAGGATGCTACTTTTTATTGAGAAGAGAGGGTGTAGTAGATGATTATTGAAAGTTGAATGTAGTGAATGGGATACATAACCATCCTCTGAATACTGTGTAACAAAAGAACCTCAAACAAAGTCATTGTAAACTAAAGCACATTTTGATTTATTTAAAGTAGGTGTGAGGAAAATATGAGTATGGTGAAGTATATTTACAATGCGGGAATGAAAATAAGGAAAGAAGATCATCATTCTCAAAGTGTTGTACAACAATTATTACACAATATAGACATTAATCACTATCATACAATGCATTATAAACTCTCTAATATGAATATTATCGGTGATATTGTATTTGAATATCCTCATTTCGTGCACTTACTTTTTCTATTTTTATGGGTATTGGAATATGATAGCACATATAAGACAAATATATAAGTGTCTTACTTTTATGTAGTAATGTTTATCATGTGTTATTGTTTTCAATGATTATATATTTTTCTTATATTTTATAGGTATAATATATCTTTTCTTGAGGTTGTTGAGTTCACATCAACCTCCAAAAAGTTTTGCTTTTATGAGTGCAAAAAAAAAAGGAAATTATATTTGGGTGTTGAGGTGTGTGAGAGAGTTATGTACTTCAAACAAAATTCTATGTGTGATCTTAAACGATCGTAATCTAGTATTGGTTAATACTATTCAAATAATTTTTACAAATGTGACATACTTTTTTTATGTAGATGACATATAGCAAAAAACACTACATTGGTGAGAGAATTTGACATAAGTTGAAAGGTTGTTTACTTATTAGATGAGAGCAATTATAAAGAGGCTGTAGAGGTAATGAAATTGAAGTTGAAAATTTCTAAAATGTATAATGATTTTATATTTATATTTGTAAGTATGAAAAGTACGTACACAAGGTTAAAAGAGCTTATTGGTAGCTCAACTAGTAGATTTGATATAATTTGAAAATAATTACATTTGTTGATAAAGTTGTAGTCATTTGAGAAATCAAGAACTCTAATAGTGCATTAAATTAACGTGACGAAAGATCTTGTTGCAAACCTTAAGAAAAGAGTATCATGATACACTCTCAGTTTTATTGTAAAAGAGTACAATCGTATGGAGATAATAGGTTTGGATATAAGAACATGTTATAATTTACAATGTTCACATGGTCTACCTTATACTCATGAGCTTAACTTTCTATTTAAATGTAGTGGATAAATAAAATTATCAACTATTGATTTATTTTGGAAGAAGCTAGATATAGAGGATGATCATTCATATAATATTGATTAAGTAGGAGACAATGTAGGACCATCTATGATGGAGATCATTTGGAGGAAGTTAAGAAATTATCCATAGCAAGATATATTTGTTAAGATATTGGATGAGTAGTTGAGTTATAAATACAATACACTATTGAAACAACCAATTTGTCGTCATAAAATGAAGTTATCTAACCAATCTACAAGGTAAGATATGTCAGCTTGGGAGCATGCAAACATGAATACCTTGTGCAAGGGAAGGTGTGGACATACATGTGGTCAAGGACATGATGCCTCACCTTGGGTGGGTCATTCCTCTTCAAGGAGTTGAGATCATTTCTTAACCACTGAGGAAAAACATTTCTAAGCAGCTTGAATTTGAACCAACATATGAAATGACAATATCATGCTTTATGGTTCTATAGAGTCATTGATATAGTTTTAGAACAAGAGGAGGAGCGGTTGGGTGAAGCTCACGGAGAGTGGTTAAACAAGGTGACATGTAGGCATCATATATACGCATGGGTTTTTGTAGATGATGGTGATGTTAATACTGCTATTTGATGAATTGCATACATGAAAGATGTAACCTACCCTAGTCAGTATTGGATGTTAATGCCATATATGAGTTTAGTTATAGCTAGTTGATGGAACGTAATATTGGTACTCCTCTTTATGATAGGGTCAATGACATTTCTACCATTAGTGTCGGACACTCAACAGATCATTGTGAGGGATGTATGGATCCTTGATACATATAGTTGTATATTTTATTATGTTATTTAGGCATTTCACATATTGAAGTAGTTATTAACCTTATCTTCTGCTTTTGTTTTTACGTCGATGCACATAGTTGATGGCTCCTTGATCCCTCCTATGTGTTCAATATGAAAATATTGAAACTTAGCCAGTTTCATTTCAAGAATGTATCGAGTTCTATATATAAATGAGAGAACCAAGATATGATATTATATGGTATTGAAGACGATGACCAAGTGTTATTGTCTATTTGTATATAAATTATACGATTTCTAGATTTAAATGACATTGATGTATTTTATTGATCGAGAATATGATTTTATTACAATCATATAAGTAGGCATGAGCAACAAAGAAATCGTGTAATATATGCATTACACGATCAAGAGCACAATTTCATTGCAACCAAATTTTGTTTCATTATTATTTACATAAACGGTTTAAAATTTATTAAATAACATCGCATATACAACTCAAACAAAAAATATTTCGCATCATCATCATCATAAGTGCCAATCGGTGGATTCATTGGTATTGCTCATACATTTCTATTAGGTCAAGCAATATAGGGTCATCCGATAATGATCATGGCACATGCTCTAAATATACTTAAGCTATTACAAGTATATCACATGTCGCAACAAAATATTGGTATAAAAAATTGAGCGAAAGAAAGTATTTATGGTGAAAGAAAAATAAAATTGGAAATGTTACTACTATATATACAATGATTCGTTTACGTGCATGTAGAATGATATATCATAACTCCTAGCTATAGTAGGTCGAGGAAAATACACTAATTGTTAGAATCTCGTAAAATAAATCAATGTGTCTTCTAAATGTACCACTCTATGTACAACTTGTCACACTCATATGGGTAAATTTCTAGGACTCCAAAATACTTAAGATCAAAATAATATGAATGTTGTGCCTCTTAAGTCACATCACATAACTAATATTGTATCTTATACGCATGAGGATTTGAAGGTCTTTTTACAATGAAGGATTTTATCGATGTAATTGGAATGCCTTGATGTTAGCTAAATTGATTAACTACACGATCTAACATATAAGGTTCCACAATATCTATATATTGAATGCATCCATGATATCAAAACAACTTGTATACACTACAATCCAAGTATTTTACATTGCACAAAATAGGAAGTAAGAATATATAATATATGCATTACACAAAATAACAAGTAAGAATATATAATATACAAGGCTATGCTAATTAAAAGATTAAGAATATAGAACCTAAACTCCTAAAATACATGCTTTATCATCATCAAATCCAATTGCTTATTATATTGAGTAAACCTATCAACAAAAGATTACCTATGACACATACTTTTCATTCAACATTCGACTTGTGGTTCTCTATCCAATCGTTCTAATAACATGATAACTCTAAAAGCTGATAGGTACCTATAAATTAATGCCTACAATTAAAACATACAACTTGTTAAATTCTAAAAAAGTATAAGATGAAATATACACATGACAAGTTGAAATATACAACTTGTTAGTTTTTCATACCTTCTTACAGGTTCTTCTTTTGATCTTCTTTCTATATGTCCAAATCATATCTAAATATTAAAAAAGAAAATTTATAAGGGATTGATATTAGAAATAATCGCAAGAGATGCTCCTCAAACACGTCTCCCTCATGCGAGAGACATGCTTTCTACGACAAATCAAGTAAAAAATACGTGAAAACGATTGAAAAATAAAAAATAACACCAAATCAACAACATACCTCAATAAATCGACTAATCTCCTTTCGAATCAGCTCAATTTTTTTTTCTCTCTTTTCTTATTTGTTTTTCCAAAATCTCATGTTTTGATTATTTTCAACGAATTTCAATCCATTTTTTCTGAAAATAATTATAGATCGAGTAATAGGTGACTATAATGAGTCAGTGAGCAGAGAATGTAAGGAAGAACAATCGGAAATGGGAGCCGGAAGTTGTTCCATATAGGAGGAAAGAGATGCAACCATTTTTATCTAAAAGGTATTTTCGGAATTACCAAAAATGGATAAGAGTATTTTGAAAAAGATGGTAAAATAGGAGTGTGTCTATACTAAAAATGATGTGAGAATACCAATCATGGTTTCATTTGTTAGGGATGACGATTATCACCACCCCACCTATGGTTACCTAGAAGTTGAGACCCCACCTCATGTAGTCAGGTTAAGTGTTGACCCACCCCAATTCATCTTGTAATATATATATATATATATATGGTGTGTGCATTTCTCTCTCTCGATATGTATGAAAATTAGAAGATATAAGTAATTAGTATGAAAATTTCTTAAATGAATCTTAATCATGTGATCAAGGAATGATTGAAATTTAAATTAAGAAGTAAAAAAGTACACAATGATAAATTCAATCATTTGTTTTTCAAATTTAAAAAAAATCTTAATATGTAATTATAAATTTTTAAAATTTTGAGGGGCGACCATAATGTGGATCAACTCCTTAAAGTACATGTAAGTGTTCAGATTGAGTTAAATAAAATCTGTATATAAATGATTTGCATCTTTCATCTTATATATATATTTAGAATATTATATTATATATTATACATAAGATATTATATATAAAAATAATGTATAAATATAACAAAATAAAGTTTCTAGTATACTTATTATATTACATACACTAAACATGTGCAAATTTATTTAATATTTTTTACGAAGAAAAATATTTTTTAAATAGTGCGGCCGGTTTGCAGTAGTGTGGTTTTGTTGCAGTCTGGACTCCTGGGTTTTGGACCCCGAGACCTGGGGGTCGGGTAGGATGCCAACCCACCCCATTGCTCGTCTCTGTTTATGGTTTCACCGTGAAATACCACACAGGAAGCAACGGCGAAAATCGCCAGTGCACGCATAGGACGCTTAGCTTCACGCATAAGAAACCTCGGGCATGCTGCGGCGTGCAACTTTCTTCCAGGAAACCAGTCCCGGAGTTGGCAACCGACGTTCTGCTCTTCCTCGTCCTCCTGCTCCTAGTGTGCATTGCACCGCACACAAGGCATATGATCCCTTCCCTGCAAACAATCATGGCGCCATTTGCAAGCCATCCTTTCCTTTCTTCCATTCCTGCCTCATCTTAAACGATCACCCTTTATATATCATCCACCTGCTGATTGCCTCTAACACAATCCCCAGATAGTGAGAGCCTTCGTTCTTTGAAAATCCGGTTTCCGAAAGAAAGGATTTTCGATAAGGAAGCCTATCTCCATTCGAGTCGTTTCTGATGGATAGAACGGAGATAGCGTTCTTCGATGTAGAAACCAACGTGCCCATCGGGAAAGGTCAAAAGTACGCGCTGTTAGAGTTCGGGGCGATCCTCGTGTGCCCGAGGAGGCTGGTCGAGTTGCAAAGCTACTCGACTCTGGTTCGGCCGGTCGACCTCTCCGTCGTCTCCGCTGCTTCCGTCCGATGCAACGGAATCACAAGAGACGCTGTTTCCACTGCTCCCACCTTCCACGAAGTCGCCGATTCTGTCTACAACCTTCTTCATGGTAACAAGCACCCAATTCTTCTACTTATAACTATTTCTGCCATTGTTCACCAACTGTTTGATGGGTTTTTGTGAGAAATACCGGGAGTTCATGTGAGAGGAAGCGATCCTCACAAGACACTGATTTCTGGTGTAATAATCCTTTGTTGCCAGGGAGGGTTTGGGCTGGGCACAACATCGTGAGGTTTGACTGTGCTCGAATTCGTGAGGCGTTTGCCTATGTCGGTCGACCTGCCCCTGAACCCAAGGGAATCATTGATTCTTTGCAGCTGTTGACGCGGACGTTCGGAAGGAGAGCGGGAAATATGAAGGTCATATCCTTGCTCCTTCTTGCTCTCTTTTCTGTTCTCCTCATGACATTCATTGATGGCGAAGGATAGAATTTACGTTTTCTTTGTTTTCTTTCTTCAGTTCATAGCGCAGTTAAATCCTGTGCCTTTCTCATGATGTGTTCCAATTTGTATATAGTAGCTTCATAATAGAAGTTTGACATCCCTCGAGTGAACTGTAGAAAAGTATCATTTTGTTTGACACCATTGCCAGCGAGGCTTGGTGATTGGTGATCCTGTGCGTGTGTGTGCGTGTTGGGTCCTGTGTGTGGGAATCCTTTCGTAGCCTCATAGGGTTGGTGTACCTTTTTCTAAAAGCGGTTCCATGTAACCTTTGAAACCGCCGTTGGTTTCACCAATCGAATCTCATATTGGTTGCATGTTTCCCGAAAATGCATGCAACACACCTTTAAATGGGAGGGAGGCAACCTACAATAAAACTTGATGAAATTTGCCTATTGAAATGAGGAGTCAAGCCGAGCTGCTTGTGTCTTGTTACTTACCTTCCATCTTCATTGTTTGCAGATGGCTACTTTGGCATCATATTTTGGGCTTGGCAAGCAGAAACATAGGTACGTAATCTCTCTTTGTGTACCTTTCTGGTCGTGACACAAGAAAAGTTTCCGTTTGTGCTTGATATACTTGAAGATTGAATCGAATAAGTACTCAGATCCTTATTTGAAAACTAATTTGCATGTATACCTACTCTTGAAACTGATTTGTATTTATACGCATCATGAAAGCTTCCATTACATCTACCTTCTATGACAACTTTTTTGCACCTATAACCTTCCATCAACATTCCATCCATTGGTTGCTTGGTCAGTATGGTTACTGTTAACTTACTTGATCGGATTCTTAACCTGGACCTAAATATTCTAATTAAACAAATCAACTTAACAGAATGTAACATGGGTATCCTGGCAATGTGCAATTTGTTCTAGCAAGGGTATGGATGCACATTTCTCATTTTATCTTACCTGCGAGTGGTTTCTCTTGTTATTATTCACTTCTGCTGTTACATTTTTCTTGCCATTTCTTTTGTAATAGTTGTGAAGATCGGTAACTTGTGTTGTAAATATGCTAAAAGGAGTATTTAGTAAGTACGGAAGTTGCTGCACTGTTCACAACTTCGTAAGCTGGTTTGCTCATTCAAATGGACATATCTAAGAGCACAACAATCATTTTCATCTAATAGATTTATCTTGACCAAAATAGTGCTTTAGGTATTGGTTGTGCTCCTATGGAGTACCTCAAAAATGTGTTGGAGCAAATATTACAACTGGGAGGGTATTCACAAGCCATAAAAATTGGCTCATGATTTGCTTCAGAACACTTGAGCCACCTCCAAAAGTTATTCATCTTTTCTGCTATTATCCATCTCAAATCTGCAAAAAGGAACTTGATTGGGATGCCCCACTCGGTTTTAGGTATACAAACAGATCCTCATACCTTCTTGAATATGGAATGCTTTTGCCCGACTTTTGGGAGTTCATTGCATGCACAGAAAGGGTATTCAATCTTGAACGAAAACCTGAACTAAAATCCAATGATCAGTTCAGATTGGGGACATAGTCTCTCGAATGATGAATCTAGTTCACATTAGAGTCATAGTCTCTCAAATCTGATGGTGCAGTACCCACAAATCATCACCAGAATTTCTTTGAGTTCTAGTTCTATTCTTAAGCAAATTATTCCAAAACCGCATCATTTTGAGTGGTCTTAATTTTTTTGAATACAGCTACATGTACCGGGATACAGTCACTCTCATGAGATTTCCAATGTGATTGACATAGAATGCCACATTATTCAATTCAGAATGAAGTATCAGTTTGATACATGCAGATATTATACTTCTATATACTTGGTAGCATGCATTGCAACTGGCATAACTGTGGCATGCTTTGGTTGGGAATGACTCAGCCCAAACTCCTCATGTTCCGTCCAAGCTGTAGGCAGCTTATGTCCAATAGTAGCATTTGAGGTTATTAATGCGGTTGTTTTTAAAGCTTGTCACGTGGTCACCTCATTTAGCATGCTTTCACCAGTTCTGCGAAAAGGAATGTGTTCATGGTGTGGGTGTATAGACTTGTATGCCACTAAATCATTGATGTTGTCATTTAAAAAGATAAAACTTAAAAGCAACACTGCAGAAGTTTGTAAAGAGCAGGAAAAAAATTGACAGGACTCAACAGAGAAGAAAATCTAACTTAAGCATCTACATCCATTGCACGCATCTTTGTGTGAAGTACTTGTCTAAGAAGCTGGATACATACAAGTAACACAAGTTCACTTTGGAAAGAAAGTATCAACTGCCAATGACAATGTGTAGAATAACGCTGTGTACTGTAGTTTATAGAATGGAAACTTAAACATAACTTGATCCTGTCATTCGTCTTCATCCAATTTCTGCTTAGCATCATCATTCTTCATCCTATATCTGAGCCTCCAACTGCCTTAAATTCTTGTCTTTGTTGGATTTCTAGGTTCTTCTTTTTCTCACTCATCCAAATATGTCAATTTCTGGTGCTGTTGGATTATATTATTCATAGCATTCTTTTTATAGTCCTTCACAATAACAAAGTATAACATGATTCATTTACAAATTAAATGTTCTATAAATTGATTAAATTGAATATGGTGCAGCTAAATAAGCCCTTTGTCTCAGTGTATGTTGTAGCATCACGAGACAAAATCATTCATATGAAAGTTCACAAACCTGTTTGTTCTTCTTAAATGAAGACACTTAAAAGAACCCCATTTCGTAACATATCAAGCTTAGGAGCACGCCAATACCCATACCATCATCATTCATCTAAACCTGTAAATGATAATTTGATGAGACTACGCATAAGGAATTTATTCGTAAACAATTATGTAAGTATTGCTATTTGTTTGTATCATTTATCTTGGTCGATATGGGTATGTAAAAGCTCTTCGATACTACTTGATTAAGAAAATTCGTTGCCCATCTTCTGAGCAATCATGTAGCGCACTTTGTTCTAACTTGTTTGATGAATAACAACAGTGTGTTAGTAATTAGTTTGCTCATTTATGTTTTTCATTACGCAGAACCTATATATGTACTTACTCATGTATTCAAGTAGGGCTTACAAGCAATACCCAAATTGTGAAGAGTGAAAAAAAGTAGGAAACATTATAATTAGTTTCAACAACAACAATCAAGCCTTTCCCCACTCCATAGCAAGCATGATCTTGGGCCATATAAGTAGTTATCTCCAAAAAAAACATATCATATTTAATAGTTTCTTTTCAACACTTCTGCACTAACTCTTCTTCTGTTTAAATTTACTATCTAGTTTCTCACACCTTAGTCGAGCTTCCTTTAGTGGACTCTTTATGTGTCCAAACCATCTTAAACATTTCTCTCTAGTCTTATCTTGTATTGGTACTACCCTAACCTTTTTTCTAATAACCTCATTATAGTATGGTCTTTCCTAATGTGGCCACACATCCACCTCAACATTTTCATATTTGCGAGACATCTTTTGCACATGTTAGATGATTAATTTTCCAACACTCGACACCATATAATATTGCTCGTCTAATTGATACTTTATAATAATTCCCTTTCAACTTTAGTGGTATCTTCTTATCACACACAACACCTGAGACACCTCTCTACTTTAGCCAACTTTTGTTGATTCTATGAATAACATCTCCTTCAAAATTTTCATCGATTTGAAAGCCTACTTTAATTACTTAAAATTGTCCTCTTGAGTGATGCAATTCCTACCACTTTTAACTTTATGGTTCAACAAGATTATTAAACTTGCCATCCTACTTCTAAAACACTTTGTTTTCAATGTTTCTCTTTGCAACTCAAGTTTTTTATTAACTTCTTCCTTTGACTCATCTACCAATACAATATCATCTGCAAATAACATACACTAATATACTTTATGTTGAATATGTTTCATTAACTCATGTATAACCAGAGAATATGGACTAAGTCCTCACCCTTGAGGTAATCCAATGTTGACTTCTTTATGAGATCATAATATCCTTTATGAGTTTGATATATAACAAGAAGGTACATTTCTTCTCTAAAACTCTCGAAAGAACATATATTGCTACTCCATTATAGGCCTTTTCTAAATTAATAAATACCATATAAGTTCTTCTTCGGTTAGGCGTTCAGTGTTTCACTCAATGGATTGACACATTTATCATGGATTTGAACTTCTCTTAGATGTTCTCGAAAGATCATACTTTGAAGCTTTGAGGCTCATCTTGATGAGGATACTCTCTCTCTCTCTCTCTCTTGTATAAGGAAGGGTTATTCCTTTCAACAAGTTGCAAGCATGATAAGCTTGTGAAAGTGGTGTTTGCTCCCAAAAAAGGTTTATCTGATTGTCTGTAGGTTGGATAAAGTTAAAGCTATGTCCAAGGGTACTCCTTGATTTTTTTCTCTAGATTTGTCTTTTCGCATAGAAGATATGCGTGTGTTTTAGCATGTCTTTCTAACAAGTCTTAGCTGTATTTTCAATTGTCTTTTGTAATTTAGATTGCAACTTATAATTTCTAGCTTGTTATTCAGGAGCTTGGACGATGTCCGAATGAATCTGGAGGTTGTCAAATATTGTGCAACTGTCTTATTCTTGGTGAGCTTGTACTCCTATGCTTGTTATTCTCTATGATAATGAATGAACATCCCTCTTGATTTTGCTTGGTCAAAAGCTGTTTGGCCTTTCAGTTTCATGTGCATTGTGATAATCATATTTTCATATAATCTTGTACCATATCGTAGGATCTTGATCTGTTCACTTTTCAGAATAATATGTTTGGTGCTATGTCACACGGGTGCGGATGCGGGATACGGCAAATTTCAAAAGTATTGGGTGTGGGGACAAGGCTAAGGTATATAATATTCAAACTAGAGCAAGTGAGACATCAATTAACATAAGTATATAACGTAAGTATATGGCAATAGTAACTACACAACTTTATATTAAAGCAAAACAAGATCAAGTTGACCATAATAGGCCACATCTCAAGTTGAACCTGAATCTGAGTCCACCCTGAAAGTCACCACAACTCTTTGTCTCCAAACCCTCGTCTAGCTCCTCTGCTACCCTGGAGATGACAGATCATACATGCCTTGTTCGAGCACCCACAACCATGGTTCAATATCCACAAATTAGCTAAAACTCAACCAGAGATATGGTTTCAATAGAAACTCCCATGCAAGTGATAGATTGGTCTGAATCTATACATACTAGAGGCAGAGAGAAGTGTAATCTTAAAATGTGCTATATCCACCGATAAGAAGGCTGTATCGAATCGCCCGATGTCCTCTTAGGCATATAATAAAGCAGATACAACAATAACAACTAAGCCTTTTTCCATAGTAGATGTTGAAGATGAAGCTGCTAAAACTGCTAGAGCTGATAGAAGCAGAATTACTGGTTTCATGGACAACCAGTGGATTTTTATAACATACAACAACAACAACAACTAAGCCTTTTCCCATACTAGACGGGGTCGGCTACATGGATTCTTTGTTTCCACAGATCCCTATTGTGTGCCATGTTAGCAGTTAACTCACAATAAGCTAGATCATTCTTTATTGTTTCTTTCCAACGCTTTTGTGGTCGTCCTCTACCTCTTTTAATACTTTCCAAATTTAGTTTTTCTAGCCTTCTTACACGTTCTTCTTTTGATCTTCTTTTTATATGTCCAAACCATCTTAAACGATGTTCTCTCATTTTATCCTCTATTGGTGTCACTCCTAATTTGTTTCTAATAACCTCATTATGTATACGGTCTTTTCTTGTATGACCACTCATCCATCTCAACATCTTCATTTCTGTCACAGACATCTTTTGTACATGTTGATGATTAACTGCCCAACACTCAGAACCATAAAACATGGCAGGCCTAATTGCTGCTCTATAATATTTACCTTTTAATTTTAATGGTATCTTCTTATCACAAAGAATACCTGATGCTCCTCTCCATTTTAACCAACCAGCATTAATTCTACGTGTAACATCTCCATCAATTCTTCCATCACTTTGACCCTAGGTATTTAAAACTTTCCTTTTGGGGAATGCAATGTGTGCCAATTTTAATTTCTATGTCCTCTTAAGTAGCCAAATGATCAAACTTACATTCCATATATTATGTCTTTCTTCTACTATGTCGGAGGCCTTTGCTTTCTAATATTTATCTCCATAGTTCCAATTTTCTATTAACTTTTTCCTTAGACTCCTCCACTAATACAATGTCATCTGCAAATAACATACACCAAGGTACTTCATCTTGAATATGTTTTGTTAACTCATCCATCACCATTATAAATAAGTATGGACTTAAAGTTGATCCTTGATGTAACCCAATATTAACTTCAAAGAAGTTTGTCGTTCCTTCATGAGTCCTCACACATGTTTTTGCACCATCATACATGTCTCTTATAAGGTTAATATATGTCAATGGGATACCTCTTTTTTCCAATGTTCTCCAAAGAACCTCCTTCGGTACTCTATCATAAGCTTTTTCTAGATCAATAAATATCATGTGAATGTCTTTCTTTTTTGCTCTAAAATATTCCATAAGACGTCTCAAAAGGTGAATCGCTTCAATAGTAGATCTACCTGACATAAATCCAAATTGGTTCTCTGTTGTACTTGATACTTGTCTTAACCTATGTTCAATAATTCTTTCCCATAATTTCATAGTATGACTCATTAACTTGATACCTCGATAATTCGCACAATTTTGAATGTCTCCCTTGTTCTTATATATGGGTATAAGTGTACTTGCTCTCCATTCCTCGGACATCTTTTGGTTTTTTCATATTTCATTAAATAGTCTTGTGAGCCAAGTGATTCCTATTTCTCTTAGTATTTTCCAAACTTCTATAGGAATATTATCTGGTCCTACCGATTTACCACTCTTCATATGTTTAAGAGCCTCTTTGACTTCATTCTTTTGAATACGTCGGTAGAAATTGTGATTTATATACTTTTTGACTTGGCTAAATCTCCTAAACTAATACTAACATCTTTATTTTCATTAAAAAGATTATAAAAATAGTTTTTCCATCTATTTCTATTATCATCATTTGCCACTAGAATTTTTTCATCATCGTCTTTTATGCATCTAACATAATTAAGATCTTTAGTTTTCTTATCTCTAGCCCTAGCTATCCTAAAAATATCTCTTTCACCCTCTTTTGAGTTGAGTTTTTTATATAAGTCATCCCAAATCTTAGCTTTTGCTTCACTAACGGCCTTTTTCGCTTCCTTCTTTGCTTTCTTATAAGCTTCTAAAGTTTCACTAGTTTTCTTAGCATAATGTAATTTGTAACATACCCTCTCTGCCTTGATTTTATTTTGTACTACTTCACTCCACCACCAAGCTTCTTTTTGTGTCGGTACACCTCCCTTAGATACCCCTAACACATCTTTCGCCACTTTCCTAATATGTATAGCCATATTGTTCCACATATCACAGGGTGTGCCAGCATAATTCCAAACATCTCCTTGAAGGACTTTATGTTTAAACATATATTCTTTCTCGCTTTTGAGGTTCCACCATTTAGTCCGAATAGCTCGATGCACTCTTTTCTTCTTTGTTCATTTTTTTATAACATGGATTACAAAAATTATGAGCATTGCTTTGGGGCATCCCTGCCTAACGACATGCTGCAGAGCCTGAATGCAATAATAAGTAAGCAAGAGTCACTATATTTTCGCCCGAATGTAGTGAATCAATTGCAGAGGGAGTTCTCACATCATGGATGGGTGTGGGTAAAGAAGTTAGTCCTGCTACATTGCCGCCTAAATGTAGTGAATAATTTTCAGAGAGGGTCTTCGTATTTTGATTATGGACGGATGCGGGGGTAAGGAAGCTAGTCCGCGTCCCCGCCTAGCGACGTGTTGCGGAGCCCGAATGCAGTAATAAGTAAGCAAGGGTTACTACATTTTCGCCCTAATGTAGTGAATCAATTGCAGAGAGGGTTCCCGTATCATGGACGGGTGTGGGTAAAAAAGTTAGTCCCGCTATATTGCCGCCCGAATGTAGTGAAGAATTTTCAGAAAGGGTCTTCACATTTAGATTATGGACGGATGCGGGGGGTAAGGAAGCTAGTCCTAGATAATAAGATTCTTATTAGTTCTTGGAATATCAGAACATTATCTGGTAAGCTAATGGAGGTGGTAGATACTATGATTCAGAGAAAGATTCATATTCTATGTTTACAAGAGACAAAATGGGTTGGAGAAAAAGCAAAAGAGATAGAGGATACAAGTTTTAAATTATGGTACTGAGGTAAAGAAAAGGCTTGAAACGGAGTTGGTATTATCATAAATAAAGATTTAAAGGATAGTGTAGTAGACATAAAGGATATGGTGACTGAATCATGATGTTGAAATTAGTGTTAGGAGCAGAGGTTTTGAATATAGTTTGTGTTTACGCACCCCAAGTAGGACTAGAAGATAGTATAAAGACAACTTTTTGGGAAGAGTTAGATAAGGTGATTCAAAAGATTCCATAAAGGGAGATGATTTGTTTAGGAGGAGACTTAAATGGACATGTTGGTAAAGAGGCATTAGGATATCAAGGGATTCATGGAAACTTTGGTTTTGGGGATATAAATGAAGAAGGTAGGGAGATTTTTAATTTTACTATAGCCTTTGATCTCTTTATAGTTAATATAATCTTCAAAAAATGAGATAAACATTTAATTACTTATAAGAGTGGCTTATCACAAACACAAATTGATTACTTTATTTATAGAAAAAAAAGATAGAGCGTGTTGTAAATATTGCAATGTAATTTCAAGAGAAAGCTTAACCACCCAACATCGACTTTTAGTTATGGATTTATAAATAAAAAAATGGACAAAGAAGAAAAGAGTGCATCGAGCTATTCGGACTAAATGGTGTAACCTCAAAAGCGAGAAAGAAGATATATTTAAACAGAAAGTCCTTCAAGGAGATGTTTGGAATTATGTTGGTACACCCTGTGATATGTGGAACAATATGGTTATACACATTAGGAAAGTGGCGAAAGATATGTTAGGTGTATCTAAGGGAGGTGTACCGGTACAAAAAGAAGCTTGGTGGTGGAGTGAAGTAGTGCAAAATAAAATCAAGGCAAAGAGGGCATGTTACAAATTACATTACGCTAAGAAAACTAGTGAAACTTTAGAGGCTTATAAGAAAGCAAAGAAGGAAGCGAAAAAGGTCGTGAGTGAAGAAAAAGCTAAAATTTGGGAGGATTTATATAAAAAAACTCAACTCAAAAGAGGGTGAAAGAGATATTTTTAGGATAGCTAGGGCTAGAGATAAGAAAACTAAAGATCTTAATTATGTTAGATGCATCAAAGACGATGATGAAAAAATTCTAGTGGCAAATGATGATAATAGAAATAGATGGAAAAACTATTTTTATAATCTTTTTAATGAAAATAAAGATGTTAGTATTAGTTTAGGAGATTTAGCCAAGTCAAAAAGTATATAAATCACAATTTCTACCGACGTATTCAAAAGAATGAAGTCAAAGAGGCTCTTAAACATATGAAGAGTGGTAAATCGGTAGGACCAGATAATATTCCTATAGAAGTTTGGAAAATACTAAGAGAAATAGGAATCACTTGGCTCACAAGACTATTTAATGAAATATGAAAAAACCAAAAGATGTCCGAGGAATGGAGAGCAAGTACACTTATACCCATATATAAGAACAAGGGAGACATTCAAAATTGTGCGAATTATCGAGGTATCAAGTTAATGAGCTATACTATGAAATTATGGGAAAGAATTATTGAACATAGGTTAAGACAAGTATCAAGTACAACAGAGAACCAATTTGGATTTATGTCAGGTAGATCTACTATTGAAGCGATTCACCTTTTGAGACGTCTTATGGAATATTTTAGAGCAAAAAAGAAAGACATTCACATGATATTTATTGATCTAGAAAAAGCTTATGATAGAGTACCGAAGGAGGTTCTTTGGAGAACATTGGAAAAAAGAGGTATCCCATTGACATATATTAACCTTATAAGAGACATGTATGATGGTGCAAAAACATGTGTGAGGACTCATGAAGGAACGACAAACTTCTTTGAAGTTAATATTGGGTTACATCAAGGATCAACTTTAAGTCCATATTTATAATGGTGATGGATGAGTTAACAAAACATATTCAAGATGAAGTACCTTGGTGTATGTTATTTGCAGATGACATTGTATTAGTGGAGGAGTCTAAGGAAAAAGTCAATAGAAAATTGGAACTATGGAGAGAAACATTAGAAAGCAAAGGCCTCCGACTTAGTAGAACAAAGACAAAATATATGGAATATAAGTTTGATCATTTGGTTACCCCAGAGGACATGGAAATTAAAATTGGCACACATTGTATCCCCCAAAAGGAAAGTTTTAAATACCTAGGGTCAATTTTTCAGAGTGATGGAAGAATTGATGGAGATGTTATGCATAGAATTAATGCTGGTTGGTTAAAATGGAGAGGAGCATCAGGTATTCTTTGTGATAAGAAGATACCATTAAAGTTAAAAGGTAAATATTATAGAGCAGCAATTAGGCCTGCCATGTTTTATGGTTCTGAGTGTTGGGCAGTTAATCATCAACATGTACAAAAGATGTCAGTGACAGAAATGAAGATGTTGAGATGGATGAGTGGTCATACAAGAAAAGACCGTATTAATAATGAGGTTATTAGAAACAAATTAGGAGTGGCACCAATAGAGGATAAAATGGGAGAATATTGTTGGCTCCCGATTTGGAGGCGGTAAGAACGGCTTCTTTTGCAACATTAATATTTTTAAACATTGTTTCCTCCATAACAAGGTCGGCCAAAAATGAGTCTCCTCTAGGTCTAGGTTTTCTATGTATTAAATTTGATCTAATATTTTCAAATTCATCTCTTAACCCACGCATGAACAAAAAGAAATATTTATTGTCTAAAAACTCTTGAAATTCATTTTATTTTTGAAGTTTCTCAAATCTATCAAAACTCCTAAGTTAAGTCCATAATTCCGAAAACTCATTATGATAGTCTCTAATGCTTAAATTTCCTTGTTTAAGCATTATCATTCTTTCTATCAAATCATTTTGAAAAACAAAATCATCTTAAAATCGAAGTTTTTTCAAATATTTCGAAGTTTCAAATGCATTTTCGAAAGCATTAATTCTATTTCTAAGCTTATCATCTACATTTTGACAAATAAGTAATTTTTGCATTCATTTTTTTCTATGATTTTAAGTCTTGCTTATATTTTTCATGAGCTTTAACAATCTCATCATTATTCAAAGTCGGTTCTTTTATTGTTCCATCAATATAATCCCAAAAATCTTGACAAATTTTTTTTTCATGGTCCTTGTCCAACTTTGATAACATTTTGGGTCAATGATGCATCTAAATGTCTCATTTTTTCTTTTCATTTCTTGTAAAATCAAAATATTTAGACTAACCTTAAGTTTGGTATGATTTCTTAAAAGTTGCACTCATGGCATGCTTCCCAATGCACTCATTTTCTTCAATTTGAGGCTTTGATATCATGTAAATTATTGTCGATAATCAAATGTTGAAGCGTCCACGAACCAATTTGTCAAAGCGCCAAGAACTCAAATCATCCAAATATGAATGTCACATACAAATATCTCAACAAGAATGTGGAAGCAAGTTAAACACCAAACAAATGCTGTGCAAAGACAACATAAATTTATTAATGATAGAGTGGGGTATTTAGAGGGGAAGAGATACAACATTTAGAACAGAAAAACAAGTGAAAAAGCCAGCCTTGAAGGCTGGCTGCTGTGCTGTGCACAGCACAGTCCAATGGCTAGTATGGAGGCCAGCTACCTCCAACGGCTAGTTGACTGGCCCCAGGCCCTTAGTGGCCTGGGCCAGTCTAATGACAAACACGGGTGTACCTATTACAATTAACAGTTTGGTGTTTAGCTCATTAAATATGAACTTGGGAACCACAGCATCAAATGGATGGTCTCCCTACTATGCAGTTTTTGTATGAGTTAATGAATGCACCACATTAGTGACTTCCATGAAGTCCTACCGTAAAGCAACATATTCATTTTCCCGATTCATCGTTGAGCAACATCAATATCCTCCACGTGTCAATCTGACCCTAACAGAAGATGGAGGTACATAAACCAGTTAACACTGTTGACACTCTTTTCAGTGATTGACAAATTGATAATATTCAGGCTTGCATTGGATCCTGCTGAAATGTGTGATCATCAGAAGTATAGCTACATGTTTTCTTTACCTAAAATAGATGCCAACTGTATGAAACTACATTCATTCGCTATGAAGTAGTGCCTGATCTTGATAAACTTCATTGGCATCATACTCTAGGAATATAAGGAAGCTGGACTACATGGACCATTGCACTCAGGTTGAAGCTGGATAATGGTTTTCATGTATGAAACTACATTCATTCGCTATGAAGTAGTGCCTGATCTTGATAAACTTTATTGGCATCATACTCTAGGAATATAAGGTTATTAGAAACAAATTAGGAGTAGCACCAATAGAGGATAAAATGAGAGAATATCGTTTAAGATGATTTGGACATATAGAAAGAAGATCAAAAGAAGAACCTGTAAGAAGGTATGAAAAACTAGATTTTGAAAGTATTAAAAGTGTTAGAGGACAACCACAAAAGTGTTAGGAAAGAAACAATAAAGAATGATCTAGCTTATTGTGAGTTAATTGCTAACATGGCACATGATAGGGCTCTGTGGAAACAAAGAATCCATGTAGCCGACCCTGTCTAGTATGGGAAAAAGCTTAGTTGTTGTTGTATGCTCTAGGAATATAAGGAAGCTGGACTACCTGGACCATTGCACTCAGGTTAAAGCTGGATAATGGTTTTCTATCTGATATAATAAAATGATGCTAGCTGAGTTGATTTTGTCTCTAAATCCAAGTGAAATATTCCATTGCAGTATTTACAGTGTACTCTGCAAAATAATTTGGATGTTTCATCATTTACTGACTCTGAATGGTGTCTAAACGTACTCAAGCTGAATTCTAAGGCATAATGCAATCCTTCAGTCATCAGCATTAAATGCCAATCTGTCTCTTTATGGTTTGTAGGCTTTCCGGGAGCAATATTAGTATATGGAATATATTCACACGTACTATAGTGATACTCGTTAATCCATGTGGCTGCATTCAACTGGCACGACTTAGATTATGGTGTACAAGTAAATGCTTGTGTATTCAAATATATGTGTTCTTACTATTGGCCTGTTTATGCCGAGATCCTGTGATGTTTTATCTTGACCGACCTTTAACTCAGGTTCTACAAACAATCTTTCTACACTTATTTGGTATTTACCTGGTCAGTGGTTGCTATTTATATGAGACTTGAGACACACTCCCAACAGCTTATTGTATCCAGCTGCATGTATAAAAACTAGGATTCTCCCTTATTATCTTATATCTCATTTAGTCTTATTGAATCTTTTGTATCATTTGCTATCAACAAAATTTCATGTTCTTTTATTTGAACTTGGTTATAACTAAAGGAGCATTGGTTGTATTTGAAACATTGATCTTCTATATTTTTTTTCTGACTTTTCGCTAGATATTACGTCCCCAGATGCTCCAACACGTTGTTTGATAACTCTTGCAGGAATCAAGTCTTCCAGATCTGTTGACAATAAATTCTCCAGAAGCCAACACAAGAGACCATGCTGGTGAAACTTCATGTCCTGAAGAGGGAGGCCGAAGCTCAGTAGCATTTGTGATGCAGGAGACTCCAGCATTATTTTCTTCTGTGGAGGTGCAGAAGGTTCCAGATCCTTCTGTCAGCAGGGATACTTTTGACTTATCCAGTTTAATTGATGAAATGAAAACAGATGTCACCAAAAGTGAGACCATGTTAGTTGAGGGAAGGCCACTACCAGATACCCCTGAAATGGCCATGAATGTGGCTTCCACCTCTGGGGGAAATAACAGTACCAAGTTCCTCAAGCCACATGAAATTTCCTTGTTTTCTTTGAATGCATCCTTGGTTCCATTTATAAGGGGTTGTCAGCGAATAGCACTTTTGCACAATGGAGTTCCTTTGTGCATTCATGGTGTGAATATGAAAGTCCGTTTTGGCGTTAGCCCCAAATTTCTCGACACTGCTGGACGGCCGCGATTAAATATTGTTGTGGAACCATCAGTAACCTTATGTCAAGTTTTGGATAGATGTGACCAGCTTGCTCGACAACAATCTACAGATGCAGGTAGTGACTCGGAATGGAGAGCCGTAGTGTTCAGGAAAACTGGATTCTCAAACATTGCCCCAACTATTCGATTGCAGTAAGTTTTGCTCCGTCGCAGTAAGTTCTGTTTGTGTTCAACTCCTGAGCGTTAACTGGTTTTTATTATGTCATCCTTTGCGTCCTCTGTTTTTGGGTTGATAGCTGCAGTTTTGAATATATTTCATACGCTTCTCCAGGCTGCTTTCCCTTGATTTCACTATGTTCTTTGCTCGTTTCTTTTTTGATTCAGCATCCCCATCGAACCATATGTTCAGAATGCTGCCTACAGCACTGAAATTTACAAGCAGGATTCAACAGGAACAACACAGAGACTAGTTTTCACAAGAGTGGATGTCTCTGAACTGGAATCGATATTCTTCCTTGGGGCTCTTGTTGATGCTCATTTCTGCCTGGACGTATATGACTATCAACAGTATGCTGGTATCCGATTGGTGGCCAAAAGGTTGTGCCTTCTCCCAGGATCGGCACCTTCCCCTTCCTTGCAAAAGCACACGAACTCAGAAGATATGACAATAAGTCCATGCGTAATTTGATTAGCTTCTCTATGCTAATTAGAGGAGGATAGTATTAGAAGTTACTATCTTGTACTAATATTTGTTTTTAGCATAGAAGCATTTTTTAAAGAAAGCTGGAGAACGCTGCTCATCTGATTTCATCGATGATCAATGTGTACAGTGTTTCTAAACCTTTTACTATATGCAAGGTGACCATTTGATGTTTATGCCTCATTAGACGAATAAGTATGCCAAAAGAAATGCTCCGGGGCTGCCCTTTGATATCTCCCGAAGACTTTGTCCAGAGGTGAGTCTCTGCCTACTCTTTCAATATTGCAGTACAAATCGATCAGTATGTGACGGTCAGAGCACTCTTATCCTTGTTTTACCTAATGTCTGTCAACATATTTACTATTTGATTCTAAGTTCACATCTCGAATTTTTTATTTTATCCTTACATTTTCATGAAATTTTAATTTTATCCTTGTGTTTCTCCCTCTTCTCCTGCCTTTCTTTTGCTCGTCTTCTCTCGTGCTTTGATGTCCCCTTCTTTCTTCTCTTCTCCTTGGTGTTGCTGTCTTCTTCCTGACTCATGCCATCGGGACCGACTATGGTAAAGCACTTTTTGGTTTCTCCCACTTTTCCCTTCTCTTTCCATCTCGCTCTCTTTTTGCACATAAACACACAAGAACACGATCTACTGCATCAGCCAATAAGGGAGTCCTTAAATCATAGACCTCTCTCGTGCTTTGATGTCCTCTTCTTTTTCTTTCTCCTTCTCGTTGCTGTCTTCTTCTTGACTCGTGCTGTCGGAGCCGACTACCACTCACATGGTAAGACACTTTTTGGTCTCTCTCACTTCCCCTTTCTCCATCTCGCTTTCTTTTTGCACATAAAAACACACAGGAACACAAGATCTACTTCATCAGCCAAACGGAGTCCTTAAAACATAGACACATAGACACTGCCTTCTGCATCTCGTTTGAGTGGGACCTGTGTCACCCTCTTCTACTTAGACAATGAGATCTGCACTCCTTTTCATTGTATGTTTCTTCTCTTTTATGTTTGCTTTTGTCGTACACATGTTAAACAATAATGAATAATTCAATATATTTATTAATTGTGAGGGTGATGAAATTGATTATTTACTTATGTTTAAAACTAATATAATATTTAAGAATCAATCAATTACTTTATTATGAATGAGAGATTAGAAAACATAAATAATATTGGTTATTGTAATACTTTCAAATAGCCAAGATTGGAAGAGGTAAGGATTAGTTTGGATGTGAAAGAAGTGATAATATAGGAGCAAGAAGCCGGTGGATGTTGAAAATAGTTTTTAGATTGATAAATAGAAATTGAAATGTTTATTTTTATTTAAAGGAGATGGTGGAAGTGATGGTTCTTAAGGTTATTTGTGGTTTTTGAAATACATAATCATTTTATACGGGTTTTTTTAGGACATACATATGCAGGTAGATATTGAATATCAATTAACAAAAGATATGACTTGAATATCAATTAACAAAAGATATGGCAAAAAATCATTGTAAATTGAAACATATCTTGTCTCATATAAAACAATAATATGATTTAAATATCTTCACAATAAGCCAAGTAATTGATCGATTATGCAACAACTGTTATACCAAATAGACCTTCACTAGCACTACACAAGACATCATAAGATTTTGAAAATAAATTATATTAGTAATATTTTTTTTCTCATCATTCTTAACTTTAGTTATTACACGCTTTTTTGAAGGTTGTGGAGTTTGATTATATGTATAAAATTAACATATATAAGATGTTTTTCTTAGATGTTGGATATGCATTAACTAATAATAATTTTCTATAGCAATTGTTTATAAGTACATAGAAATAAGATAATCATGTTTCGGTGTTGGGACGTGTTAGGGAGTAATTTTTTTCTAAACAAACTTCCTAATATAATATATAATGATCATGAGTTAAGTGTTGATGTATGCAATTGAGATTGTGCTCAAGTCAACATTTATTTTATGCAAGTGTTACATTGTCAAAAATATAGAAGCATATACTATTCGACTGACAGAAAAGAAGAAAGAAACCACTACATTTTGGTTAAGTTAAAAAAGTTTTAAGTCGACAAATGAGTATATTTATATAGAGTAGTTGGCTATCATGGATGAGAAGTGAAAATATTTTCTTGTGATACTAACATATGTTAAAAGAGCAACGATTGAGTCCCTACATTGAAAATCTGGTCTCAACGTGGACTTATCAATTTCATGGCTATGATATCTATATGACTAATAGGTATAATTCATTATTAGTATGTTGTGTTTGTGTGTATATATACAACAACAACAACAACTAAGCCTTTTCCCATACTAGACGGGGTCGGCTACATGGATTCTTTGTTTCCACATATCCCTATCGTGTGCCATGTTAGCAGTTAACTCCCAATAAGCTAGATCATTCTTTAATGTTTCTTTCCAACACTTTTGTGGTCGTCCTCTACCTCTTTTAATACTTTCCAAATTTAATTTTTCTAACATTCTTACAAGTTCTTCTTTTGATCTTCTTTCTATATGTCCAAACCATCTTAAACGATGTTCTCTCATTTTATCCTCTATTGGTGCCACTCCTAATTTGTTTCTAATAGCCTCATTATGTATACGGTCTTTTCTTGTATGATCACTCATCCATCTCAACATCTTCATTTTTGTCACAGACATCTTTTGTACATGTTGATGATTAATTGCCCAACACTCATAACCATAAAACATGGCAGGCTTAATTGTTGCTCTATAATATTTACCTTTTAATTTTAATGGTATCTTCTTATCACAAAGAATACATGATGCTCCTCTCCATTTTAACCAACCAGCATTAATTCTATGTGTAACGTCTCCATCAATTCTTCCATCACTTTGACCCTAGGTATTTAAAACTTTCCTTTTGGGGAATGCAATGTGTGCCAATTTTAATTTCTATGTCCTCTGAAGTAACCAAATGATCAAACTTACATTCCATATATTTTGTCTTTGTTCTACTAAGTCGGAGGCCTTTGCTTTCTAATGTTTCTCTCCATAGTTCCAATTTTCTATTAACTTTTTCCTTAGACTCCTCAACTAATACAATGTCATCTGCAAATAACATACACCAAGGTACTTCATCTTGAATATATTTTGTTAACTCATCCATCACCATTATAAATAAGTATGGACTTAAAGTTGATCCTTGATGTAACCCAATATTAACTTCAAAGAAGTATGTCGTTCCTTCATGAGTCCTCACATATGTTTTTGCACCATCATACATGTCTTTTATAAGGTTAATATATGTCAATGGGATAGCTCTTTTTTCCAAAGTTCTCCAAAGAACCTCCCTCGATACCCTATCATAAGCTTTTTCTAGATCAATAAATATCATGTGAAGGTCTTTCTTTTTTGCTCTAAAATGTTCCATAAGATGTCTCAAAAGGTGAATCGCTTCAACACTAGATCTGCCTGGCATGAATCCAAATTGGTTTTCTGTTTTACTTAATACTTGTCTTAACCTACGTTCGATAATTCTTTCCCACAATTTCATAGTATGGCTCATTTACTTGATACCTCAATAATTCGCACAATTTTGAATGTCTTCCTTGTTCTTATATATGGGTATAAGTGTACTTGCTCTCCATTCCTCGGGCATCTTGATAAAAGAAAGTTGAGCCCTCATATGAACGGCCATACAATGCCTGATTAGTGAAAAAATCGAAATAGGTTAAAGAAAGTCCTTTTAGAGGAAATTGCCACCCTTGACCTTTGAGGTAAAAGTGTCTAAGAAATGAAAAACTGGATTAGTTGGTTACCACTTCATAGATCATAAGATTCATAACACTTCTAGAATAAAGGCAAACCACGAACAGTGATTAAAAATTAAATAGCTTATCCAAATGGGTGGAGTCATGTTGGAAAAGGAAGATTTAGGATAATAATTTCCATTCATTAGGCAGTAAAACACTTAAATTTTAACAAAAAAGTGATAATCAAGAGACACAAGCACAAACTTAAGAAATTAATGCATGCACTAAGAGAAGAAAATTAATCAGTTCTGACCTTGTGTCCAGCAAGAGGTGAAACTGGATATATATTTTGTGGCTTCTTCTCTTCATCCTCAGAGGAGCAATCTAAGCACAAGAAGTTCTTCAATTTTTTTGCTTGCTCAATAGTCATATACCCATGCAAGATGGATGAAACATGCAACCTTGAAAGTATTAAGTTTCATAATACATACAATTGAAGACGACGATCACCGAGCCTTCTGGACTGAAGAACAAAAGCAACCCAACCTTCCATGGGTGATCCTTTGGCATCTTCCTTTAGCTCGCAACAGATATTCTCGAGGTAAGAATAGAAAGTATGTGTATGAGTGTTTCTCGGTTTCCCACATTTGGTTTTGTTTTCAGGGAGGTTTTCTTTTCCTCTTTTGTTTTCTTCTACTCCAGTATTGATTATTATCACGTTGCTTTGTATTTATAGAGTTGCGCCTAGCTCCACCTCTCGAATATCTAGGATGGTCTTTCCAGTTTCGAGCCCTTATCTGGCTGTTACATAACAAATCTGTAATTGTTTGATTGTTACAGATCATAACAACCTCCACGAGAAACGTCTAGATGGTCAATTTAGTCATTTTCGTGGATGAAACTGTTAAGAATGACTAGTTTCTCGCCTTAACATCTCCCACTTGGCCATTCAAGCCAAGTAATCTGGCATACTGGTTTTCCTCCCACTTTTATGGAGTTTTCTTAGTCATGTCATTTTATGATTATAGTTGTAATTAGTACATATTTTGTAGTTTCTTACCTACACAATAATTAGAAATATCTCAAACCCCGTGTTTATAACATGTTTTGAGAAAATATCCTCTGTTATGCCTTTAGTCAAGGAGTCTACCAACATATCTTCAGTTGGCATGTATGAGATGATATTTTCTTTCTCATAATCATATCATTAACATATTGGTATTTTACCTTTATATGTTTGCTTTTGAAGTTGTGAGTTCCACTCTTGATTAGAGTAATTGCTACATTATTGTCACAATAAACGACAACTGACTTGTTGGCTATATTCAGCTTCAAATCACGTATGAAGCGGCTTATCCAAACAACATTTATTACAGCTATACAATAATCCACATACTCAACTTTTTATGTATGCAACGCTACAAACCTTGTTTCTTACATACCCAAGAAACATCTCCTCCTCCAAATAGAAATATTTGTCCTCAAGTTGATTTATTGTTATCTTTGCTCCCAGCAAAGTTAGCATCTTAGTATCCTACCACTTTTAGTTCATCTGCTTGAAAATACAATTTCAAGTCTTTAGTTTCATTAAGATATCTTAAGATCCTTTTTATATATATCCAATGTCGCGAACCAGGATTACTTTAATATCTACTTACGAGACACAACATAACATATATCAAGCTACCCACAACTTGTGCATAAGGTACATTAGTTTATCGTCTCCTTCACCAGGACAATCAACCTTAGTTTGACCCCTTTTGCAATGGGTGTTATTATAGGCTTGCATTCACCCATTTTAAATTTCTTGAGGATGTAATCAATATATCTTTCCTGACGAAGGTATAAGAGTTTAGATTCTCTGTCTCGAGAAATCTTTATACCCAAGATATAGGATGTTTCACCATATCCTTCATTTTGAATCTTGACTTCAACCATAACTTGGTTTTGACAATCATTTCATTATCGTTTTCAACCAACAATATGCCATCTATGTATAATGATAAGATGACAAAGTGGCTCCCACTGTTCCAAACATATATGCAGTGATTAAGTTCATTAGTTACAAACCCACGTTCTAGTATGACATTTTGAAAAGTAAAATACCATTGACGAGGTGATTGTTTAAGGCCATATAGGGATTTTTTCAGTGTGTATACTATCTTCTTGGCTTTTAACAATATATCCATATGATTGTTGCATATATATGATTTCATCTAAATCTCCATTTAGAAAGATATTTTTTACATCTAAATGATGTAAATCTAAACCATAATATATTGATATTGTCAGGATTATTCTTATGAATGCAATTTTTGCAATAGAGAAATATGTCTCAATATAATATATTTCCTCTTTTTGTGATAATTTATTTGTAATCAACCTCGCCTTAAACTTGTTGATTGTTCCATTGACCTTATACTTCTTTTTCATAACTCATTTATGTCCTATGACTTTTTTTCTTTCAGTAAATCAGTCAATTCTCATATTTAGTTTTTCTCAATGGATTCAATTTTTTCATCCACGGCTTTTTTTCAGTATGTTGATTCTGATGATTCAATAGCTTGACGATATTTCAAGTTATTAGTAAGCTCATGTATATTCACTAAGTTACATATTTTCTCTACATGATAAGTGTGATAATCCCTTAAGTAGGATAGTGTGACTATATGTCTTTTATGTTCACTTTAAGTTTCAGTTTATTCAAAAAGATCATCTATAGGTTCAAACGATGATAGATCTAAATCTACTAGACTGTTAATATATTCATTATCATTTTCAATGATGTCATTCTTAATGTCTTTTAAGAATTCAACATCTCTGCTCTTTATCAATTTATGAACCTTGTGATAAAATTGATATCCTTTAGGATATTCAATGAATATACATCTCAAGGACCTACTGTCTAGTTTATCTTTATATTGATCAAGGATCTTCACATGAGTGATAGAGCGTCACCTCCTAAGATGACATATGTTGGGTTTTCTTTGAAATCACATCTCATATGGTGTAGAGAATATAACTTTATATGGTATTTTATTAAGTATATATACAATTGTACTTACTGATTTTCTCCAAAATATCTTTGGTAGAGAGATATCTATTAACATTGACCTTTTAATATTTAGTAAGGTCATGTTATATCTTTAAATTGTACAATTCTTTTGAGATGTCCTAGGCATTATATTTTGCTTAGCAATACCTAAGTATTTACAGAATTCTAAAAATCCTGTAGAGGTGTACTTACCACCTTTATCTAATCTCAAGAATTTTATTGCATGCCCTAATTGGTTCTCAACTTCTTCCTTAAATTCTTTAAATGTTTCAAGTACCTCGAATTTATATGTTAAAAGATATATGTATGTATATCTCGAGTAATCGTCGATATAGGTTATGAAATAAACCTTTCTTCGATGTAATCTTATTTTAAAAGGTCTTAACAAGATTGTTGCCCTTGTTACTTCCTTTAAAAATGATTTCCTTGTTATTTTCCCTTGTATACATGTTTCACACTTATTAAAAGTGTTTTCTTTAAATTAAGTCAAAGTTGTATAATTTCTTCAGCTTTATCAAACTTATATGCCCTAGATGTTTATGCCACACATTCACATCAACATTAAAGGCACAATAAATGTAAGTGAAAGAACCTTCTAATTAATATTTTTTAAATTTTGATATATTTTCTACCATTTTTAGACTTGAACGAAAACTGAAAACACCTTGAACTAGAACCAGAATAAGAACCAGCAGAAGTAGAACTAAACCAAGAACTAAAGGGGGGTTCGTTTGGTTCCGATTCCATAAATTTTTCCTTTTCTTTTTCTGAGTTTATTGAGGTCTAGTTTCAATCACCCTTTTCACTGCTGGTTGGCCTACTTAACCTACCATATATCGAATTCATTGAAGTTTTCTTTTACCAAGCTCGTGTGCTTGTTTATACTAGCTCACACTTGCAAACTCTCGTCGTGTGTGTGTGTGAGAGAGAGAGATTGCCTGCTTTTTGGATCAATCAAGAAACAAGGAATATTCACATGATAGATCTAGTATTCACAATTAACCAACTAGCTACTTGTAGATAGCAAATATTAACTTACAGAATACATAATAACCATCTACTAAATTGAAAACAACTTATAGTACTTAAAACCAATTTCATACATATTTTAAGTATCATTATTGAGTTTTTAATAACTTGATTCTATTATAGAATCAAACTCATAACAAATAAGTAATTTTTCCCAAAAATTCTTGTCACCGATAATTTTCCCAAACTACAGTACTTCCTCATTACATTAGAGTAAGATTAATTGTATTATCAACATTCTCATGCAAATTTACTACAATGTAGTAGTGATATCTAGCTATTCTCTCTAGATAAAGTCGGATACAATCTTGGAAGAATCTTCAGTTTCCAAATGGCCTTCCAAAAGTTATGTTGAGTAATTATAACTACAGACTTTGAATTTGATGCATATTGATGATTGTTCACTTCCACAAAATTCCCTTTTGAAAAGTATCTTACCTATAATACCCTTGCTATCAAAATTGATAGATACATCATTATATGCCATCCTAGTCAAGCTAACATTGCTTTATTGAAACATTTGAAATCTTTAAAGCCCAATTGACTTATTTTTGGCTTGGGAAGTTGAGCCTGACTGTACATGTGAAGCTTCCTCTCACTTTTCCTTTGTTCCCACTAATATTGACTAATCATGGCCTTCAATTGACTGCATAGACCCACTTGAAAGAGGAAAGCACTACAGAGGGAAATAACTTGGGCCGCTAATTTGATTAGTAGTTGCATTAATAGTAAAAATTGCATGAGTCTCAAGGAGCCACTTTGAGGAGCAATTGTCTTCTTCCCAATATAGTCATATGCAAGGAATGAGGTATTATAGAAATCAATGAGTCATTATAACCAACAACAACTACAACAACAACTAAGCCTTTTCCCATACTAGACGGGGTTGGCTACATGAATTCTTTGTTTCCACAGATCCCTATCGTGTGCCATGTTAGCAGTTAACTCACAATAAGCTAGATCATTTTTTATTGTTTCTTCCCAACACTAATGGATCAACATATTGTATGGGAAAACTGATCCCGTCTAGTAGTAGGTCACATGTGCACCTACTAGATGAGTCATTATAACCATTAAAGTAAAAATAAAGGCTCACTAATGGATATGAAGAAATACCTTCTAAATTAGGTGCAAGAATTAGCTTAGAGAAGTAAAGAAGAATTTGAAAACTGATCCACCCTTAATTATTAAAGTAGGTGGCTGTGCGCCTTTGATTATCATCAATAAGACACACATCAACATATTGTTTATAGTCCTTAGTTGTAGACCTCAAATGACCAAGTGGTATCCGAGGTCTCAGTTAGGCAACACACACATTCTCAAGGAAAAGCTATAACTTAGCCGATTCTAGTGAAGACCAACTAATTCTCGACTCTTTTGAAAGATCTATGCCTTGTTTTAGATAAATCATGAATCATGCGAATTGGAGTTGAAACGAGAAATTTATAGCAAAAACAATATGAGGCATGATATGAGACTATTGACTAGTTTCCAATAAGATTGAAAAAATCACCAAAAATTCAATTCTAATTATAATTATCCAATTTTCATTCGCCTCTATTTTCCAATATATTAAGAATTGCATCAATCAAGTAGTATTGAGGTAGATATGACAAAAATACCATGATATTCCCAAGTTGTCTATTACCAACTTCCAAAGCTGAATATATAATCATAATGTCAAAATCCTATTTAAAAAAGTTGCTTATCCTTAGGCCAACATATTATCATCAAGGTCCTTGTATCATGTGTGTGTTTCTTCAATTTTAGTCGATAGGTTTTAAGCCTTAATTTTTGAACTATAAAATACAATTTGTTTGTTCTCTTTCAACTGAACCCAACCAAGACCATAAAGCAGAACCATATCAATCTTCAAATGAAATGTTTTAATCGGTTTAGTTGGTTTGGATCAGTTCTTTGAACATCATCAGCCAAAACTTTCCAATAACGGTTTTTAACAAGCACAAACATCACACTTAGGCCAAAGAATAATGGTTATAAGCTCAATGGCGGAGCTTGTATTGAGAGGCTTTGTTCCATCCAAAATTCAGAAAACTAGATTTAAAAATAGTTCATAATCGAACCTATAAACTAATAATGCATAGTTCATACAGTGGAAACTTTTTTAGACTGTTGTTGGACAACAAAGGTCACCCATCATAGACACCCAAATGTAGTTGGTGACTGGTGACCTTTACCCGACGGCCATAGAGGGAGTCACTGGTGAGGCAGGCAGTAAAGAATGGTTGTTACTATTCATACATCCTTTTTAACTAAACATATAATATTTTTATCATTTTTCAAAAATTATCCTTTTTTATTTTCCTCTCCTTCATTCTCTCATTGCAGACACCATTTTTTCGGAAAAAGGATGCATCTACCGTGCACCACCCTTCGGACAGTCACTCCTCCAAGATACACCAACCTTCAAATGCACCTAAGGCTCATCTATCATTTTAATATAATACACCTTAAACATGTTTCATCATCGATCATAAGAAGAACGTGGTTCAGCCGCATCATCTTTGGGATAAAGACTACTTATAGCATGCTGCTCTTCAAATAATGACGTGTTGTGGGCATGTTTATCCCTTAAGTAAAATGAGTCTTAGGCATGTCTCGTTATCAATCACCGATTTCTTCTCTTGTCAAAAGCATTTATCATGATCGACGATTTATAGCTGCATTTTCTATTGATTTTTTTAGTTTTATATTTAGATCGAAATAGATATTGAGAATAAAACAGAAAGAAATCCGAAAGAGGGCGAGAGATCAATAAAAAATATTAAAAAAATATTTACAAAAGTTCCAAAAAAAATGGTTGAAGAAGGTAACATGTATAGAGAAATCGCATGATTAAGAAAGAAGACATTAAAAGAAATTGTAGGAGAGAAATATCGAAAAAGGATATTGGGAAGAAAGAAAAAATCGACACAGATTATTAGGAGGAGAAAAAACAGTGGACAAGAAGAAGAAACCAAGCAACAAGAAAGAGAAGAGAAAGAACCAACAACAAAAATAATTTGAGATTTATTGTAAAAAGATTATATGTTTAGTAAAATGAGTGTACGAATCCCATATTCAGGTGAGCAAGAGAGGGAAAGATAAAGAGAGAAAAGTTTTCATTCGGTTGAAGAAGAGCAAAGAGTAGGTAAACAAGAAGAAATGCTGAAGTTTTGAGGTAAAATCTTTTCCCTTTGGTTTTGTGTTTTCCAGCCAAGAAACCGGTAATACCCGGCATCCCAACCTAAGGAAGGAGGGAGAAAAGGGAGACAGATTGCTAATTGACCACAGGTTCTACTCACTTGAAAAATCACTAGAAAACTTATGGTTTCTAGCGATTTCATGAAAAGGTGTGGTCTTTTTCTTCAAGAAATTCAATGACTTCTCTGAAACAAAAAGACAACCAAAAAATCTAGTTCTTGTCCTTCATTCGGCAAAAAACAATTCAAAATGATGGATTTTGACTGAAGAAGAAAGGCATTGGGCAGTTGTTGTAGGAGGTCGGAGTAGATGTGACAAGGTCCTGGTGCTGACATAATTATGATTCGAGGGTCGTTCATGATAGGATTAGAACAGAACAGCAGTAATTGGATCTGAATGCTCAATCTGAATCCATTTAGCATTGCTTGGATGCAGTTAGGGATCGAGATCAATTAGTATTATTCTATTTTGGTCTTGCCTTGAATCTGAACTGTCTGCACTGGGACTCTTCATCCTATATATTGTCGTGTATGGCTCTACGCAGGCAGGTTGGACATGACACACCGTAGGTTGCCTCTTGTTTTCAGTCAAAATCCACCGTTTCCGATGGTTTGTCCACCAAATCAATGACCTGGCTAGAGACCAGGCTCCCTGGTGATCCTTTTGCTTCAAAAAATTGTCACCAACATACATCGATTTATCATATTTCTTGAAGAAAAGGACTCGTAGACCCTGAAGTTGGTGGAACTTTGAGTCAACCAACATGCTCCATCTTCTTTTTCTCTTCCCTTCCTTGTGTGCCGATGCCCATAAGTTTTCTAGTAAAAAAAGTACAAAATGAAGAAGGGTTTTAACTCAAAATTTTGATATTTCTTTCTATTTCACGGCATCCTTCGCTCCTCTTCATTCCAACAAAATGTTTTGCCTGTCTCTTGCTCTTTCTTTTTTCTCATCTAACTCGCCATGGCATGAGGCTGTTATCACTCCCACCACCTCACTCAAGACGGCCATGATGGGGCTCTCATGGCCATCGGACGAGCGGGAGCTGTCGCCCCTCATGTAGGTTCGTGGCCTGATCTAAATTGACCCAAGTAGTGCTACATTAGTTTTTTTTTATGAAAAGGCTTAAACATGGTTGGACCTTTTTTTTAAGATAACTATCAATATGACATAAAAATCATATTTTATGGCATCCAAGAATTCATGTAGTCACATGCAACTTAACATGGAAGAAGGCTTAATTGTTGTTGTTGGTACAATAGAGAGGCATAAGCTAGATAAGCCCCTCGAGTTTAGAACTCATGACCTTCGACATGTGGACCGACCCCAAAGCCACAGAAGAGTTTTCCTTGTCATGCTACCCTATCTCACATCCTTAGGGGCCATATGGGCTAAATTCTAGATAAACTAGAACCAATGGTGCTAGAAACTCGAACTGAAGCAGGATCACTAGTTTTGGTTCGGGTTCGAGACACAAACTATTCGGAACCAAAAACAATTAAAATTTGTGAAACTAAAAAATATAAAAATTAAGGAACCAATTATTCCAAATCACTAGTTCTGTTTTTTAGTAGGTTCCGGTTTTATTGAAGGTAGAACCGAAACAGAATTGGGTAGTCCTTGATTTGGGGCTCGACAGTTTCAATCCCAACCAGTTCGTGGCCTGGTTCGGTTCCGGTTGGATGTCTGTTTACCAACGAAACGCTCACTTGGCCTGAGTGTGATGGAACCTAACAACTTGGGTTCGTTGCTCACCTTATCAAGTTCAGGTTCAGTAGACCTGTTTATATATGAGGTACGACCCGAACGCGACCCACCATTCCAAATAACAAGAACTATAACACCCGACAGAAATACCGGATATGGACACGACTTCGTAAGTCTCTGCTTTTGTGTTTACCCAAATAATCCCCAAAAAAGCAACAAAAATAACCCCCCCAAAACGGGTTGTGTTTGGCCTGTTCTGAAAGTCGAACACGAAAATCGCCAACCCGTACACTAAGCTTAGGGATGTAAAATTTACTAAAAGCTAGCGGCTTACTTGCACCTATCTGCTCCATGTAGAACCCTACCCGGAAGACAAACCCTAGAATCCCACAGAGAAGAGGAGGATCTCTCTCTCTCTCTCTCTCTCTCTCTCTCGGAAGCAAGGAAGCGAAGAGGAGGGGGAAACCCTAGTTTTGAAGAGCGAATAGCGGAAGTAAGAGATATGGACGCGCTACGGAAGCAACTCGATGTCCTGATGGGGGCAAACAGAAACGGCGACGTGAGGGAGGTCAATCGCAAGTACTACGACCGCGACATCTGCCGTCTCTTCCTGGTCGGACTCTGCCCTCACGAACTCTTTCAGTTGACGGTACGATATTCTCTTTGGGATTGATGCGATGATCTAGGTTTTCGTTTACTGTTTTTGATTGATTGGGTCATTTGGTTGCATAAGATATAACATAGAACTGTTAGCTTTTTTGAAACAGCAAAAATTAGGGGTAACAGATGTCATTTGCTATCCTAGTTAGTGTATGACGTCAAAATTGGGTGGCAAAAGCTTTAGGATAGATAACTCCACTTTTCACCTGTTTCACGAACTAAATTTGTCCTGCATTGGACGAAAAAACGATTTGTGTTGAGTTCGTTGCATGCAGAGGACTGTACCTCTAGAGGTTTGTTTTATTAGAAGCGTAGCACAGGGTATTTGATATACTTGTTCTTTTTGGAGTTCGGCAGGAAACCTTGTCTCTGGACCTGATGTATATTTTTTTTACAAAGCTGAATTTTTTGCGTTATGGTGTGATTGACATGGCCATTGTCAGCCTTTATTTTGTTTAGCTGTTTCGTCATGGTAAACTTCTGTCCGGATGCAGTTGCCCTTCCTGAGAATGTTTGGTGTTCTTTAACTTTTCTTTTTGTGTTAATCAGCTTCAGTTTATCACAAAGCTCTATATTGTTCTTTTGGTTGCAGAAAATGGACTTAGGCCCTTGTCCAAAAGTGCATTCATTGCAGCTTAGAAAGGAGTATCCTTGATATGGATTTTTGCAGGTTATGCGTTCATGGTCAGCTATGTTCTGTGGTTTTTCTTCTTCTTGTGCTTTCTCACATGATAGATAAGGCTCTATATGGTGTATTAACTCGCTACTGTAACCATTAGATAAATGTTTGCATGCAGAACTATTTTCAAGAAACCCACCCTAAACCAAAACAAAGCCTGTGTTTACATTAATTGCTCTTGGCTATATGGATTTCTTAGTCACCATTAGCTTGATCTTGTATCATATTAGCATTTAAGTAAAAAAAACCAAGATAATATTTTATTGTTTCCTTCCAAGTTTCCAACACGTTAGAGGCCTTCCTCTAGCTCCTTTGAAGTGTTGACTGCCATATTTCTTGTAACTTTAGAATCTTCAAAACTATTTTAAAGAAACAAAAAGTGAGCTTGGTGGTTGGAGAGGGATACAGATGTGAACATGGTGGTTGGGAAGGACACGGTTGTCAAGTTGGTGGTTGATAGATAAAGTGGGTTGTTAGTGATGGGAATGGACAACTATGGTGACTTTTGTTGTAGGTAGTCTTTTGTAACGTGTACCAAGATTGGCCATGATACGATGTGGTCTATACATATAGTAATGTATCGTCTGTATTGTATATTTTCTTCAAGAAAACTTTAAAAAATAAAAAGAGATCAAGAAAAATGAGATAATATTAGAGAAGATCAAGAGAATCCCAAATAAATGTTAAGAATCAAAATAAGTGAAACAAACATTGCATTGTATCAAAATAATAGCATATCATGAATTTAATAAGTTAACAATATAGGAAACTATATAAACTAATAAGAATCATGATAAAAACTAGCAAATGATAAACTTATAATTAAAGATAATCTATCCATTGGTCCATTACCAAATCAAAACAAAGCAAGTCAACTACTTGAACATCAGAATATGAAATAGTAATGGAAAACAAAAACTATACCTCAAAACATGAAGAAATCACCACTGTAAGTCTGAATAAGCTTCAATTCATCAAAATTCTAGTAAATATCTCCCTACACGAGTGTAGATAGGTGCAAGATGAAGTAGAAAAGGGCCTTAAAAGCCTAGAATAGGGTGTTTGGGTCTCTTGAAGGACCTATCGTATGATGCTGCCTATATCGCATGATAGATATGACCCATGTATCGTGGCAATTTCCTTGTTGACATGATAGTTATTGGTACGAATTGTTCATTACAACATTGGTGGTGACTAGTGGTTTCTCTCTAATAAATTTAAACAAAATGAACAACGTTTCTTGCCGTCTATTTTTTGACCTGACTGTATGGTTTTAAACTTAATCAAAGATTAAAAATCACAAAGCATATCCACATTAAGTTTTTTATTTAAAATAAATGTGAATATATTCTTTATTGATTACCCTGTGTTTCTCGCTTTCCTTGATTATATTCTTTATTGGCATTTTAGATGTTAACTAGGGGTAAAATAAATGGACTACTGGATTGGTTACCAAAACACTAACTCGACATGCTTTTTCCAATCAAATTATTTGATAGTACTCCAATCCGATGTGTTTAATAGGGTCGTGACAACCCTACCCAACTCAACGAACTCAAAATGCATCCTCTATTACTTAATGACCCATTTTGCATTTATCAAAAAAGGAAAGCGAGAAAACACCAACTATCAGCTTCAAACTTATGACCAGAAGGATATTACATTTGGGATTTGCCAAGTGAACTAGATGAAATTGTCTTCTGTGCATTGTTTAGCTACGATGCGTAGCTTGCCTGAGTTTTTTTCTGGTTGCACTCTGTCTCTCTCTGTTTGGCTTTTCATATATGAATCTTGGGAGATATTGGAAACCCCAGACTCCTGTTGAGAGCTGCTTCCTTCTAGTCTTGGGTATTGCTCCAACTTTTCTGCTAGCAAAGGCATCTTCCTTTTCTCTACCAGGGTGTCTCTGTACCCGACCATGTTCCTCTCTTTGTGTTTAGAACTAGAACATGTTTCTGATTTTCTTGAAACTGAAGAGGGTGCAAAGCGCTCTGTGAAGAATAAAACGAGGGGTAAGGGACACATGTCTCATGATCTGACCTGACGAGACACATTTTAAATGCTTCATTTACAAGTTTGAGACAACTTCTGAATTTCCAAATGGAGGATTTAATAACATTACAAGGGACATCCTTTTATTGAAAAACTTGCAAACAAATAATATATTGGTTATATTCTGGTCGGGTTACGGTCCACCATAATTTGACATTGGTTTTCTTGTTGGGTCATTTGGCTGCGATTAATCTGGATTGGATGCTAATTTTCCATGTTGTATGAAATTGCCTTTCCTAAACTGATGATGATTTGCAATGATTACTGACAATAATATTATCTTCAGGTTCTTGTGACTGGTATCTTCTGCTTGTCTGCATCTTTCTCTTCAATTTTCTCTCTTTTTCACTATGTCCCACAAACAATTTTGATAGGTTGCCTCACCCATGATGGAGGCTTTGAAATTCGACCTGTACTTCTCCTGCCTTCCACTTGGCGCTGATATTGTAAATATTTTTTAAATGAATTTTCTAAGTTAGAGATGGTGTATTACTGTGTCACTAGGGCACTCCATTGTTGATAGATTACTACTTTATCAGTGAATAGTTACTTATTGAAACTATTTTTGCTTCTTTTATGAGATTTTTCAATTGTACAAAGTAGTGTATATATATGTATTTTATACTTGGCACTCATGGTTTTCCAAATTTTCAGGCCCTGCACCTGCATTCTTGTTTTGTGACATTTAATTGCTTTCTCGCTGACTTGAGTCTTGTTTACTTCCCAAAAATGATTAGGAAAAAGGGCCCAACCACTAAGGAAAAAAGGAATACGTCACATGAAGATTTTGAGAGTTGTGTATTTATGTATATCTGATGACTAGCATTAATATTTGTTCCCATTTCTCGCCTATGTGGCTGCTTGTAAAACAGACTAGATATTCTCTATTTGGGAACAAATCCTCCCATGTTTCAGCATGATATGTCACTGTTTCAATCAGAAGATACTCCTGAAGAAATGGTTTAGTATCTGGTTTTGTGTTGGATGGGACTTGATCTGTTCTCTTTGAATTCTTTTGGGATTGGATAACTTCTTCTCATTGATATCTTTTGCATAGTGGGAGTGCCCCTCCTATATAAGCCAGCCACCTGGTTTCTTTTAAGTTTCTCTGTAAATTTTAAGTTATAACCGTTGGGTCATGTCATTCACCTGGTCTGTTAAGCTTTCTGCTTATAATTCAGGTCATTTCTGCAGTATTGGCAAACATGTTCTTTAGTTGCATGATGTTGTTAGCATTTCATTTTTTTCTAGATCCTTAGCCGTTTTCTACAGATATGAAGAGGATAGGAAAAAGGGTGTCCATAACTATGAAAGAGATCTGGAAGACGTCATTGACAGGCTTATCCTTGAGTGTGATAGAAAAATTTCAAGGGCACTTAAGCGTCTTGAGGAGGAGGATGCAAAGGCTGCAATAGCAATATCTGTTTCTGAGGTTACTCAGGTAAAAACAAGTATGTGTTTTTTGCGCAATATTTGACCTTTTGCCTCTGAAAGAAGCTAATCTTCACCAAAACTGTAGACACCTGAGGTGCTCGAGCTGTCAAAGCAAATCAAGGAAAAGTTGAAAGAAGTTGATGCTTTTGGTAACTGTTCACTCTTTCTTGTCACTTAAAGAATCAATAGCTTCTTTCTGTAGCTCTAAAAGAAGCGTTCTACTAATAATTTATTAGGTTTTCTCATGTTGTGTCATGAGACTCTCTGAGATGCACCAGAACCCTTTTCAAACATTTTTATCATCAGATAATTAGTTTTCTGATAGTTCTTTTACCTTTTCTTCAACAGCCTATTTGATGTAATTAGACAAGTTTCATGTGGCACATGGATACATGAAAAAGCATTTGCATCACCCTACTGAAATGAGTATACTAGGTGGCAGAATTTCATAGACCAGAACCATCCTTGTTACGTAGGATGGTAATTATTCATGCATTGAACCAGACGTTCATTCTAAAATTTTGTCAGGGCTATTAAAATTTGTGTTGATCATGTTAACATCTCCTGTGGTTGGTGCTATTGACATTCTCCCACACATATGCACATGTATGTTGTACACATTCATGTTTGTGTACATGTCGTATGTATATGGGGCTGTTGTTTGTGTATTTTGCTTCAATTATCATGTCAACATGCATATTTTGTTACTTGACAAAATTTTATGAAATCACTCTTCTTCAGATCTGTTTGCATTGTAACAAATGAAGCTTTCATTTGTCATATTGTTGGGGATGACTGTTGGTTACAGAACATACGACTTGCATCATCTTGCAAATGTGGAAGGCTCTTTTTTCTGTTTTCTTGTTAACGGAGCGAGTCTTTTTGGCATTCCCTTTTAGATCTTGAAGGGAAGACTGACAACAAGATTAGAGCTTTGGAAGTAGTTGAAGAGCTCAGAACCAAAAGGGCTGACAAACAGGTGGATGTCTGCTCTTTGATGATTTTTAGCTACTTGCATCTTTCTAAAGCAAACAGTAGGTGCTTGCTTTTGAATCTGCAATTGCTTACATGTCATTTGGTACTCCAAGTCCAGGCTATGCTGTTATTGGACGCCTTCAATAAAGACAGAGCCTCCCTGCCACAACCACTTGCAAATCCTCCTTCTTTGGCTCCATTACCAGTAGCACCCCCAGATGCTCGCACTCAAGAAATGATTAATGAGAAACTGAAGAAGGCAGAGGATCTTGGTGAGTGCAAGACAGAAAGTGCACGGTTTATTTACTTTTTGTTCTGGAAATAGGTGCTTATGTCTGCTGGGACTCGATTTCTGTTTCCCATTGACTGATCCTTTTCAATAATGTGTTCAGAGAGCATAACCTGTGAAGGTTTGCTTTCTCCATTTTGTTCTAGCTTGTGCAGTTCCTGCATATAGAGCCAAGAGTGACTTTTCAATAATGTGTTGTGTGACCTGATTACTGTTCTTATTTCATCATTCGCTGGTCTTAGTTGCTTTCACTTCCACAATATCCAGCGTTGTCTGCAAGATGCGGTAGATACAGGCACTGACATGAGTGTTGGTGTCATACACTACAGGTCCAAAAAATTGTCACTGGGACATCTCTCTCTCTCTTTCAAGAAACACAGGCACATATATATGTATAGTATAGATGTAGATGGAGGGAGGGTGAGAGGGAGAGAGTTCACATATTTTCATCTATATGCTTCTTTGTTTCTTCACATTGTTTAAAGAATGGAAACATAAAGTGTAAGAGTGGCAGTGTGCATAGGCTTCCTCTATGTGCCCAGGCAACATAGCTCCTGCACCGTCTTGGTCATTATGGATCATTAAGTTGCGATGTAACTGTTCATGTAGTCTTATTACATGAATGAGATCCTTAATCGTAAGTTCGTAACAGTTATCAAAAAGGTGCAAGTGTGTCCCATTAGTAGAATTGTAACTCATAAGTTGAGGACTCTTAGTTTGACTTCTAACAGGAAAAAGTGATATATTGACTCTTGGAAATGTGGAATTAAAGCATGAATTTATCTCCACTATAAGAGGAGAAGTGATGAATGAATAGGGTGAGCTGGCTCATATATGACCTTGTCCTACTCATGGCAAGATTCCTTTAAGTGTTAGTTGCGGGTACAATGTTGAGCAACATTCATGTTGGTGTAGCTGTTTGCTTGAACCATAGCCTCTTTTCATGGATGTTGCTATAATAAATCAGTATTGTTAAGTGTTTTTGTATCTTATCATGTATCATTTTGGTCCACGATACGTATCATATCGTATAGCACATTATCATTTTTTAATACTAAAAAAATAGAAAAATCATTAAAAAATCACGATAATTCTAAAAAATTCATATAGTTCTTAAGTTAAGTAAATATTCATTAATCACCATTCAATTTTAAATGTATAAGCATTTAAGTAGTATATCCTTAGCAAAATTATAACTTCGCCCATGTAAGGGATCACCCTTGCATTGCCGGTGCCAAGACCGGATAAAGGAGGAGGGTTGTGTTAGGCTTCCCAAGACCGGCGTAAAACTTTGTCGGATTTTATAGCATGGATTACAAAAATTATAAGCATTGCTTTGTGGCGTCCCCAACTCCGCTCATGTAAGGGATCACCCTTGCATTGTCGGTCCCAAGCTCGAATAAAGGAGGAGGGTTGTGTTAGGCTTCCGACTGCCAGCGTAAAACTTCGTCGGATTTTTATAACATGGATTATAGAAATTATGAGCATTGCTTTGGGACGTCCCCGCCTAGTGACGTGCTGCACGAATGCAGTAAGAAGTAAGCTAGGGCCACTACATTTTCGTTTGAATGTAGTGAATCAATTGCAGAGAGGGTTCCCACATCATGGACGGGTGTGGGTAAAGAAGTTAGTCCCGCTACATTGTCGCCTGAATGTAGTGAAGAATTTTCAGAGAGGGTCATTTTGTTTATGGACGGATGCGGGGGGGGGGGGTAAGGAAGCTAGTCCTAGATAATAAGATTCGTATTGGTTCTTAGAATATTGGAACATTATTTGGTAAGCTAATGGAGGTGGTAGATACTATGATTCGGGGAAAGATTCATATTCTATGTTTACAAGAGACAAAATGGGTTGGAGAAAAAGCAAAGGAGATAGAGGATACATGTTTTAAATTATGGTACTCTGGTAAAGAAAAGGCTCGAAACGGAGTTGGTATTAATATTATCATAAATAAAGATTTTAAGGAGAGTGTAGTAGACATACAACGATATGGTGACCGTATCATGACGTTGAAATTAGTGTTAGGAGCAGAGGTTTTGAATATAGTTTGTGCTTACGCACCCCAAATAGGACTAGGAGATAGTATAAAGACCGATTTTTGGGAAGAGTTAGATAAGGTGTTTCAAAAGATTCCACAAAAGGAGATGATTTGTTTTGGAGGAGATTTAAATGGACATGTCGTTAAAGAGGCATTAGGATATCAAGGGATTCATGAAAACTTTGGTTTTGGGGATATAAACGAGAAAGGTAGGGAGATTTTAAATTTTGCTATGGCATTTGATCTCTTTATAGTCAATACAATCTTCAAAAAACGAGATCAACATTTAATTACTTATAAGAGTGGCTTATCACAAACACAAATTGATTACTTTATTTGTAGGAAAAAAGATAGAGCGTGTTGTAAAGATTGTAAGGTAATTCCAAGAGAAAGCTTAACCACCCAACATTCGACTTTTAGTTATGGATTTACAAATAAAAAAAATGGACAAAGAAGAAAAGAGTGCATCGAGCTATTCATACTAAATGGTGGAACCTCAAAAGCGAGAAAGAAGATATATTTAAACAGAAAGTCCTTCAAGGAGATGTAAAGTCCTTCAAGGAGATGTTTGGAATTATGTTGGTACACCCTGTGATATGTGGAACAATATGGCTATACATATTAGGAAAGTTGTGAAAGATGTGTTAGGGTTACCGACACAAAAAGAAGCTTGGTGGTGGAGTGAAGTAGTACCAAATAAAATCAAGGCAAAGAGGGCATGCTACAAATTACATTATGCTAAGAAAACTAGTGAAACTTTAGAAGCTTATAAGAAAGCAAAGAAGGAAGCGAAAAAGGTCGTTAGTGAAGCAAAAGCTAAGATTTGGGAGGACTTATATAAAAAACTCAACTCAAAAAAGGGTGAAAGAGATATTTTTAGGATAGCTAGGGCTAGAGATAAGAAAACTAAAGATCTTAATTATTTTAGATGCATCAAAGTCGAGGATTAAAAAATTCTAGTGGCAAATGATGATATAAGAAATAGATGGAAAAGCTATTTTATAAGTTTTTTAATGAAAATAAAGATGTTAGTATTAGCTTAGGAGAGTTAGCCAAATTGGAAAAGTATATAAACCACAATTTCTACCGACGTATTCAAAAGAATGAAGTCAAAGAGGCTCTTAAACATATGAAGGGTGGTAAATCGGTAGGACCAGATAATATTCCTATAGAAGTTTGGAAAATACTAGGAGAAATAGGAATCCCTTGGCTCACAAGACTATTTAATGAAATATGAAAAAACCAAAAGATACCCAAGGAATGGAGAGCAAGTACACTTATACTCATGTATAAGAACAAGGGAAACATTCAAAATTGTGCGAATTATTGAGGTATCAAGTTAATGAGCCATACTCTGAAATTGTGGGAAAGAATTATCGAACGTAGGTTAAGACAAGTATTAAGTAAAACAGAAAACCAATTTGGATTCATGCCAGGCAGATCTACTGTTGAAGCGATTCACCTTTTGAGACATCTTATGGAACATTTTAGAGCAAAAAAGAATGACCTTCACATGATATTTATTGATATAGAAAAAGCTTATGATAGGGTATCGAGGGAGGTTCTTTGGAGAACTTTGGAAAAAAGAGGTATCCCATTAACATACATTAACCTTATAAGAGACATGAATGATATTGCAAAAACATGTGTGAGGAGTCATGAAGGAACGACCGACTTCTTTGAAGTTAATATTGGGTTACACCAAGGATCAACTTTAATTCCGTACTTATTTATATTGGGTCACATGATATTTATTGATATAGAAAAAGCTTATGATAGGGTATCGAGGGAGGTTCTTTGGAGAACTTTGGAAAAAGATGTATCCCATTGACATACACTAACCTTATAAGAGACATGTATGATGGTACAAAAACATGTGCGAGGACAAATAAAGGAATGACAAACTTCTTTGAAGTTAATATTGGGTTACATCAAGGATCAACTTTAAGTTCATACTTATTTATAATGGTGACTGATGAGTGGACAAAACATATTAAAGATGAAGTACCTTGGTGTATGTTATTTGCATATGACATTATATTAGTGGAGGAGTCTAAGGAAAAAGTTAATAGAAAATTAGAACTATGAAGAGAAATATAGAAAGAAAAGGCTTCTGACTTAGTAGAACAAAGATAGAACATATTGAATGTAAGTTTGATCACTTGGTTACTTGAGAGGACATAAAAATTAAAATTGGGCCCCTGCCACCATGGTGGAAGAGGACCAGGGCCACCATGCCCCCCCCCCCCCCCCCCCCAACGGGCCAATACTAGCCCCGTTTACACTCTCTTTTGCTCTTTATTTTCACAAGCCTAATGCCTATAAATAGGCCATTTAATCTTCAATAAATTATGCAGTATTTGCATTGATTCTTGACTTGTTTGAATGTGCTTTCGCTCTTGTGTTTGTTCTTCTTGAATGTCGCATTCATACTTGAATGCCATTTTGATTCTTGGTGACTTGGTGAACTTGATTCGTGCAATATCAACCTTCGTTCATCGATGATTATTTACAAGGTATCAGAGCCTCGGATTGAAGAAATCGAGTGCATTGGGAAGCATGTCACAAGTGCAAAATTTGAAGAATTGCATCAAACTTGACGTTAGTTTAATATCTTCATTTTTGTACAAAATGAAAGGTAAAAGTGAGTCGTTTAGATGTATCCTAGACCCGAAATGTTATCAAAGTTGGGCTTGGATGATGAAAAACTATTTTTTATCAAAAGATTTTTGGGATTACATTGATGGAACCATAAAGGAACCTTTTTGAACGTTGATGGCTTGGATGATGATGAAATCATAAGGCACATGAAAAATACAAGCTCGATTTGAAATTATGGGAAAGAATGAATACAAAAATTACATGGATTATTTGTGAAAATGTTGATGAAAAACTTAGGAATAGAATTAGTGCTTTTGAAAATGCATTTGAAACTTGAGAATATTTGAAAAAACTTCATTCTCAAGACGATTTTGTTTTTCAAATCGATCTAATGGAAAGAATGATTATGCTCAAACAAGAGAATCTAAGTATTAGAGACTATCATAATGAATTTTTGGAGCTATGGACTCAATTAAGAAGTTTTGAGAAATTTGGAAACCTTCACAAATTAGACGAATTTCAAGAATTTTTGGATAATGATTATTTTTTCTTGTTTATGCGTGGATTAAGAGACGAATTTGAAAATATTAGATCAAATCTTGTACATAGAAAACCTAGACCTAGAGGGGATTCCTTTTTAGCCGATCTTGTTATGGAAGAAACAAGATTAAAGAATATGAATGTGGCCAAAGAAACCGTGCTTGCTGCATCAAGACCCAGAGCAAACTTGAAGACTTACAAGCATCCACATACCAAGAACAATGAAGGACCGTCTAAGAAGCCCATGGGACTATAGCCCAACAAGGATACTATTTGTCATTATTGTAAGGAAAGTAGACACATTAAAACCACTTGTCCTCTACTTCGGAAAAGGGGTGGAAACGTGGGAGCCGTGGAAGAAGGATGTGTATTGCCCAACAACATCAAAGCTTGCATAGAAGAGATTTTTAAGGAAAAAAGAAGCATTTTCGTGAATGCTCTATCTACTTAGGTATGTCTTGGTTTTTGGATTGTGGTGCATCCTTTCATATGACACATAATGAAGATGCTTTGATTAATGCTTGTGAGACTATTGGAAAACATGTGTTTATGGTCGATGGAACAAAACTCCAAATAAAAGAGATTGGAAATTTTGAAAAAGAAAACTTTAAAATTCAAAATGTGAACCTAATACCTAAACTTAATTTGAACTTGCTTTCGGTTGCACAAATATATGATAATAATTGTATAGTCACTTTCTCATCCGAGCATTGTGTGGTGCAGGATCACCAATCGAAGAAGGTGATTGGTCAAGGCCATAGAGAAAGTAGACTATACAAAATGGACTATCTTGAGTTTTGTAATGTTGCCCAAGATGCTACGTTTTGGCATAAAAGACTTGGACACTTGGATTCTCAAAAATTATGTAATATTCCCTTGATGAAAACTATTAGAGAAAAAAAAAAGAATGTAAGGATTGTATTCTTGGAAAAATGCATCATCTTCCTTTTGGGGAAAGGAATTATGCACCAAACAAGGCTTTTGATCTAATACATTCGGATGTTTGGGGCCCCGCGTCCATTGCCTCTAAAGGAGGAGTTCAATACTATGTAATTTTGTGGATAACTTTACCCGTTTCACATGGATATATCTATTAAAACATAAATCCAAAGTATTTGAAAATTTTGTCGTATTTTGTAACATGATTAAAAACCAATTTGGAGCCACCATTAAAATCTTTAGATCCAATTTAGGAGGAGAATATATGTCTAATGAATTTCAAAAATTGATTGAAACAGATGGAATTATTCATAAAAAATCATGCACTAAAGCCCCCCAACAAAATGGTCTAGTGGAAAGAAAACATAGACATATCATTGAAACTTATAGAACCATGCTAATTGCAAGTAAGATTCCTAAATATTTATGGGTCGAAGCCACTCTTACGGCAGTATATCTCATAAATAGAATGCCTTCGTCTAACCTTGAAAATACCTCACCTTTTGAAAAAATTGTATAATCTTCCTCCATACTATGAAAGACTTAAAGTTTTTGGATGTAGGTGCTTTGTGTATACAAACAATAATGATAAATTATCAATAAGAGCCATTGTATGTGTATTCCTTGGATATGGTATTGATAAGAAAGGATATAGGTGCTTCGATCCTATAGAAGACAAACTGTGCATGTCTAACGATGTTAAATTTTTTGAAAATGATATTTATTATGCAATCAAATCCTTGAAGAACTCTGAATCTGTTTTTCCTCAAGATTTCTTTGTCTTAGATGAAGACAATTGTGACTCAGAAGATCATCAAACTATTCAAGAAAATTCTGCTGAAGACAACGACACTTCACACATAACTATTAATACTCATTCAATTGTCGAACCCTTCCCCTCATATTATATAAGACGACCTAGAGAAACTAGTAATCACCATATAGAATATGATAGTACAAGATTAAAACCTAGTATCTCACGACCTCCTCAGCGATTTGTGTCCTATGAATCTTTTGAACCACAAAGAAAGAATTTGATTGCCATCCTTTGACAAGTTAAGGAACCTAGGTTTTATCATCAAGCTAAAGTCATTCCAGAATGGAAAGATGCTATGAAGGATGAACTTAACGCCCTAAACAAGACTCAGACATGGATAATTACACCTATACCAAAGGACAAGAAAATCATTGGATGTTAATGGGTGTACAAAATTAAAACTCATAGTAATGGTCACATTGAAATATATAAGGCCAGACTAGTTGCTAAAAGTTATGCCCAAGAATATGGAATTGACTATGATGCAACTTTTGCCCCTGTAGCTAGGATGACAACGAATAGAATCCTCATAACCATTAGTGCCATTAAACAATGGAACATATATCAACTTGATGTCAAGAATGCCTTTTTGAACGACTACTTGAATGAAGAAGTCTACATGAGTCCTCCCGATATAAACCTTTCTCCTGGCCATGCTCTTAAATTGCAAAAGGCTTTGTATAGTCTAAAACAAGCTCCTAAAGCTTGGTTTGATTGATTTGAAAAATTCATGCATTTGCATAATTTTGTAACTTGTTATACTGATACTGCATTGTTTGTACGAAAAACAAAATCTGGTATTGTTATCTTGCTTTTGTATGTGGATGACATGATCATCACATGAAGTGATGGAGCAGGAATTATTGAAGTTAAACTTAACCTCCATCACGAATTTGATATAAAAGACTTGGGCTTGTTGAATTACTTTCTGGGTATTGAGAAAACCAAAAGTAAGTGTGGATACTTTATGTCTCAAACAAAGTTTGCTAATGATATTATCGACAAATCTGGTCTTACAGATACTAAGGTTGTTGACACACCGGAAGTCTTAGGCATGAAACTACGATCCACTGATGGTGAGAAATTAGATGACCCCACCCCTTTAGCGACAGCTCATAGGTACACTTACTTATCTCACCATTACTAGACCAGATATTTCTTATGCAATACACACAACAAGTCAATTTCAACAGGCACCCACTTCTGTTCATATGAGTGTTGTCTTGCATATTATTAGATATATTAGAAATACTGCCCATAAGGGGGTCCTCTTAACTTTTTCTTCATCTTTTGATTTATCTGTATGTACGGATGCTGATTGGGGTAGAGATGTCAACGATAGACACTCTACGATTGGTTTTTGTGTGTTTATAGGTGAATCTCTTATTTCCTGGAATCTTCAAAAAAATGAGATGAACATTTAATTACTTATAAGAGTGGCTTATCACAAACACAAATTGATTACTTTATTTGTAGGAAAAAAGATAGAGCGTGTTGTAAAGATTGTAAGGTAATTCCAGGAGAAAGCTTAACCACCCAACATTCGACTTTTAGTTATGGATTTACAAATAAAAAAATAGACAAAGAAGAAAAGAGTGCATCGAGCTATTCAGACTAAATGGTGGAACCTCAAAAGCGAGAAAGAAGATATATTTAAACAGAAAGTCCTTCAAGAGGAGATGTTTGGAATTATGTTGGTACACCCTGTGATATGTGCAACAATATGGCTATACATACTAGGAAAGTGGCGAAAGATATGTTAGGGGTATCTAAGGGAGGTGCACCAATAAAAAAAGAAGCTTGGTGGTGGAGTGAAGTAGTGCAAAATAAAATAAGGCAAAGAGTGCATGTTACAAATTACATTGCTAAGAAAACTAGTAAAACTTTAGAGGCTTATCAGAAAGCAAAGAAAGAAGCGAAAAAGGTCGTGAGTGAAGCAAAAGATAAAATTTGGGAGGATTTATATAAAAAACTCAACTCAAAAGAGGGTGAAAGAGATATTTTTAGGATAACTAGGGCTAGAGATAAGAAAACTAAATATCTTAATTATGTTAGATGCATCAAGAACGAGGATGAAAAAATTTTAGTGGCAAATGATGATATACGAAATAGATGGAAAAACTATTTTTATAAGTTTTTAATGAAAATAAAGATGTTAGTATTAGTTTAGGAGAGTTAGCTAAATAAGAAAAGTACATAAACCACAATTTCTACCGACGTTTTCAAAAGGATGAAGTCAAAGAGGCTCTTAAACATATGAAGGGTGATAAATCAATAGGACCAGATAATATTCCTATAGAAGTTTGAAAAATACTAAGAGAAATAGGAATCACTTGGCTCACAAGTCTAATTAATGAAATATGGAAAAATCAAAGGAATCACCCTTTCATGGCCGGTCCCAAGCCCGGAAAAAGGAGGAGGGTTGTGTTAGGCTTCCGACAGCCAGCGTAAAACTTTGTCGGACTTAACATGGATTCTACAAAAAAAAAGAAAAGAATCCATGTAGTTGACCCCATCTAGTATGGGAAAAGGCTTAGTTGTAGTAGTTGTAGTATGGAAAAATCAAAAGATGCCCGAGGAATGGAATGCAAGTACACTTATACCCATATATAAGAACAAGGGAGACATTCAAAATTGTGCGAATTATCGAGGTATCAAGTTAATGAGCCATACTATGAAATTATGGGAAAGAATTATCGAACGTAGGTTAAGACAAGTATCAAGTACAACAAAGAACCAATTTGGATTCATGCGATATACTGTTGAAGCGATTCACCTTTTGAGACGTCTTATGGAAGCAAAAAAGAAAGACCTTCACATGATATTTATTGATATAGAAAAAGCTTAAGATAGAGTATCGAGGGAGGTTCTTTGGAGAACTTTGGAAAAAAGAGGTATCCCATTGACATACATTAACCTTATAAGAGACATGTATGATGGTGCAAAAACATGTGTGAGGACTTATGAAGGAATGACAGACTTCTTTGAAGTTAATATTGGGTTACATCAAGGATCAACTTAAGTTCATATTTATTTATAATGGTGATTGATGAGTTAACAAAACATATTCAAGATGAAATACCTTGGTGTATGTTATTTGCAGATGACATTGTATTAGTGGAGGAGTCTAAGGAAAATGTTAATAGAAAATTGGAACTGTGGAGAGAAACATTAGAAAGCAAAGGCCTCCGACTTAGTAGAACAACAAAACAACAACAACAACTAAGCCTTTTCCCATATTAGACGGGTCGGCTTCCGACTTAGTAGGACAAAGACAGAATATATGGAATGTAAGTTTGATGATTTGGTTACCGCAGAGGACATAGAAATTAAAATTGGCACACATTGCATTCCCCAAAAGGAAAGTTTTAAATACCTAGGGTCAATTTTTCAGAGTGATGGGAGAATTGATGGAGATGTTACACATAAAATTAATGTTGGTTGGTTAAAATGGAGAGGAGCATCATGTATTCTTTGTGATAAGAAGATACCATTAAAGTTAAAAGGTAAATATTATAGAGCAGCAATTAAGCCTGTCATGTATTATGGTTCTGAGTGTTTGGACATATAGAAAAAAGATCAAAAGAAGAACCTGGAAGAAAGTACGAAAAAACTAGATTTTTGAAAGTATTAAAAGAGCTAGAGGACGACCACAAAAGTGTTGGAAAGAAACAATAAAGAATGATCTATTTTATTGTGAGGTAACTGCTAACATGGCACACAATAGGGATCTGTGGAAACAAAGAATCCATGTAGCCGCTCGTCTAGTACGAGGAAAGGCTTAGTTGTTGTTGTTGTATCCTCAGCAAAATTACAACCTTCGTAATTGAAAAAATGAATTACATATTGTAAATAGGATCAACTAAATAATCTTCATCTTTTCCTCATTGTTTCATCACCACCTTCAGCTTCAAAATCAAAATCATTATCTCCTTGATGATATTGTTGCGCTCCTTCCAAATTAATCCATTGAATGTCTTCATTAGTTAGGACTATATTTGCTTCATTATCTTTCATAATCCACTCCTCTAAGATATCAAAATTATCCAAAATTATTGGATAAAATTGGTTCTCCCTATTTAACTTTTTTAATTGCTTGCAAGGATAAGTAAATAACATTATCATTAATAATTAATAAATTTGAAAAGTTCAAGAATAACATTAACAATTAAATAAACTGAAACATTGAATTGAATATTAATTAATAACTAATCCTTTATTATCTTTGTCAGCTTTGCATGTTGCAACGTTTTAAACTAGGTCACTGAGCCATTTATGTTCCAATTTGTTGTGCTTTTTTTTATGGTCTATGGACTCCAATTTCTTTGACAACCAGTTTCAGTACAGGTTTGACTCAACTCTTATTGCAAAATCTCTCAAGTTTGGGCAATCACTTCCAAACCTATTCCACCAAACATCTAATAAAAAAGATAAATATAATATTTATTCCAGAATAAATATAAGATTTAAGAAACTTATAAGATAATTGATTCATATGTTTACTTGGACGCATATAGTACGGTTACGAACGACTACATACAAGTCTATTAAGTGAAGAGAATTATCGTAGATCTCCATCTCTCAATGTATATCATCTGCTCTACCTTATCAAGGTCTAATCTGTTTATGTAATCAATGATACCTTGATTAGCCTCACCATCATTTTTAAAGCTTGTAGAATACCTTAATGTTGGATTTAGGTAGTAAGTTTATGTACGAATAGGTTGATGCAACTTTTTATTCCATCTATTATTGATAATCATTCACACAAGCACACAATTTCTCTTTCTTTCATTAATTAGAATCTTTATTCTTATATTTGACTTCATAAAGATAGCTTATAGATGGTTTCTCTTCGTTGTTAGTCCATTTCGAAACTTTAACTAAATGATATATGATCCTTAATAATCTAATAGAGGAGTTTCAAAAATGTACTCCTAAAGATCGTATGTGAAATCTCATTTAGTTTTGAGGCAACTATGCAAATTGCTGTCACGCATACGAGAAAAACATTCTCTTCAAGGCTTGCTTTTGTTTAACAATGCTCTGTAAGTAACAACTATACGAAGGAGTTCTTCATCACCTGTAAATTTCCTCATCATACATAATACAAAGACATGGTTATAAATAAATTTTGTGATATCTTGACAATACTCAGTTGTTACCTTTGCCTCATCTATCTCTCCAATATCCTTAAGAATGAGATCTACATAATGGGTTATACATGGTATCCAATAAAAAGTCCCATAAGTATTAGCAAATTCCTTTGCAACTGCTTTATAATTAACTGCATTATCTATAATTAATTGGAGTATATTTTTAAATCCAACCTCCAATATCACCTTATCAAATTCTTGCCTTATAACATTTGCAGTATGTTGCTCCTGTGACATGTCTAGTGATCTAAAAAACATAAGTACTTTAGGACAATAGACAAATAAGTTTAACAAAGTCCTTTCTTGCCTATCTGTCCATCCATCTGTCATGATAGTGTATCTCATCTCCTTTCACGACTCTCAAAGTCGAACAATACTCTTGGACTTAAATGATTATTTTATCTCTCAATTTTTTATAAGATGACATCTTATACCTTGGGCCAATATTAGCAATGACATCTGTCATTGTTTGAAAATGAAAAGAATTTGATGTATTATATGGAATGATATCACAAAACCATCTCTCCACTGTAAGGTCGCAAGGTCTGCTTGTTCATGCAATTGCTCTGAAGCCATAGCAACACAAATTTCAAGTCGAGCATCAAGTGTAAGATTAAGAGAAAAAAAATGGCTATGCCAGAATAAGATCTTCTTCTAGTCTTTCCTCTTCTACCACTTTTAACCTCTTCAACAACCCTCTTTCTCCTGGTTGGTGATCAAGAACTAGTACTACCAACCTTTGTCTTTGCATCATAACATTATAAGGGATGTTATCATCACCACCACCACCAAGTCCAACATCCTTTTCCTTAAACATCCCTGCTCTTTTCTTTTCTTGCCTCTTCTCAACTATTCTTTCAATCATCTATAAACATTGTTATTTAATGGCTTTTGACACTCTCCTCTTTTCTAGTTCCTGCTAGGTGATGTTTCAAACGAGAAATTTCACCATTAATCACCTTCTCATAAAAAAACACATTTGATTTTCAATATGCTTACCTTAACTACAGTACCCCACTGTCATGCCGGATCATCAGATCAAGATTGGGAGTCCCTAACATCCCTTCTTATCATCTTAATTTAACACTTTAATCTTAATAAACCTGAAAATAAAATCACTTCATAAATCCCCAATCTTCATTTCATAAGCCACCAAAATACTCAAATAGACTAATAGAGTGTCTCCCACTTTACAAATACAATGAAAAGATATTCACGCACTTCATATATTGTCATTTAAAAACGAAAAACAAATAACACAAGAAAATATCAAATACATGGAGAAAAAAAAAGCTATGCCAAAACCACCTGATTGTCGGTGTTGTCACTGTTGGAGTGATGGTGGTGTTGGAGACCCTTAAAAACTGTTGAAGATCCCTCACCCTACTTGAAAGTCACCTTGGAGAAGTTGGAAGATGCGAACATAAGTTGCCTTGTATCGCTCGTATCGATACAGGCGGTATGCCTTGTATCGTGCAATACATGTCGATATGCCTTGTATCATGCGATACATATTGTATTGCATGATACAAAATGATAAGTTGTGTCGTGTAATATAGGATCTGACGATACGATACGGATCACATTGTATCTTACAATACGGATAACACTGTGTTGTTTTATGTGTATCATATTGTATTATAATGTATCTTAACTTTTTAATTAAAAAATATTTCTAAAATAAAAATAAGAAAATTTCTAAATGATTATTATAAATCAAAATAAATAAGGATAAGTTTGATATAATACAGTCCGTATCGCATGATATGGCCTGATACACTTGCATGACACGATACACACTGGATCGTATCAAAATTCCTTTTGATGCGATGTGTTTGGTCCGTATCATACAATACGACTGATAAGCACAACACTGAAATAAATGACGTCTCCATATACATCATCTCATTGTATCCATCATATCGCCCTTTACTGGTGCTCCCCACTAACCAATCCATGAGGGAAACAAGTTCCTGTACTTCTCGTTAGTTCGTCTAGGAACGGGAGAGTATGGAATGCTACTGAAATAACCACTATGTTCCAAAAGTGCATAGCAGCCGGAGTTTGATCCTAATACAGTGCTGGTGGGATATAGCGGATTTGGCAGCATAGCATCATTAAAAGAATTAACTGTTAACAAACAAAAAGTATATATCTTTGCATATTTTTCATAAATATAAATCAATATAAGTAGTTTTAATAGAAACAATTATGAGAAACAAAATAAAATTCTTTGGCAAACATTATATTAGCATAAAATGTCACATAATGAATGATAGTAGTTTTCAGGGAATAGAGTACTATGATTTATATCAAACATTATATTGGCAAACTCCGCCCATGTAAGAGATCACCCTTGCATGGCTGGTCCGAAGCCCTGATAAAGGTGGAGGGTGGGTTATGTTAGGGTTCCGACAGCGAGCGTAAAACTTTGTCAGACTTTTTACCATGGATTCTACACATTATGATAGGGCTCTGTGGGCTCTGTGGAAACAAAGAATCCATGTAGCCGACCCCATCTAGTATGGGAAAAAACTTAGTTGTTGCTGTTGTAGAGTACTATGGAAAAGAAGAGTTTTGTTGTCACAAACAAGATTTCTTTAGCCATTGTAATGGTTTAAGAATTGCACACGCAAACATGATATAAGTTATAAAACTGCAATATTCATCATAGGAAGGACAAGAGATTTGCATATTAAGAAACAAAAATAGACACCATCACACAATATGGTTATATGTTGTATTCATAAAATGTATGTTAAAAATTGTTTTACTTAGAAAAGACAAAAGTTTAATGATTTTATAACATAAGAATTCAAACTATTTTATATTATTCATACATATAATAGACTTCACAGCCATATGCTAGGCTTATTGAGCATGCTTCGTGAGTACTGTAAACACCTAAAATTTTCCTTGGAAAATTAAGTTTTTAAATGAAAATTTGTTTTAGAAATGAAAATGAAATAATTAAAATTATGAAAAATGTCTAAAAACATGTTTTTTGAATTTTAGCTTATAATGGGTGGAAAGCATGCATTATAACTAGCCAATTGGGGCGCGACCAACCTGATTTTCATCTAAAGAAGAAAAGCCTCAAAGAGATTCCATTCAAAGTGGTGACACATAAAGCAAAGTTGAAACTTAGAGGACCTGAAGAGTCGCAACAAAGACTACGAGTAAGGCCAAAAGCATAAAAGAGGATCCAAATTGTGTATTTGAGAACACTTAAGGTCAAGAACTAGATTCTTCATCTAAATAAGAGCATAACAATGCCATTTTGGAGGTAGTGCCTATGAAAGGTAGCACTGGCATCAAGGGGAAAGTTTGAAATGTTTCGAGGTGCATAGTGGACTTATTGGCTGATATGGCAGCAGGCAACTTTTTGGTCTTAATTGTCAGCCAGGTAGCAGCCAGGTGTGTGTGGTAACTGGAGTTATGGATGTCAATTTTCCAGCTGCAGCTGCTATCATAATGTAGCTGCTACCTTTTGTTGCAAGTATTTTCCAAGATGGATATTGAAGAGTAGTTGAATCATGTAGTCAGTATATAGCTCATTTGCGATACTTTGCTGCACTGAATAATGTATTTACTCCATTCAATTTTCGCTTTTTGTCGGTGTGGCAATTGACAAAATAACATTTTCTTTTTGCCTATCATGACTTCTTTCATCTTGTTTTCTTGATTGACGGATTTCTAATAAGGGGATCTTGCTTTGTAAAGGTGAGCAGGGAATGGTAGACGAGGCACAGAAAGCATTGGAGGAGGCTGAGGCTCTGAAGAAGGTTTCACTGAACTCCTACTTGTCTTTAGTCTAATCTATCTCCTCTATCATCCCTTTTACCATATGATTGCTCCTGTGCCGGTGGACCTTATGCTAAAGCAATTTGATCTTTCTGACTTTCAATTTTCAAGGGCATCTATTGTATTTTTTCACTATTTTAAATGGTATTTTCAAGACACAGATGTTCTAGCGTAGTACAAATTGTACCTAAGTTTGAACATTAACAAAACTTGAAAGCCACCTAGTCTTTTTGCAAGTTATCCACCAAGGTACGGACTTGAATTTCTCAAAAATTTGCTCGCAGAACATCATGGAATTATTTTGAGCAAGCACTCAACTATGCACACAGGTTTCATGCCTTTTAATACATTAAGGTGTCTTTTGCATCCCAAAATGTTCAATTGCTCAAAGAAAGTAAATTGGTGCCTGCTAAAAAAGGCTCTTCCAACAGAAAGAAAACACTGTGAGGGTTTATTTCCTGACTGCCCTTGTCAGAAACAGAAGACTTATTGTAAATTCATAGAAATCAAATCCTACCCTTTTCACTTTTTTTGGGATCTCACCCCAAAAACATACACAGTAGGTTTCTGCATAAACCACGTAATTTCTTTGCAAAGGGAAATGCTTAGGAAGGGAATTTATCCAAAAAAGGAAGCTTCACAAGGCAATATGTTTCTTTCATTGGTACTAAAGTTAAATAGATGGGATTTCTTTTTGATGAACAATATAAAGTTTCCCTTGTCTTAATAATATTTAGAACTTTTGTTTGTTTCTGCTTGTGGCCAAACTTTATGTGTCTTAGAAGATTCCATATATTGATGTTGTGATTGTCTTCTAGCACAGCTCTAAGCTAATAGATGTAGTTACTCCTTACTGCCAAGAACATTTATTAATTCCTCCTCTATAACAGTGAGTTGGGGATGGGTGTGAGAGAAGCTTTGGCAAAGCCAACTTATGTGATTAAGTGACAAGCTTTGGCAAGCCAAATCATGTCTTCTAGCACAGTTCTTTTAAATTATGTTTGTTCTCTTTTCTTGTTTAAGAAGGCTATATGATTTCCAGCTTGCCTTAGATCTGATTCTGCATTCTATTCTAGATTCACTGCGTTTTGATCAACAGGCAGATTGACTGCAAACATGTAACTTCAAATGTCAAAAATCCAAAGACTAAAGACTAATGCATCTCAGCAATTAAGTAGAATAATACCTAGCAAAGGGCTGGAATTCTTAAGTACATTCTGCTTCTGTCTTGCAGAAGTATGTGGTTGCATATGGCTCTCCATATGCCTAACTTGGAGGGTGAATCAAAATAGAGAAACAAGTAGGTTATTATGTGCACATAAATGCATGAGCATGCAAGTCTGCACAGTCGTAACTTGGAACATTGAGTCTGAACTAGAGAAAGAAAATGTGGGTTATGCATCTCTTTTTCATGTCATGTGATTGCGTGCATGTATAATTGGACTGTTTCGCTTAACTAGTAAATTTTTTCACCTTTTAATCCTCAGTTGGGTGCGAGGCAGGAGCCAGTGCTCGATACATCAACCACAAAGTATGCAGCTGATGTTCGCATTGTAAGCTTTCTTTTTCTCTACCTCATCTTTCAGACAATGTATTAATTTCACATTTTCATATACTCTGAAGTGTTAGCACAATAGCGAACAAACGTAGAAATGTGATCAAGCAGCAGAAATGTTGATAGGCAGCTTCTATATATTAGCTTTTGTTTTGGCAGAGTGCATTTGACTAAGCAATGTCAAATGGAATACTCCAAGATGAGCATGGTAGCTTTATCAACCTAGAATGCTATATTTTTCATTTTCAGCAGTATGGATGTGCTCTGTACAAGGTGTACTTGTTGCAACAAGACTGGTGGTCTGGTGGATGGTGTCATGCAGTTGCATAATGGCAAAGTGATATGGATTTATATGTCAATTGTCTGAAAATTTTGTATAATCTTTAGGCTATAAGAGAACATTTCTACAACCTAGATAATTTGATACTCATCATTCCTACAGGCCTCTATTTTGAAACCTCTAAAATGTAGAAGAAATGAGAGAGAATTAAGCTGGTGAAGCTGCCTGGTTAAAAAACCTTTATTTACTTTGAGTTCAGAAAAAATGGCCTTTTATTCCTTCATAAACAGCCCAAGACGAAAAGGCCTGTTGTGTATTCTGCACCATGCTTTAGGTTACATAATGTCTATGCTGTACATACTTTATTGCCGAGGAATTTGAATGGTGAAGGACCTCCTTTTTGGAGGTCCTAATCTGTCTTTTATTTATTTTTGTCAGTTGTTGCATTTAAGCTCCTGTTTTATGTGAATGTATCTGAACTACTCGCCTGGTAGGCAAATTATGATTTCCTCTTATTTTGATAAATTGTTAGTTGTTACATCCAAGTGTAGGAGTTCTCTGAATTTGTTTGTCCAAACCAGGCTACTCTAATTGATGAACCAACCATATTTTTCAGCATGAACGATAATGCTGAAAGAGTGCGGAATCAGAATGTTGGGTTGTTTCTCAATTGATAGCTGATAAGTGAAGGAAAAAGTTGCTGACATTTGTGGAGCATTTTGAGTGTTTATGACAGGTAAGAACTGATCCTGTGCCGCCTACATCTTTTCCTCTCTTTCTTTAAGTTTTGCTAGGGATTTATGGAGTTAGAATTTGGGGTTTCAAGTGCTTCAGCTTTTGACCCGTTAGTAATACCTCCTTGTCAACAGCAGGCTCTTGTGCCAGTTTTACGAGGATAACTTTTGCAGCTAAAGAATGTGCGTCTTTTTCTGTTTTTTGCTTGTAGATCATGCTATTCTTAGCTAGAAATTTTTGGGGAAATCATGCAGTACATCAGTATTATATTTTTGCTACTTTTCATATTTTGCTTTAACATTTGATTTGTATTATTATTTACAGGGATCGTCGTTTGGCGGATCACTTTGGGGGCAAACTTCATCTTGGCTATATGCAAATACGAGAGAAGTTAGCAGAACTTAAGGTATGCTGCACTTTCATTCCCTGCTTCCTGTTCCCCATCCTCGGTTCTTTGTTTTGTTCAATAGCTCTCTTCTAGTTTTAAACAGACATTATTCTTTTACTTGCAAAAGTTTTGAATTTGGTGGTTCGACTGTCAAGGTAGTATCTCTACCATTTATGGAGGTTTCAGATACTTATTTTGACCATGAGTTCCCAATTTTCATGAAAAGGCTGCTAGAGTTTGTTGGTCTCCAGTGCTATCATAGGTTTCAGTATAAAGGTAAATCTTTTTAATTGATTATGGTGAGACTACGCTAGTTCAGAACTCATTCAAGGCTCTCTTAGGTGTTTTTTTATGCCCCTCTACATTTGTTTCACAGGTGTTGGTTTGAAGATGTTGCACAGTATGAATTATGGTAGAAACAATTGTGAAAATTTCACTCTGATCTTGCAATATAAATGACGTTTAGTCTCTCTTTTTTCGCAAATGAAATTATTGGTTCGATTCTCTGACAGTTTGATGATTCTTGCTATGTTTGCATTACTAATGAAATTTATTTTGCTTGGAGGGTTTTTCTTCCTAGTGCAAAGTATGGTGCCATTTTGTGGTGTTCGGTGATGGATTGCTTCTTGATGTATGATGTTTGCTTCTTGGGCTTCGATTGTGGGCCATTGTTCTCGTGATAAATCTATGATTTACTTGTGATTAATATATGGACAGATAAGAAATTGTGTAGCAGGATATGCTTGATTATGTTCAAGTTCTTCTTAGCTTTTCGGTATGTAGCCATGCTCTTGATGGTTTGAGAATTTGCTAGCTCCCAATCTGCTTGATGTGTGTGATAATCAGTTACCACCAAGAGACGTTGGGACGGTGCTTTGTTCTTCGTTTCTTTGACATGGTGCAAGCACACCCAGTGGTTTGTTTTCTACCCCATTGGAAATGTTGAAGCCTCCTCGCCCCCTGGGAGCCTGCTGAGTTGATTTTAGTCAATTCTTCCCTGCCCATCTTGCCATTCAGTTCTCCTTGATGCTGTAAGAATGTTCATGTTCTGCACTTCACAAATGAAGTTAGTAGAATGTATATGGTTTGTACAAGAGACTTTGATTTCCACTCAAGTATAAATGCTAGTGCTATTACTTGCATGTGTTGAGAAGTCAAAATTTTGTTTTATTAATATTGACTGCATGGCCTCCAATTTTTATGCCAGCATTCTGAAGTTTTCATAATACCACCTGAACCATTTTATGGTGATATCTTTCAAAAATTGTTCTCATTTATTTATAGTTTAGGTAATTTTTTTCTTTTGATTTTACCTTGCATTTGAAGCATTTTTCGTGATTCATTATATTTCGCGTTCTAGTTTTTAGCTTTTAGAACTGCCGAGACCTTTATGACAAAAACAGGTTAAGAAGCCCCAAGTAGCCTTGTCCAGAGGAAGCTGATCACCATACTCGTTCTTGAGCTTCCTTGGGTTGTTGAGACTAAACAAAAAGTTGGATTTATTGATTTATTTTTGCATTCTAGCCTGATAGAGAATGGGGATTGGCTTGTCTCTTTGTATAACTGTGAACTGCAAGTTGCGTGGACATTGTTGCAATTTCTCTACATGAGCTAGATCCTTCTCCTGTCAGTTGCAGTTTGCCATGTCTTCTATGAAGTTTAATGTGTGATCTTGGTATAATTTCCATCGTCTTTACATAATAACTTCGCTTCCATTCTAGTGTTCTTGGGGTGAGAAATCAGAAAAGTTTAAGTGTCGGTAAATGGGTGTGATTTGTCTCTCCTTTTCAGGAAGAGAGAACTAAAGTTCGAAAAATGGACCGGGCTGATGATGACAAGAGGTACATACAATCAACTATTCCTTTTCAGACTATTGTTGCCAATGTGGAGCAAAACAAATTTATTTGTCCAACTGTAATTCAGGTCAAGAGATCGAAGTGGGGATCTTGAAAGAGCCGCAAGTAAAGACCGTGATCGTGGAAGGGATGAGAGAAGCGATAGTAGGGAAAGGAGCAGGGATCATGATCATAGAAGCAGAGATCGTGATCGGCACTATGATCGTGAACGTAGTTATGACAAGGACCGTGGTAGGGAATCTGAGCGATCCCGTAGTTATGATTCTAGGAGCCGTAGAAGATCACGGTCAAGAGACCATGACCGTGGTAGAAGTGATCGTCACAGGTTAGTTTGTTTAAGCTTCAGTAGTGGATATGTGTCCATTAGATCTATTGGATTGAACCAATGAAAAAAGAGCTGTTTTGGCTTCATGTTTCCATTATTTCATGTTTGATTCATTCAAAAATCAAATCCTCGTGAGTATCCAACTCTCGAGTGAATTTGATTCCAAGTGGAAAGCTAATGTCTCCTTGATAAGTACACCAAGAAGTGATGATTGTGTGAGTTTTAAGCTTTTATCTGAGTCGTTCAGGTTGATGTTGTATAAACTAAGAGCTGTTAATTTTCTAGGAGGTTCTTGGCATTTCTCTTGGGTTAGGTACGGTTCTGACCTTGAGTGAATAGTAAAATCATTGGGTTTGAAAGTGAGGAAATTTCAAGCTCTTCTACTTTCACACTACTATATCCTTAATTAGTAGAGATATAATGTCTTTTCACGTTGTCATGGTCGAATTTCCAAATTCAGTTCTTAGTTTCCTTCTTTTACGGAGAGCTCGCCCACATCCTTCCAACAATGCAAGCCAAACGCTGTATACTCTACAGTTCTCACTGGACTGAGGAAGGAAAAAAGTTGAGCATATGGTCCCACTCCATCCAAGAGAAAACCTCGACAAAAGATGGAGCTCGGGCAAGAACTTGAACACACTTCCACCAGAATGTTTCATGCTTATTCAACAATAGAATGACCAGTGTAGTCTGATCATCTCAGGATTTTGATTGGCATACCTGTATCAGATTTACATTGCATGCATATGAATGCAGACAGAGAGGCATTTAGATAATCGTTGAAGTTAAACTTCTCAGATTTGGTGTCTTATATCTGTTATGATGTCCATGTGCAAAACGTTTGCTACTTAGTCTGATTTGCTTATGAGTTTTTCTTGTGGACGTTCCAACTAACCTGATGCTCTTGATTGCAGACGCCATGATCGATACTAGCTTGCTGCATTTGGGAGTTACTTCTCTGAATGGGGGTATTTCTCAAGAGCCTTGTCTCACTAGATTTGTGTAGATTTGTCATGGAATATTTTTGGACATATAGAAAGAAGATCAAAAGAAGAACCTGTAAGAAGGTATGAAAAACTAAATTTTGAAAGTATTAAAAGAGGTAGAGGACTACTACAAAAGTGTTGGAAAGAAACAATAAAGAATGATCTAGCTTATTGCGAGTTAACCCCTAACATGGCACATGATAGGGCTCTGTGGAAACAAAGAATCCATGTAGCCGACCCCATCTACTATGAAAAAAGGCTTAGTTGTTGTTGTCCTGAAATATTAGATTCCTTAGCTTATAATCTCAAGTTGGCTTTCTGCTAGAATACCAAATCTTCACTATGACGTGATGCCACACTTGTGGTGGGGAAAAAGATGATAAGCCTGTCTAGGTTTATGTGTGACCATTGGCTACTAGTTAAGAGTGGTCTTCAAAATTTTGTTTGAAGTTATTATTGTACCAGGATATTGCATATTTATTCTTGAAGGCCCTAAAAATTAAGAAACTGGGATAGATGACAAAATTGACGCTTTAATGAACTCATTATTGGAATGTACGTCTGGCAGATTGTCCAATTGAATCTTGCACTTCGAGACTTGATCGTTTTTAGTATTTTTCTTTATTTTTCTGCATTTCAATTCTAGAGAACTTCTCGAGCCTGTGGAACTACCTGGCTGGGAAAATGCGGTTTCGAGTTATGTCAATATGGTTGCTACCTTCGATGTCTCTATCTGGTTTTGACTAGCTTGTCTCTTTGGTGGGGAAGTTTCACCCCAAAGAGAAGAGGCATGTTAAATTAGGACTAATAGAAGAAACGTGCATTGTAACAGCACAACTACTTTGCATTTTTCATCGTGATTTCTGGTGCAGCTCTAATAAGTTCTATTGTTGATGAATGATATATTCTTAGTGTTTGAGATTTCGGAAGTTGACTGAGCTACATCATGTTGCGGCTGTCATTTTCTTTTATATGGGTCTCTTTTGTTGGCGAAATTAAGTGCCATAGATGACTAATATTCTGAAGATTTCATCTTCTTCTCTGAAGTTTGTTAACCATGTATAAAACTGCAGTTGGGAGTGGGAAAGTCCCCGATGGCCCGACTAGTTCCCATAGTTGTACACATTGTACATGCTTTTTTGGTTAGTAATGTAACTTATTAGGTGTCTGTCTAAGCCTAACCTTGTTATCCTTTCGGGAAAAAAGAAGTATAGAAGTGCAGTTAAGAATCTAAGAACAAAGATGATGTCCTATCATTCTAATCTTTTGTTAGACTCTTATTTGAAGTATTTTAGACTAATGTATTTTGAGTTCTTCATGTGAGATGCATCTTTTGTCAAAAGTTTCGGCATTAAATGTCTTCACTGATGTTCCTGTGCTTTGTTAGTGTACATGGGAGAACTAACATTCCGTTGTTCTATGTTGATGGATATCATGCTTTATGTTTTCACCAAATGTCTTCGATAATGTTTGTCTTTTGTTAGTATAGATGCATTTGTTTCAGTAATTAAGTACCAATCTTGTTTCTCAGTTTGGAGTAGCTTATATTATTTTAGGCAAACCAAACCAAATCAAGTCTTTTCCGACAGTAAGTGGGGTGGGCTGCATGAATCTTTGGTTGCCATGAGTCTCGATCTTGTGCCATATTGGCATTTAACGCCATAAAGGAAAGATCATGCTTTATTGGTTCCGTTATTCTTAGTTTAGGCGGCTGTTTTGTTTTGATTTGATTTTAGTTGCTTTCTTGCATATTTCTGTGAAATCTTAACTTCGAGTTGTTTGACGTCAGGTGAGTGCGGTAGCTGGCTGTTTGGTGAAGGCTTGTTGGTTATGTTCGCCTTTTTTGTTTGTTGTACTGTTCCCACTGGTGTCTATCTTCAAACCATGTGATGCGAACTTCCTTGAAGCGCTTGCAAGAATGATTTCTGGTCATGAAGTTATATCTGAACAATTCTACTAGTGTAGATCAATATTACACGACTCTTTGTAACTTCTGTGTGCGTGCATGTGAGCTTATCATGGGCCTGAGGTGACCGCCTCGTCCAATATCCTACCAAATCCAATAATCTAGACACATTATGAGCTTTTCAAAAGATTATATGAGCCGCCTTATCTAAATTTTTACCAACTGCCCAAAGAGAAGGCTCAACTGGCTAGGGAGATTCTACTCACAAGTTGAAGGTCATGAGTTCAATACCCAGGGCTTTGGGTCTCCCTCTTGTACCCAAAGAATTTTCACCAAACTGAACGAGCTTGTTCCTGAAAATTTGTGTCCACCATAGCATCCCAATCCCCTGCATATGCATGCACTCTGCTTGTGATCATCTCAGTGCAAGAAAGTATACAGAAAGACTTTTTTCTATTATCTTAGTATTAGTTAGTGATTCCGGCTCGGGGAATCCTTTCTTCCGTGACGAACTGTTGGCACCAGTCCTACATTTTTTCTCTGTGAACCGAGGAGAGGTTCAGCGTGAAGAGGATTGTAACATGAGAGGGCAAGGAGTTCAACCTGTTTCAAATATACAACATTGATTCAATGTAGTTAGACCCTCATGTCGATCCGAATAAATCAGTATTTTCACGGCTGTGCTTGCAGAGGTTCGAGCTCTAGTGTTTTTGTCCCACAGGTTTCTTATTCAAAAGGTGCTAAACCTTTAAGAGATTCATTAATGGTTTCTGGGTTCCATGGTCCACCCATAGGCTTCCCTGTTAGCTTGCAAGGAGGGTCGAGCTCTAGTGTTTGTCTCACAGGTTTCTTATTCAAAAGGTGCTAAACCTTTAAGAGATTCATTAATGGTTTCTGGGTTCCACCCATCGGCTTCCCTGTTAGCTTGCAAGGAGGGTCAAACTCGCCCAGTTTCCTGTCTATGATCGTGATGCATCCTCCTCAGCTTTACAGTATGCTTGAGTCTTCAGGAGAACTGGCTCTGATCCGGTAATCTGATCACAGGAGCCCTTTCATTTTGGCATATGAAGACTTGTTTTTACTCCAATCAGGTCAAAAGTGATGAAGCTAGCAAGATTAGGTTACCGAAGATCAAATTGTAAATATTCAAACTTCATTTTCCATATCAGTTGGTAGCTGACGTTTCTTCCAGATAGGTGGATTGGAGCGGTTACTGGAGTAGCTGTGATATCATATCTTTGTAGATAAATTCGACCGTGGTCTTTGAAACCACAATGAGTGATGTGGTTGGTCACTTAAGGCAACTATTAATGGTAGAAACAACAGGTTTGATGCTTAAGCTGCTGGGAGTTTTCCTTTCATCTTTTTGTTTTGTTTACATCTCCAGAGCTAAAAATTCTCTCATTTGTGAAGTCATCTGTTTGGCAAAACTAGCATAGTTGTGGGGAAACCCTCCAAGAATCATCTCCTCTGGAACCCTATGGTTCCTATTGCTTGTATAATTTCCGCGTACCTTTCTATTTTGGAATAGAAGTGTTTGGCCCGGGCTTAACCTCCTTTAAGCCTGATAAATTCCCGTCCGAAAACTTGTTGAATTATTGTTTATGGGGGCTGATAGGCACAAGCTTGTTGAATATTATATTGGGTCTACAAAACTTAATCTAAATCTGCTTGAAATCCAAATCCAATCACAACATTTTAGATTTCAACAAACTACATACACATGTAATAAAAAATTATATATGCTCATATATATATATATATATATTAGTTGAAAATTTATATAGAGAGAGAAATTAGTACAGATAAATGATTAAAAAAGTGATTTATTAAATGAAAAAGTAGTCAAGCATTTTTTTAAAGTGCATTTATTGCACATAGTATTCTTAGTTTTTTAACTTAAAGGATCTCAACCATCAATTTTGTCAATGGAGCGGTTCAGATCTTAAGTGTATTTAAACACAACATAAAATAACCCTTTATTTCTCTCTCTCTTCAATTCGTCACAATTTAGAAAAGGGTTATTAATGGCTAAAATTTATAAAAAAAAGTGAAGTATTTTTTGTAATTTAACAGTACTGAAACATTTTTTTAATTATTGATCACTGTTGATAGGACGGTTATAATGTAAGAGTATGTCATCGCAGAGAACCATGTACCCCATACTCGCCACGATATCGATTTAAGAGAACCAAAACTTTAACTTTTTAGAGTATCACTTTTTGTGTGTGTATTAGGTTTTGACTACTTTTTGTAAAAATACATGATTCTGTAGTAGAGAAAAATACATGAGCAGTATATATTTTTGTGTGTGTATTAGGCTTTTTAGAGTATCGAAAAGCCAAGATACATGAGCAGTATATATATTCGAGTGAAAACATAGAAGTGTGTAGAGAAAAATATACAATACTCAAAATACTCGGAATATAGAACGTATCTATATAAAAAGCCGGTGTGAGGAAACCTCAAACAATTCAAAATCCTTTTCGCAGTAGATCTACCGGAGACACAAGCAAACCAGCAACCGTGAATATGATTCTGACTGAAGAAAAAGCACGCAGAGACCCTTCATTGGTATCAAAGCTCAGGTTCTTCATCCTGCAAAAAAAAAAGGTATATTACTATTTTGGAAAGGGAGAAGAGAAAAAAAAAAGAGAGAGAGTAGATCAGAAAAGCCGACAGGCTAGGCAGGAAGGCCGACAAAGGCCTAAACGACTGCAGCCCGAGAGTCGGCAAGAACCAAGCCACGACATAGGCCTTAACGGTAAGAATCAAGCCATGACAAAGATCTAAACGGCCAAGGCCTGAACGACAAGAACCAAGACACGACAAAGGCCTTAATGGCCGAGGTCGGAATGGCAAGAACCAAGTCACGACAGAGGCCTTAACGGCAAGAACCAAGCCGGGAAAGAAGGCCTCAACAGTCGAGGCCTTAATGGCCAGAAATGGACGGAAGGCATAAAGCCTATAGGCGACCGCAACAAAAAGCCACAGGAGCGAAGCTCCGCTCCCCCTCTCTCAAATTTTCTCTCTCCTCCTACTTTTACAGGAGAAAAAATCGCGATCGAAACCGTCCACGATTTTGGAAAATCGCTAGCAGTTTTCAGTAAAACGATTCGAGCAGTGAATTAAAAAGTCTGTTGTGCTCCGACCTTTTTTATTATTTATAATTTTGTCACTGGGCAAAATTACGGAATTATCTAGATATTTTCGAGTAAAAAAATCATTTTGCTCTTACTATGTAAAAAGTCCATTTTACCCTCTAACGGTTTGTGGAAATTACGAAATATCAAGTTCTAACTTTATTGTTTTGTTGTTCTTGATTGAAATAATTTCAATTTTGGTACTAAGTTAAAAGACAGGTTTGCCTATGTACTTTTGAAAAATTGCTAAATTAAGAATTAAAATTATAATTTTAACCTCGATGAATCACGAATTTTATGGAAAAAATATATAAAAAAAGTAATTTTATAAGTTTGTCCTCAATCTTTTTCAAAAATTACAAAAGAGCACACACGGTTTTGTTGAAAGGCGGACAGAGAGAGAGAGAGAGTAATTTTAACCTTGAATTCATTATTTTTCGTGTTATTTTAGGTCGCATCATTACTGAGCTTTCTTTTGGGTAAGCGGTCCCTCTGTGTGTGTGACAGAGAGAGAGAGAGACCGTCGGATCATCACCGTCCCAACGACTCGCAAACTGTGCGGGAGAAGTGCAAGAAGAGAAAACAATGGCGTCGTGCCCCCTCCTTTTCAGTCTGTCTCTGCATTCTCGGGTGTCTTCTCCCAGAATCCCGACCAAAACCCCCGGCGTCCTTCCCCATTCATTCCGGCCAATCCTTCCCAAAACGTCGAGGACTAAGAAAGGGACCAATCCTGCCTCCGTCACCATTTCGTCCTCCTACAGCCCGACGCCGGCCACCGAGCGCGTGATTGCTGCTGGCGCCTACTTCCTCCCCTTTATCGACGGCCTGCAGTACGGGCGCTTCGCCTTCGTGCAGTACCCCGTTCTGGAAAGCGTCTTCCGGCCGCTCTTCCCCGTCGTCTCCGCCTACCGCTCCGTCCCGCTGGCGAGTTTCGTCGCCTTCTTCACCGTCTACCTCGTCTTCGTCCGGAACCCGAAATTCAGCCGCTTCGTCCGCTTCAACGCTATGCAGGCCCTCGTCACCGACGTCCTCCAAGCGTTGCCGCTGCTCATCCAGCGCATCTTCACTCCGGGAAGAAGCGGCTTCGGCTTCCAGCTCCTCGTCCTCGGCTACAATGTCATCTTTGCCATAATTGTTGCCTGCTTTCTCTACTGCCTTGCCTCTGCCGTCCTCGGGCGCACGCCGTACCTCCCCTTCATCGCCGACGCCGCCGACCGTCAGCTTTGATAAGTAACAGACTGTGTTGTGAGGTTTTTTCCCATTTCCTTTTCCTTCTCTTGTTGCTCTCCAAGAGTAAAATTTTGGGTTTCATTCCTCTTTTTGTGGTTGTTCCATAGATGCACACTGTAATCGTGTGGATTCTTACCTTCACAATCGTGCTCCTTCTCTCTCTCTCCCTCTCTCTCTCTCGGGAGATTTGGGTTTTGGAATTAAGGGATTTCCTCTTCCCTTTTTTTGTGAAGGTTCCTCAAAGAGATTTTGCTTTTGCCGGTAATAAACCAATTTGTTGTTTCTCGGTTTCAAGATTTAGAACAATGAAAATTATATGTTAATTTCTATTTCTATGGCGTCGAAGTAAATGACTTCTAGCAATGACTTTAGTAAATGACTTCTCTTGCTGATTGATGTGATATTCAGTGGTTATACTCCTCTTACTGTTGGTGATTGAGTTCAACAGTTTGCAGTGTCAGTTCTTAGAAAGGCTGTTCATTTCATGTTTTCCTTGGTTGCAACATTTTCTTTATTTAGAATACAGTAATGTGTCGGAGTAGGTGCGGAGCAGGACATGGTAGAGGTGGCCGGTTTGAACCTGGTCCGGTGGGTTGAACTGGACCTGAGTCATACCAAAACTGGAACTGAACTAGAACCTGGGACTTCCGCGGCACGGCATGGTTCAGCTCCATCCATGGAGAAACAGAACCAGAACCAAAACTGCTGGTTTGGAACTATCACCAAAGAGCAACAAAGCGATGACATTTTTTTACAAGGAAGCAAATACGATCAACCGTTGGCTCTAACCACCTTGCATGTCTCGTGTTGAGCTTCTTATGGGTCTCCAAGAATATATAAACTATATTATGAGTGGCGATAATAAACAGAACACAAAGAAGGTAGACTCACTGTGTCGAGTCAATAGACCGTCCTTGTGCCGAGTCTTCGCATCCTTGAGCTTATGGCTTTTGAATATGCTTACGACTCTCAAATGTGATGGTGTACCCTTGTGTACATTCATGTCATTGATGGCCGTCTCTGTGGACCTTGAACAACAGTGTGAAGCAAGGAAGCTTCAGTGTCGTCTTCTTGTAATGGCTTTAAGTTCTTGAAGATCTACTGACATCGTGCATCCTAGCTCCAGGCAACGTGCTTCTTCAGAAGCTTAGTAAGTGGAGAAGCCGACTTAGGGTAACACTGAATGAAAAGTGCTGGTAATTGTTGTGGCTAGGCCCAAGAAATTACTTGATGTTCTTAGATGCCTCTCATTTTTGAATTCCTTGCACCTTTCTATGTTCCATCTTCATCAAGCTGTGCTTCACGACATGACAAAAAAGAGTGATCTCCTGACTGTTGATCTTACACTTTGTTCTCTTGACATAGGAGTGCTCCCGTAGGCACTTAAATACCCGCACAGGTACCTGACATGCTCCTACAAGGTGTTGTAAACCACAAGATTATCAAGGTAGATGCCACAAACTCTTCCATCATCTCATTCATGAGGCTATTGGATGTGGATGAGACGTTGGTGAGTTCATGAAGAACTTAAATGAGCCATAATGAATCACCGTTGTTGTCTTCTGCTGGTCTCTAGGTACAATGTGCACTACATAAAATCCAACTTCAAGAACCACTAGATGCCACTTAACGTACCAAATATGTCCGAGGTCAAAGGAAGAGGATGGTGATCTTGAACGATAAAGTTACGAGTGTAATGATCCACACACATCCTCAATGAGCTACTGGCCTTCCTATGCAGCAAGGCCTGCAATGAGCTGTCGGACTTCCTATGCAACAAGACCTAGGGGCTCTCTGAAAGCTGAATAGTGCCCGCCTCCAACAACTCTCCCAATTGCCTCTAAAGCTTCACTTACTCTATTGGGCTAATACTGTATATTCTCTGCAAGGGGGCCTCGACCCAAGGACTAACTCGATCGCGTGGTCCGGCTGGTTTGGAGCAGAAGTTGTTTGGGCGACTCATTTGGGCATCATATTTACTTCCAACACTTCTTGTATGACAACTGATATCGTGCGTCTTGTATGACAATTGATATTGTTTCATCATCGACATGCAACTTGTAGTCTGGAACTCTCACCAATCAGTTGATTCACAAACAAGCAGTTGCTACCACGCTCGTGCCAACGCCCTGTCCTGTTGCAGTCGCCTTGCTTGGATCGCATCCAGCAAAAAACCAAGTTGAGTTTTATTCATCACTATAAGACCTCTTAATTGTGGGGTCACCATCACCTTTAGCCTTGATAAGAAAATCACATCCTAGGATGATGATGAAGTCATGTAGATCTGTGGCGATCATGATCCATATCAGTGGTGATCAGGTCCATCGCTCCGCTCCGCTCCACATCCAACATGAAGCATCACTGCCATAACTATGCCACCAATCTTGGCTGCAGTTGCATCCACAGGTCTCCATCACCTCGACATGCATCATACTCTGTCAAGGCTATTCTACGTGCGCTGCGTTGAGAAGCTGATAGTAACAACTGAGTATATATATTTAGTTTTGTAGGTTACAAATACAAAACTCGAATTCATACATGGTGCTGGCATGGTTTACAAAAAATTATACAAGAATCGTATTCAACCTGAATTTCTGACTGGTTCCTATAGACTCTATTATAAAACTTCGTAAGAAAGTATCTCGAGATTCCATGCTCGGGCCAGGCACATCCTCAGCGAGAAGGGTGGAGAGCTTCTCCTTCAGTTCTTGTGATAGAAACATTTAGGTTCAAGTCAATTTTGGTTGCAGTTTTAAGATCCCACCTTTTTCTTTCATCAAATTTTCCAATTAAACTAGAAGCAAACCGGAACCGGAACCGGCTTGGAACTGGACACACGCCCGGAAGGGGGTAAGTGTGGTTCCCGTTCTAAGTTTTGGTGGAATGAGAACTGTCGGTTTAAAGTTTACCCGGAACATGTCAAGGACATGGGCATGATTGTGAACTGTTTAAAAAGTTTGGTGGAATGGTAAAAGAAAAATTCAGTGCCGGTAGGTTATTAGTCTCTAATACAACAAAATTTGATTAATATTTTTGAACTGTTCTTGTGTTGTAGTTCTAAAGTATATGTAAGGATACAAACGTTTGGTATTCATCTTTTACATAACTATTTTGGACTGGATTTGGGAAGTTGGCATTTGAGGTCCTCCAAAACTTGACTCAGAATAGCTGTTTGAAAGACAGGATGTGAAAGCGAGAAGTATCATTCAATGATGCCAAAATTCCGTTCAACCTGAACACAATCCCATCTTGTTATCGTCATAGAAACGGCAGAGACAGATATTACTACATGTGCACATTTAGATGCTTAAAAGGATCTCAATTATTCAAGTAATATTTTTTTAGGTACATCTGTTGTACTTATTCTTTTTCATTAATTTCAACTACTGATCTCGTCAATCCAACGATGGAAAAATCCTTAAATAGAACCTTTGTAGAAAGACGAAGCATCTTGGAGGTTTTGGCATTTCAGTTGTGTCGATTACACTTTCGTGCATCGTAATGGATGATATACCATTACCAATACGGTGTATTGCCACCCACAACAGTTTAAAACAATATAAGAACCTAGATTAGATCATATTGCTCTTATTATACTGCATACGGCACGATATTTACATCGCCTAGAAAAAAGTTTGCTCAGCTCGTTAGAGACCTACCACCATTATCACACCTTCACGATGGTTAGACTCTAGAAGTGGTTGATCTACATCGAGCACCCCATCCAAAATTTCAAAAATCAACTTAAAAGCCTATAACCCATGGTGGGATCCGTCCGCTATAATACATAATTCACCCCACCACAAAAGAGTTTCTAGATCTGCCACCGGCGGATCACCCGGATGCGAAACTAGGAGAAACGTGAAACCAGACATTATGCAGGAGACGAGAAATTAAATATAACATATTTGATCAATCGTCAAAATCACATAACTAATCTGAATTATTGGATCTCAAATTATTTACGATACACGAGATCTTGCCAAGCAAATTTCTCTAAACGAGAACCTAATCTTCACCCCGGACCACACCCTTTCCTACGGATACACAGTTCGGCCATGCATCAGCTCTCAAAACTAGAATTTGTCGCCACGGCTTGTGCATGCACACAACCTGCACATTTCGATGCGTCATTTAGTTTCCAAAAGACGACCTTAGAGGATGAGCAGACATGAGAAGAACACATGCCAAATGATACTCGGTAACATACAACACGCTGAAACCTTCAATTGACTGTAGAGTAACACACCGGACCAAATCACATTAAAACCTACTTGGCATAAAACTTTGCAGCAGTCGCTGCATTGTAGTACTATTGAACTACCGTGTTTCCTACCATCACCAACATCGTGTGATGTTGGTGATCTCGTTTGCTTTTCTAATCAATCGATCAGCGAAATCCAACACCACCCGCAGAATACCTGAATAAAGGCATAAAACAGGATGACAGAGATCGGGAGATCACTAGGGGCAAATACTTTACGTGTTTCTGCAGCACCCTCGAAGGTGGTGTGATAGAATATGTGGTTTCATATGTTCTACTGTTAAAGGAAACCATTAGGAGGTAGATGATGAACAGCATTGCCCACTAAGCGAAATCCAACACCACCCGCACAATACCTGAATAAAGGCATAAAACAGGATGACAGAGATTGGAAGATCACTAGGGGCAAATACTTTACGTGTTTCTGCAGCACCCTCGAGGGTTGTGTGATAGAATATGTGGTTTCATGTGTTCTGCTGTTAAAGGAAACCATTAGGAGGTAGATGATGAACAGCATTGCCCACTAAGCGATTTCCATCTCGTAGGTAACCATGCACCCAAGTCCAGTGTTAAGTGGAGAGTGATTGCAAGTTCCAAAGTCTTTACATGGACAGCCTAATGCACCAAGCAGTCAATTTTAAACAACGAATTAAATCATAGATACAAATAAGTTTCGACGATTGATGAGGAAACACAAGTTGTACAATAAGCCTAACAACAATGCAAAATTAATGAAAAAACAGAACGGCTGTCGCACCCACTTGGGAAAAATATATGGCTGAATAACGACGTTGAACAGGCCTTTGATAGAAATCACAAAGCTTGCCTCCTCAATGTGGGAAAGGAAAGACGAGAATCGTTAGCTAATAGATTTGGCATGGCTCTTGGTCGTCCCTACTTGTATATACGCAGGTCAATCTAAGGATAGCTGCCATATCCAAATACCGTTGGAAATGGACAAAAGGTGCCCTCAAAAACTCACATCTTGTCAGATTTGAAACCAGCATAAAACAGAACGTGCAAGGACCAGATCTCATTTTGTTGCAACCAGCATCTGTATAATCCGCATTTGATCCCAGAAGTGGTCATATTCAGATTAATAATACACGACACTGACAAAGGTAGACCTAAATCTCTCATGATAATAAGCACATTTAAGAGAACATCAAACCTTCGTTAGGATTTTTTGGACATCTACATGTTTAAAACACTCTTTTGCTTGAAAATTTTCCTGGACTACATTGCAGTGTAAGTTCACAAGATTGTAACTCCTTTTATTAGTGACACCACTCATCTTCACGAAGTTATTTACATGGTTATTGAGCTGCAGTGATGGTTCACTAATATATCTAGGGGAAAGTAATTCGACTCATTTACAAGTAGATAACGTTGAATTCGTATTATGACATGCAAGGAGACACTGCTCTTGTTAATTCTAATGTTGATCCATTTTTGCCATCAAGAACCGTTAAGCATATTCAACACAGCAGCAATGATCCGCTCACTATTTCTTCAATGAAAATACAATAATTGTTCATCTCCCAAAATTGTACAAATGCCCATTCTCCTATACATTTAGATGGAATAGATCGACCCTTGTTTCTGAAGAGAAAACATATAATAAACCATGAAAGGAAGCATATAGTGCTTTAAATCCCTTTCGTGATTCTTCTGTTAGATCGGACATAAAGAAACAGAAGGTTTTTGAGAGGAGAAGAGATGCCTTTGAGCATTCTCTTGATGAATTAGTTAAGTCTTTTCTCTTTTTGGTGACAGTTCTCGTGGGGAATATTTCCGACCAAGTAGAGTTCGTTTTTATAGTCTTCACTCTCGATATATTGAGAAGTGCTTTTCAATAGATCTATTCTTATTTTTAAGAGTGATGGAAGAATTGATAGAGATGTTACGCATAGAATTAATGATGGCTGGTTAAAATAGAGAGGAGCATCAAGTATTCTTTGTGATAAGAATATACCATTAAAGTTAAAAGGTAAATATTATAGAGCAGCAATTAGACCTATCATGTTTTATGGTTCTGAGTGTTGGGCAGTTAATCATCAACATGTACAAAAGATGTCTGTGACATAAATGAAGATGTTGAGATGGATGAGCAGTCATACAAGAAAAGACTATATATAATGAGGTTATTAGAAATAAATGATGTTTGGACATATAGAAAGAAGATCAAAAGAAGAACCTCTAAGAAGGTATGAAAAACTAGATTTTGAAAGTATTAAAAGAGGTAGAGGACGACCATGACACATGATAGGGCTCTATGGAAACAAAGAATCCATATAGCCGACCCCGTCTAGTATGGGAAAAGGCTTAGTTGTTGTTGTTGTTGATGATGATGATGATGACACACAGCACATTATTTTATACTGAACAATGCAGATTTCAAGACTATCTCTTGAAGAAAAGACACCCTTCAGTAAGTAGAAATATAATGAACCATTCAGATAAATATTCTCAAACAGATCAACAGGCAATCATGATATTGCGTACATCAAAGGGTCGAAGCATTCTGTAGCCACCATAATTGCAGCTCGTGTACACTTGGAAGGATAGATTGGGAGAAAGGTTCACTTACGAACCTCCTAGCTGCAGTTTCAGGTATCCTATGCAGGGGCACACTTTGATATGAAGAACATCTTGTGACAGCCAGATACTTGTTACCTTTTATCTTTTATCCTTGATGTATAACTGATTCAACAGTTCAGGGATCAACCTTAGGATAATCATGATCTACAAATACGAACTTTCTCACAGTATGACACAAACTAGATAGCCAGATCTTAAAGGCAGCAGCAACTGTGTCTTTTATATCTTCAACTAATTACAATTAAATTCCGAGTACATCAAACATGACAACTCAACAGGCTATACTGAAAATCTATCGTGAAATATGCTGACAGATGTTCTTCAACGATCAAACAGGGGAAGACGTCCATTGAAGCACTTCCCAACTGTGGAAGACAAAAGTTGCTAGGTCTCATTAGAATATATTCGAGTATAGTCAATGATATGAGAAAAGGCTTAGTTGTTGTATATTGTCGATGAACAGTACCAGCCCTTTTGCAGACATAAAAGTAGGGGACAATGCCGGTCTAACCAGTTTTATATGAGACACCGACATACCTTAACCTTTTTAAAAGAACTAAAAACACTATGATATGCCCATGTATCTTATGATACGGTTACCATTTTTGTGATATATAGGATTATATCCATCTCAAACGGCAATAAGTACAACACCTATCATACAACATGCCCGATATGTTGCAAGACTGAACTGAAACATGTTTCTCGAAGCAGGACATGGTCCTAGGACTTGAATTACTTCTATTTGGAAATTAATTCGGCAAAATGCATGATCTTATAGGACCTTTGATCTTGAAAGCCACATATCAAAATATCTGGTGGACCAGAGTACTTTTGCTGGAATTCCTTTGATTACAGTCCAAAAACATTGTCATCACCAGTTGAGATTTAAGTTTACAAAAGACCTTATGATATCTTCTAAATTCTTAGATCCAATGGGTTGAAAATGTTTATGGAAGCAAACACTAAACTAAAAACCTGATTATACTAGTCTCATCCACGTGGACCTGGGTTCACAACCTTGGTCCTTATGAAGCAATTAATCTGCAATACAAAACCAGGTTGGTCCAAAACCAATGCCAATTCAAACCAGACTCTATGTGTGTGCCTATGTGAGTGTGATGTCCAATCCAAGAAAATAATAATATAAGGTTCTTCAGAACATGTCCAAACCTTTTTCTATAAAAAATGTGAGAAACAGTACAAAACTGGAACGCAAATATAAGGTCCTTTGATCCTGTAAGTGTGACGTGTAGGAATGTGCTTACTTTGGCTACTATCATGTAAAAGGAATTATATAGCCTTCCTGGTACACTTTTGCAATTTTGAGGGAAAAGAATAGAAGGACTTTGATGGCGTGGGAAGATCATTGACCAAGTTGCTGGGAAGGTGGCGGCTATAGTCTTTTATATTAGTCTGAAAGAAAGTTATTTTAGGACTATTGGAATCTGTAAAGTTTATAGGGCACGTACTATTACATTTTAGGATCATTGACCAAGTTCCTGGTACACTCTTATTCGTATGTGTATGTAACTATGTATGTGCATGCAAGTGTGTGTGTGCATGTATAGTTCTTCAATCCTTGTCAATGTGAACTTAGCCTACTATCACAAACACTACCAGATTATACACCACATCACACACTGATTAGATAACATTTCCTTTTTTTCACCAAAAAACTGACACTAACACTAACCATAGCCGCAAATGTTGTTTTAGGAATTTCTTTCAAGTGGAAGATTTCATAAGATTTTTTTAATTTTCTCTCAGAAAATTTGTTGTAAAAACCTTAGCATATTTAAACTTTACATAGAAAAGGACAACCGATGAGTTCAAGTGAATGAAATATGATGCACGATAGGAAGATGATAGGATGAGTGCTCTTTTTCTAGATAAATTGATAGAAGAAGTGGAAACATAAAATATTTGCCACTGACTTTGTCTCCTTAAGTTGCTAATCATTTTCTTATAAGATGAGGAGATGGGCACCAAAAGACAGTTCCATACAGAAGAGACGTCTTTGACAGAACCTTTGACATAAAGGCTATGCTGCAGTGTGCTCATTCTCTACCGCACTAGTGTGCAACTGTCACGAGGACACTTTTATCAGGTGTTGCATCCATGTCTGACACTTCGACCCTCAACATATGCACTTCTCGTACGTATAAGTCTGCACTAATTATTATAAATTATCTTTTAACAGAAAAACTTACTTAAAAATAGTGTGTCATGTCAAGGGACATTTTAAGGAATATTGACCAATTAATACTTTATTAGTTTTGAAAACTGAGTTATTCTTCTAGCTTTGTGAGATATTATCTATTAAAAAATAGTAACAGACACACACACACACATATATACATATAATATATGTGTATATATATGTATGTTGCTGTCAATGATTCCTGAAGTTGTATCCTACACTTGCACCAGCACCTGTATCCTCACCTACATCTGTACCCTTGTTACATAGGTCTGCAACAGCAAGGCTGTAAAGCCGATGAGGCAAACCATCAGTGGAACTATATGTTTTCTTGTAGCTGAATGAATATCGCATCAAGTAAAACACACTAGAGGTCGCAGACAACATTGAAATTAATTCGTGACCACTCAGTTTCCATCCTTAGAGACACTTTGTAAGTGAACCATCTTCCTTCTATTGTTGACATTGAGTGAAAGGATCAATAAAAAGCTTGTCTTTTAGGATATTGGCTAAGGGAGACAACTTTAAATTTTGACCTTCATGTTGAATCTGGCAAACAGAATTGGCCCAGCAAGTACCGTGTACTAGGTTAGTAATTGACCACATTTACAACCCTAAGATGAATACCTATATCCTCTATGTCACTTGAGACAAGTTCTTTCCAAGTACTGGATCTCATTATCCGGAAGTTGCCTATAACCTAGACCTATTTTACAAACAGCTAGCGAGCATGTTACAACTCCCACATGAGTTGGTTTCATCTCCTACTAAAAACAACAACCATAGGAGTGTTTTATCATATCACATTATCCCCAAAATTTGAACCCAAACAAACTGTTGCAGTTTCCACAAACTAAAATTACCGATTTAACAGGCCAATCGTGATGCCAGCAAAAGTTTGAACAGAAACAAGTTCCTTTTTATTTAAACGCCACTTGATTACACAATAAGTCACTTCCATATGCTAGTACAGGCAAGAATTACATTCTTAACTAGAACTACAAACCTACTGAAACCAAGATATTGGACATACTACTTCAGCGCAGCTGAAGAAATAAATCTTGGAAAAATGAAACATTGAAGGAGAATAAGAGAAGATGATTAAGTAAATAGAACTCAACAATCAAATGTAGATAAAAAAAGAGTACCAGAAAAATGCAGCATCATGTAGCCAGTGAAACCAATCAAATTTAAGGCATGACAAGACAATTATTCTCATGTCCTAGCAACATGTCATACTTACCTATCTAAGCAACTATCCATCAATCTTGAAGAAGTTTTCAGTCACAAAGTTATGGGGTACAAGCAAATACATTTTTAAATGTAGTTGTTCTTATAGATACAACAACAACAACTAAGCCCTTTACCATACTAGATGGGGTCGGCTACATGGATTCTTTGTTTCCACAGAGCCCTATCATAATTTGTAGAATCCATGGTAAATAAGTCTGACAATATACTTAAAAATCAACAAACTCAAACCCACACTCCTGCAAGAAATGTTGTTTCAGATTATTCAATGTTTCTAAAGAAAAGAAGATTTAGTTAATTCCAAGGCTCTCTGCAACCCTTAGAGCACACCATACATCAATGGACATGAGAAACAAACATATACAACACCAAAAGGGCACAAGAACAAAAATGAAATTCTTCAACTTACAAAAAAAGGGTTGCTATATATCATCAAAACAGAAAAGCATAGCTCAAAAGGCTAAAAGATGGTTTTCCCAATTCATTTATTGCAAGTAAAAATTCTATCGGGCAAACCCTCAGAATAATGGTGTGATTTGATCTAAATTGAACCACAGCGGTGTGGGCTTACATTTATTCATCGCCTAATCTTCTAATGCAATCTAGAAACAAAGCCAACAGAAGATGATGCCAATGTAATATGAAGACCAAATCCATCTTTCAATATAAATAGAATTTACGGAACAGTAAATAGTGAAAGCATTTACTAAAGATGAGCAAAGATGGCAAATGAATGGCTGTAATGGTGTACTTGAAAAGTTATATCTGAAACATCCCAAACTACTAAACCAACCCTTGACGTCCTACCTTAGAATCTCCCCAAATTCTAAATAATCTCTTCTCCTCCTAGCCCCTTCAGCCTATATGGCAAACTCTTAACATACTACTCTAATTCCTAGACTCGCATCTTAAGTGATTTGATACAATATCCTAGTCTTTTCGGTTCCCAGCTTCAACAATTGAAAGATATTAGGAGATTTTCTCTAGAGGGCAGCTTCTTGCTTAAACCACGTTTTAGTGTTTGTTAACCTGCAACTAATTTCCCAAGATGCACACCTATGGGAAGAGTCCATGTTCGAGGAACACATGACCATGAAAATAGCACAGCACAAGATTATATAACACAAAGAATCAGTCTTTTTGAAAATATCTGACCCTTTGCCTGACCGAAGAAAATCTCAGATTCTGTCAGTAAAATCTTGAAGAGAGTTTGGTGAGCATAATGTGCCTATAGAAGAGCAGGAGATGCATAACAGGAAAGAGACCAGCACAATGCACATTCTATGAACAAAGTACCGGTAATCCTCAAAATACAAACTTCTCATCCTGAATTTCTAGAAATAGAACAGTTAAATGGAGAATAGGTTCATGCTCCTTATTTCCATAAAAACATTATTAGTGTCACAAGCATTGCTTCAAATGTGACAACTGTAAAGGTTAGAAACGTCACCAGCACATTTACCTAGGTGTAATTGCCTAAAGATATCAACGTAGTCCGTTCACATAGCATTTCAAAAATATCAAGCAATCAAAACATGTAAAGTCAAGGGTACACTTCATACTGACAAATCAATTCTAATTTAATTCACAAAAATCATTTCACGATTTGTTTACTGACAGAAGCTAAAGAAATATGTACCTGATGAAGGACACGCACTACTGCTGATTTCCAGAGCCTTGGAGTACTTGGCCACTAGATGGTTGTTGTTGCTGCTGCTGCTGCTGTTGTTGAATTTGGAAAAGGAGGTTGGCAGCAAACTGCAGTGTTGATTGATACCGCAAATTCTTTTCAGCATCACTCTCTGACGTAACATGAGTTGGTCCTGCTGCCGCAGATTGAAGCTGCTGAATCTGATTAGACAAATCTGTATTAACCTTACCACTCCCTAACTGCACTGCCGGCTGTGACTGAGTTATGCTTGCATTTTGTAATTGAGTAGATGCCAAAACAGAGGTGGCCTGAGGAAGGACCTGTGCCTGGAATATTCCACTAGCATCTGCAGCATTTAACATACCATAGTTCTGAGAAATTGAAACTTCAGGCTGGTAAGAGTGACCAGCCTGAGGGACCATATATCCTCCTTGTGGAGATGTAACGAAGCCCGCAGCAGCCCCACTAGATAGAATGGCCTGGGAGGGCATCATGTTTGGATTTAAAGCTTGTGCATTGCTTATGATCTGCGAAAGGTCTAGACCACTTGTAATGTTTCCCAGATTTGGGTATTGAGACAGAAGCGATGACTGATTACTATTATATGGATACCCTAACTGTTGAGATGGATGAGTTGCTTGCTCTGCACTATGCAATGGTTGTTCTGGTTGCCATCCGTGAGATGGCACGACCTTCTCAGATGCCACATTTGATGAGAAAGAACCAGTCTTGGTCAAGGGCAACTGTGCGCCACCTGAAACCGAAGACTGCACATTGCCAGGTAGAATACTAGCAGTCAAGCTAGCAATAATCTCTGGTGTCAATGAAATCCCAACCTGGGAAGAAGCAGCATTGCTGGCATAATCTGCTGAAGCAGACTGCACTGCACGAGGATCACCTGGTGATGGTCTATAACCACCAAAATGACCCATTGGGTCCTCATTCGAAACCCTAGGGTAGTTCATTTGGGAAATATCCTCTTTACCAGGAATCCTAACATGATCAGCTTGAACAGAAGGAATTTGCTGCCTATCAACATAGTGTTGTTGGGGCAGCACATGCAGCGGGGGTGGTGGAGGAAGGTTGGAGGCTGAGATCTGAGAAAGATGTGATTGCTGATCTTGCACACTGATTGGTTGGTTAGGAAATTTTAGAACTACCCCATAAAGACGTTCAGGACCAGAAACTTTCAAAACCTGGGTCAAGAAATCTGAAGGAGGAACCAGAAACAACGTTGTCCCATCATCAAATTTAGCCACACCAGCACGAGCTTTCCCACTGAGGTATCTCAGAAACTCTGTGTAAGAAGCAAAATCATCTTCACTGTCTGGTAAGAAGAAAACAATTTCAAAGCCACTGGCTTCTGAATAATGCTTTGTCAGCATATCTAATCCTGTTCTTGCAGAGCAATTTATCGTTTCAGGACTGCAAAACGTAAAGGGGTCCAGTTAAATATATATCCAAGCAATGAAAAAGGATCATTAAACTCCGCCCATGTAAGGGATCACCCTTGCATTGCCGGTCCCAAGCCCGGATAAAGGAGGAGGGTTGTGTTAGGCTTCCGACAGTCAGCGTAAAACTTCGTCGGATTTCTACAACATGGATTATAAAAATTATGAGCATTGTTTTGGGGCGTCCCCGCCTAGCGACGTGCTGTAAGAAGTAAGCAAGGGCCACTACATTTTCGCCCAAATGTAGTGAATCAATTGCAGAGAGGGTTCCCACATCATGGACGGGTGTGGGTAAAGAAGTTAGTCCCGCTACATTGCCGCCCGAATGTAGTGAAAAAATTTCAGAGAGGGTCTCCGCATTTTGATTATGGACGGATGCGGGGGGTAAGGAAGCTTGTCCTAGATAATAAGATTCGCATTGGTTCTTGGAATATCGGAACATTATCGAGTAAGCTAACGGAGGTGGTAGATACTATGATTCGGAGAAAGATTCATATTCTATGTTTACAAGAGACAAAATGGGTTGGAGAAAAAGCAAAGGAGATAGAGGATACAGGTTTTAAATTATGGTACTCAGGTAAAGAAAAGGCCCGAAACGGAGTTGATATTATCATAAATAAAGATTTAAAGGAGAGTGTAGTAGACATACAACGATATGGTGACCGAATCATGACATTAAAATTAGTGTTAGGAGCAGAGGTTTTGAATATAGTTTGTGCTTATGCACCCAGAGTAGGACTAGGAGATAGTATAAAGACAGTTTTTTGGGAAGAGTTAGATAAGGTGTTTCAAAAGATTCCACAAAAGGAGATGATTTGTTTAGGAGGAGATTTAAATGGACATGTCGGTAAAGAGGCATTAGGACATCAAGGGATTCATGGAAACTTTGGTTATGGGGATATAAACGAGGAAGGTAGGGAGATTTTAAATTTTGCTATGTCATTTGATCTCTTTATAGTCAATACAATCTTCAAAAAACGAGATGAACATTTAATTACTTATAAGAGTGGCTTATCACAAACACAAAATGATTACTTTCAACAACAACAACTAAGCCTTTTCCCATACTAGACGGGGTCGGCTACAAAATGATTACTTTATTTGTAGAAAAAAAGATAGAGCGTGTTGTAAAGATTGTAAGGTAATTCCAGGAGAAAGCTTAACTACCCAACATCGACTTTTAGTTATGGATTTACAAATAAAAAAATAGACAAAGAAGAAAAGAGTGCATCGACCTATTCGGACTAAATGGTGGAACCTCAAAAGTGAGAAAGAAGATATATTTAAACAGAAAGTCCTTCAAGGAGATGTTTGGAATTATGTTGGCACACCCTCTGATATGTGGAACAATATGGCTATACATATTAGGAAAGTGGCGAAAGATGTGTTAGGGGTATCTAAGGGAGGTGTACCGGCACAAAAAGAAGCTTGGTGGTGGAGTGAAGTAGTACAAAATAAAATCAAGGCAAAGAGGGCATGTTACAAATTACATTATGCTAAGAAAACTAGTGAAACTTTAGAAGCTTATAAGAAAGCAAAGAAGGAAGCAAAAAAGGCCGTTAGTGAAGCAAAAGCTAAGATTTGGGAGGACTTATATAAAAAACTCAACTCAAAAGAGGGTGAAAGAGATATTTTTAGGATAGCTAGGGCTAGAGATAAGAAAACTAAAGATCTTAATTATGTTAGATGCATAAAAGACGAGGATGAAAAAATTCTAGTGGCAAATGATGATATAAGAAATAGATGGAAAAACTATTTTTATAATCTTTTTAATGAAAATAAAGATGTTAGTATTAGTTTAGGAGATTTAGCCAAGACAGAAAAGTATATAAACCACAATTTCTACCGATGTATTCAAAAGAATGAAGTCAAAGAGGCTCTTAAACATATGAAGAGTGGTAAATCGGTAGGACCAGATAATATTCCTATAGAAGTTTGGAAAATACTAGGAGAAATAGGAATCACTTGGCTCACAAGACTATTTAATGAAATATGGAAAAACCAAAAGATGCCCGAGGAATGGAGAGCAAGTACACTTATACCCGTATATAAGAACAAGGGAGACATTCAAAATTGTGCGAATTATCGAGGTATCAAGTTAATGAGTCATACTATGAAATTATGGGAAAGAATTATCGAACGTAGGTTAAGACAAGTATCAAGTACAACAGAGAACCAATTTGGATTTATGTCAGGTAGATCTACTATTGAAGCGATTCACCTTTTGAGACGTCTTATGGAACATTTTAGAGCAAAAAAAAAAGACCTTCACATGATATTTATTGATCTAGAAAAAGCTTATGATAGGGTACCGAGGGAGGTTCTTTGGAGAACTTTGGAAAAAAGAGGTATCCCATTGACATATATTAACCTTATAAGAGACATGTATGATGGTGCAAAAACATGTGTGAGGACTCATGAAGGAACGACAGACTTCTTTGAAGTTAATATTGGGTTACATCAAGGATCAACTTTAAGTCCATACTTATTTATAATGGTGATGGATGAGTTAACAAAACATATTCAAGATGAAGTACCTTGGTGTATGTTATTTGCATATGACATTGTATTAGTGGAGGAGTCTAAGGAAAAAGTTAATAGAAAATTGGAACTATGGAGAGAAACATTAGAAAACAAAGGCCTCCGACTTAGTAGAACAAAGACAGAATATATGGAATGTAAGTTTGATCATTTGGCTACTTCAGAGGACATAGAAATTAAAATTGGCACACATTGCATTCCCCAAAAGGAAAGTTTTAAATACCTAGGGTCAATTTTTCAAAGTGATGGAAGAGTTTATGGAGATGTTACACATAGAATTAATGCTGGTTGGTTAAAATGGAGAGGAGCATCAGGTATTCTTTGTGATAAGAAGATACCATTAAAATTAAAAGGTAAATATTATAGAGCAGCAATTAGGCCTGCCATGTTTTATGGTTCTGAGTGTTGGGCAGTCAATCATCAACATGTACAAAAGATGTCTGTGACAGAAATGAAGATGTTGAGATGGATGAGTGGTCATACAAGAAAAGACCGTATACGTAATGAGGTTATTAGAAACAAATTAGGAGTGACACAAATAGAGGATAAAATGAGAGAACATCGTTTAAGATGGTTTGGACATATAGAAAGAAGATTAAAAGAAGAACCTGTAAGAAGGTTAGAAAAACTAAATTTGGAAAGTATTAAAAGAGGTAGAGGACGACCACAAAAGTGTTGGAAAGAAACAATAAAGAATGATCTAGCTTATTGGGAGTTAACTGCTAACATGGCACACGATAGGGATCTATGGAAACAAAGAATCCATGTAGCCGACCCCGTCTAGTATGGGAAAAGGCTTAGTTGTTGTTGTTTGTTTAATGAAAAAGGATCATTAGTGTAAGTACACACGAGAATGAACTTACAGTGTCGTGTCTATCCCCATCCCAATGGGCACACATCGTGCATGACAAACAGGAGTACCTCCTTTAGCAATAACGCCACGCCAGACATAGTCATCATCTATAGCACCATGATGATCCTCATGTCCAAGTTGATCAACAGAAGATCCTCTAACAGGTAAAATACCACTCTGAGTTTGTGAATGAACATTTACAGGACCCAACAAACTCCGCTGAGGTTGCAGGCCAAATGTCCCAGAAACAGGATCACTTGCCTTTCTTGCTCGAAATGAGGCATCCTCCACTGGCAAAGGGCTCCCTATGCGGGATCTCTTCAAGTCCCTTTGGAAAGGAATTGTGTCACCATCCCAAGAACCAGAAACAGGGTTAACTTGTGGTCGCACTCCTACTGCTGATGGTGGAGGAGATACTCGTCCCTGCAGAAGGCCTGCTAAATGCATAACCTCAGGGTTGGCAATTTGTGGCGGAAAAGGATGTATCATGTTAGCTCCAGGAATAGCATTTGGACCTAGAGGTCCAGGGAAATTACCTGGGAGAAAGGGACGAGGATGACCAAATATTCCCATGGGACCAAATGGTGGACCATCATTATAAAGCATGTCAGGCCTAGGTCCCCTCATTCCTGGAAAAACTGGAGGATTTTCTCTATCACCTGGGCCTGCATCGCTGCTTGAAAACAATATTGTAATCCTTGGGTCATTGAACAGCCGACCTTGCAAACCTTCTTTCGCGCGTCTTGCCTCGTCAATGCTTCTGAATTCAACAAAGGAATAATGTCTTGCAGGAAAGCATTTTATTCTCTCAATTTCGCCAAAAAGAATCATAGCATTATGAAGCATATGTTCATCAATCTGGACAGATGGTGGATAACCTATCCACAAGATATTACTTGGTGGACCTTCTTTGCGTCCCCCACCAAATGCTTGAGACTGCTAAAGCAAATAACATAGGAATGCACACTTGAGTATTACAGAATAATAGGATGAGTATAATGGTCTTCTTATCCTGAAAAATCAAGCCACTTAACCATACAAATAGAGAAATGGAAAAGAATCAGCAGGGAACAACCAATATGTATCATTGGACTGCCTTATGATCACATGACTCAAGAATGGCCAAGAAAGCAAAGAACCTACATAAGAAAGATCTTGAACTGTCTAACTCAATAGAACCCGTATCCTTAACAAAATTGGAATAGAGGGTGATGGATATAATCCCAAGGGTTTCTCTATACCTAAAAGACATAGGCAGCAATGGGTAAAGAAAGCATGTGTACCATCACTTATAATCATGCACAAACAGAACTTGCTGCCATGTAGAGACTTCAAGTAGGTAAATTTGCATAACAGTAGGATGCAGACCTAAAATCTTGGCGTGGCCTGATTAGTATAGCCATAGATGATACAACCTATTTTAAGGTTCAACTCCTGGGAAATGGTCACGTTGCACTACGTTCAAAAACGAAAACTATCTGGACACCCCATGGTCTAACTCGAATGGCAACTGATGCATGACACACGCTGCATTCAGCAGACCATAAGAACAAAAATGATATTCCATGCACATGTCAATAATTACCTGATGCCTCTTGTGCACAAAACCAGGAGAATCAGGAAAGTTAAGCATTGAATCTGGTGGCATCCATAGCATATCTGGAGGTCCACCACCTCTCCTGAAACCGAAATTGCCATCTCTCATGTCATGAAAATCATCCCAACTGTCCTGCTAGAACAGCAGAAGTGCCATTAATCCCCAAAGTTGATAGCTTGGTGATTGTGCAAAAGATGATAAATACAGATGAGCAAATGATACATACTCTTTTTGCAGGTTGAGACCTCAAAAAATCCACTTTTATTGCTTCACCACTTATTTTTTTTCCGTTCAAGCTTTTCAAAGCAGCAGAAGCATCTTCCAGTCGAAAATAGCTAACAAGAACTGAATCTCTGTCCCTAAGAAATTTAAAGTCTTCAATTCTTCCAAACTTCAAGAACTCGTTTTCCAGCTGTTCCTTTGTAACTGAAGAACTTAATCCTCCTACCCATAGCTGCTTGCCCGGCTTAGCCTAAGAAACAAAAAATAAAACCATAACCAATGAAACTTCATTCATACACAAAGCATAATAATGATAATAATGACAATAACAAAATAATCAACATACAACCACATAGTAACCATCACAAAACAAGGTGCCAAAATAATGATAATGATAAACAATAATAATAATAACAACAACAATAATAATAATATCAACAAAAAGAAATAAACAGACATCTGTATATTGATCATAACCAGAGGAAGACATAACAGTTGGAACATTCATCCAAAACGGTAAACAATTTCTCCACATCACCCAGATTGAACAGAACCAAAAGTTTCAATAGGACATTCATCCAAATTAATAAAGAATTACACTTTTAAACAGCTATCAGATTGATGAACAAACAGAAAACCTAAAGTTGCTAGGCACCGATATTCAAGGTTCTTTTTTATTCCAGAAGACCTGCTCTTATCCAGGACTTGAATTGAAGGAAACTTCAATAATTTCACCTTATGCTTTTGAGCACTAAACAGCTTGTACCTCTTAACATAAGTACCCATTGCTAGGTATGGTTCATAAGCATTAAACTGCTTAGATGCTCACCAAGGATACATACTCAGAGAACACCTCAAGTAACTTCTAATAAAATAAAGAGAAAGATCAGACAAGTGAACAATGTGAATGCAAATACAAGTACATACACATGCATATCAAAATCTGATAGATTACACTCAAGCTTTTCTAGCTGTATAGGAAAAACGACCTAAAAGATAAGAACCACTCCACAATTATATATGACATGAACTGCAAGATAAAAATTATGATTTCTTTTAAATTTTCACATGCCAGACAAGTGAATTCTGCCCATGTAAGGGATCACCCTTGTATGGCCGGTCCCAAGCCCTCTTAAAGGAGGAGGGTTGCGTTAGGCTTCCAACAGCCAGCGTAAAACTTTGTCATGGATTCTACATATTATGATAGGGCTGTGGAAACAAAGAATCCATGTAGCCGACCCCATCTAGTATGGGAAAAGGCTTAGTTGTTTCACATGCACCGTTCCAGCCTAGGAACAACATAGATGCCTATGTAGGAATGCAAAACAAAAGCTTCTAGTAGCTATAGTCTAAGCAGGCTTGAAAATTTTGCCAGACTCGAAAGGGAAACCCTTCGATCTAATTATTAACTGTACATCCATTTTTGCACCTAGAAGCCATGAGATGCATTGGCGGATTTCCAAGTGGAAGGCAGCAAAGTGAAACATTATTTTTATTATTATTGCATGTAACTAACTCTGCTCATGTAAGAGATCACCCTTGCATGACCGGTCCCAAGCCCGAATAAAGGAGGAGGGTTGTATTAGGCTTCCGACAGCATAAAACTTTGTCGGATTTTTATACCATGGATTACACAAATTATGAGCATTGCGTTGAGGCGTCTCCACCTAGCGACGCGCTGTAAAGCCCGAATGCAGTGAAAAGTAAGCAATGAGTACTACATTTTTACTCGGATGTAGTGAATCAAATGCAAAGAGGGTTCCCACATCATGGACAGGTATGGGTCCCGCTACATTGCCGCCCGAATATAGTGAATAAATTCCAGAGAGGGTCTTTACATTTTTAATATGGACGGATGCAGGGGTAAGGAAGCCAATTCTAGATAATAAGATTCGTATTGGTTTCTAGTATATCGGAACATTGTCCAGTGAGCTAATGGAGGTGGTAGATTCTATGATTCAGAGAAAAATTCATATCCTATGTTTACAAGAAACAAAGTAGGTTGGAAAAAAAGCAAAGAACATTGAGGATACAGGTTTTAAATTATGGTACTCAAGTAAGGAAAAGGCTCGAAACGGAGTTGTATTATCATAAACAAAGATTTAAAGGATAGTGTAGTAGACATACAACGATATGGTGACCGAATCATGACGTTGAAATTAGTATTAGGAGCAAAGGTTTTGAATATAGTTTGTGCTTACGCACCCCAAGTAGGACTAGAAGATATTATAAAGACAACTTTTTGGGAAGAGTTAGATATCATAAGGTGATTCAAAGAATTCCACAAAGAGAGATGATTTGTTTAGGAGACTTAAATGGACATGTCGGCAAAGAGGCATTAGGATATCAAGGTATTCATGGAAACTTTGGTTTTGGGGATATAAATGAGGTAGGGAGATTTTAAATTTTGCTATAATATTTGATCTCTTTATAATCAATACAATCTTCAAAAAAATGAGATGAATATTTAATTACTTATAAGAGTAGCTTATCACAAACACAAATTGATTACTTTATTTGTAGAGAAAAAGATAGAGAGTGTTTAAAGATTGCAAGGTAATTATTGGAAAAAACTTAACTACCCAACATCGACTTTTAGTTATGGATTTACAAAGAAAAAAATGGACAAAGAAAAAAAGAGTGCATCAAGCTATTTGGACTAAATGGTAGAACCTCAAAAGCGAGAAAGAAGATATATTTAAAACAGAAAGTCCTTCATGGAGATGCTTGGAATTATGTTGGTACAATTTATGATATGTGGAACAATATGGTTATACATATTAGGAAAGTGGTGAAAGATGTGTTAGGTGAATCTAAGGGAGGTGTAACAGTGCATAAAGAAGCTTGGTGGTGGAGTAAAATAGTGCAAAATAAAATCAAGGCAAAGAGGGAATGTTACAAATTACGTTATGCTAAGAAAACTAGTGAAACTTTAGAGGCTTATAAAAAAGCAAAGAAGGAAGCGAAAAAGGCCGTAAGTGAAGCAAAAGCTAAAATTTGAGAGGATTTATATAAAAAGACTCAACTCAAAAAAAGGTGAAAGAAATATTTTTAGGATAGCTAAGGCTAGAGATAAGAAAATTAAAGATCTTAATTGTGTTAGATGCATCAAAGACGAGAATGAAAAAATTTTAGTGGCAAATAATGATATAAGAAATAGATGGAAAAACTATTTTTATAAGCTTTTTAATGAGAAATAAAGATGTTAGTATTAGCTTAGGAGAGTTAGCCAAATCAAAAAAGTATATAAACCATAATTTCTATCAACATATTAAAAAAATGAAGTAAAAAAAGCTCTTAAACATATGAAGGGTGGTAAATCGGTAGAACCACACAATATTCCTATAGAAGTTTGAAATAGGAATCACTTAGGCTAATAAGACTATTTAATGAAATATGTAGAAAACTAAAGATGCCCGAGGAATGGAGAGCAAGTACACTTATACCCATATATAAGAACAAGAAGACATTCAGAATTGTGTGAATTATCGAGGTATCAAGTTAATGAGTCATACTATGAAATTGTGGGAAAGAATTATTGATCGTAAGTTAAGACAAGTATCGAGTAGACCAGAGAACCAATTTGGATTCATGCCAAGCAGATCTCCTGTTGAAGTGATTTACCTTTTGAGACGTCTTATGGAATATTTTAGAGCAAAAAAGAAAGACCTTCACATGATATTTATTGATCTAGAAAAAACTTATGATAGGGTCCAATGGAGGTTCTTTACATAACCTTCAAAAAAAGAAATATCCCATTGACATACATTAACCTTATAAGAGACATGTACGATGGTGGAAAAACATGTGTGAGGACTCACGAAGGAATGACAGACTTCTTTGAAGTTAATATTGGGTTACATCAAGGATCAACTTTAAGTTATGAGTTAACAAAACATATTCAAGATGAAGTACCTTGGTGTATGTTATTTACAAATGACATTGTGTTAATGGAGGAGTCTAAGGAAAAAGTTAATAGAAAATTGGAACTATGGAGAAAAACATTAGAAAGCAAAGGCCTCCGACTTAGTAGAACAAAGACAGAATATATGGAATGTAAGTTTGATCCTTTGGTTACTTCAAAGGATATAGAAATTAAAATTGGCACACATTGCATCCTCCAAAAGGAAAGTTTTAAATACCTAAGGTCAAATTTTAAGAGTGATAGAAGAATTGATGGAGATGTTACCCATAGAATTAATCTTGGTTGGTTAAAATGGAGAGGAGCATCAGGTATTCTTTGTGATAAGAAGATACCAATAAAGTTAAAAGGTAAATATTATAGAACAACAATTAGACCTGTCATGTTTTATGGTTCTGAGTGTTGGGCAGTTAATCATCAACAAGTACATAAGATGTTTGTGACATAAATGAAGATGTTGAGATGGATGAGCGGTCTTACAAGAAAAGACCGTATACATAATGAGGTTATTAGAAACAAATTAGGAGTGGCACCAATGGAGGATAAAATGAGAGAATATCGTTTAAGATGGTTTCGACATATAGAAAGAATATCAAAAGAAGAACTTGTAAGAAGGTATGAAAAACTAAATTTTGAAAGTATTAAAAGAGGTAGAGGACTACCACAAAAGTGTTGGAAAGAAACAATAAAGAAGGATCTAGCCTATTGTGAGTTAACTGCTAACATGGCACATGATAGGGCTATGTAGAAACAAAAAATTCATGTAGCCAACCCTGTCTAGTATGGGAAAAGGTTTAGTTGTTGTTGTTGTTGTATGATATGTAACTAAATCGTGAATTTCTAGGCTTACACTTCGTTTATGGTACTAGTATTTATAAATACAAGTTGTTATAAATTTTCTTCCTTTTCACTTTCTTGTTTGGTCCTAATTAGATGAGTAGGCTTGCCTATGCACCAACTAAGCCTTTTTATGAAGATCTTGCCTCAGCCAAAAGTAATGATTGTTGTTACAAACATCCAATTGTAGTCCATTTACAAATGAACACCAAGAATTTTGAAATTGATGCCCACTACAGCTTTAAATCCATCAAAATGTAAGATGAGCTTAAAAAATGTGGGGGAAGGGGTCACATGGATACGAGTGTGGGATGCAGCAATTTTGAAAAATTCCAGGTGTGGGATAACAGTGATATAATATATATATATGGCCATTAAAAAATTTAAAATTCAAATAAGAGTTATCAATAATATATACTAATTTTTAAATATATCTATAGAATAGATTTATTAAGAAAAATATCCAATAATTACTGCTATATATCATATATATAAGTATTATATTCATTCTTTAATAAAATGTAAAACATTTTTTAAAAACTAAATTGAACAGGTGATTCGATTTTATTTCTTTCCCCCTCTTCCACACTTTATTATCTCTGCATGTGATGCCCTCCCTCCTTTCATTCCATGTTTTCTCCTCCTCCCTACTCTCTATCGTCTGTTATCCCTAACCACTTCTCTTGCCACAACTCATTCTCTCGTCTCTTCTCCCACCCCACCCTACTTTCTCCTTATTCTTAAACAAATGTTAGACTTGAACATGAAAATTCATAATTCCTATCACTTTTTGGTCAAAAATAGCCCCCAACATGTTTCACCGTGTCGGGTGTGTTTAATGATTTTGGAGGGTCGGACACAATGACACCATCGATGTCAAGTGTCAAAGTGTCCGACATAGGTTCAACATGTGTCCTATGACATAGATTAGCCAAAAAAATGTCGACCTCATTGGCATTTGGAGATCATTTTAATCCCAAAATCTAAGAATATCTACTCCAAAAAAGAGAACGACAGCAAATATAAACTTATTAAAACACCTTACAACATAGAACCAATTTAAATTCATGTTAGGGAGATATACTAATTGAGACTATTTACCTATTGAGATGTCCTAAACATTTTAGAGTAAACAAAAACTTTTAAATGATATTTATTGACGTAAAAAAAACTTATGATAAAGTACCACGAGATATTTTTTGAGAACCTTGAAAAAGATATCAATCTTATAAGACATATATGATAGAGCAAGACCCAAAAAGGAACGATAGATTTCTTTGAAGTTAATATTAGATTTCATCAAGTATCTGCTTAAGTCCATATTTACTTACCTTGGTTATTGAAGAGTTAAGAAAGCAAATCGAAAATGAAGTACCTTGGTATATGTTATTTACAGATGACATTCTCTTAGTGGATAAGTTTAAGGAAAGAATTGATAGGAAATTAAAACCATGGAGAGAAATATTAGAAAATAAAGGCTTCCGACTTGGTAGAACACAACTTAGTGGAACAAACACAAAATATATGGAATAAAGGTTTAATCAGTTGGTTACTTCAAATGATATAGAAATTAAGATTGGGACATAATGTACCTCCACAAGAAAAGTTTTATATACCTAAGGTCACTTTTTCAAAATAATAGAAAAATTAATAGAGATGTAATGCATAGAATAATACAGGTTGGTTAAATACAGAGGTGCATCAAGTATTCTATATGACAAGAAAATACCAACAATATATGGTTCAGTGTTGGGCAATTAATCACCAACATCTACAAAAGATATATATGTAGCAGAAACAAAGACACTCAAATAGATGTGTGGTCACCCAAAGAAAGACCATATTCCTAATGAGGTTAGCAAAAATAAATTAGGAGTGGTACAAGTAAATTATAAAATAAGAAAAAATCACTTAAGATGATTTCGAGACATGGAAAGACGGCCAAAGAAAGAAGGCTCCAATTAGAAGACATGAGAAACTAGATTGTGAAAATATTAAAAGAGGAAGAAGACCACAAATGCGTTGAAAGGAAACAATAGAAAATGATTTAGCTTTAGTTGAGTTAATTGTTAGCATGGCACAAAACCGAACTCTATGGAAACAAAGAATCCATGTAGCCGACCACATCTAGTATGGGAAAAAGGCTTATTTGTTGTTTTTGTTCTTAAAACACCTAATAGCATGCAAGTAACCACGTAAGCACACTTAGAGCCCTTTAGGTGTGTTATGGAACTCTGACATAGTGATAGCCCAGCTAAATTAGCCTCATTGCCTGCTAAGGAACTAAATTGACCCATTGAGATCACCAAATTCTAAATTGACCCATTGAGGTTGCCAAATTCGCACTCTAAAGTTGCTAAATTGGCTCTTCTTCATTTTTCTTCCAATATTTTTTATCTTATTCTCTTCTGTTGGTTCTTTTTCTCCCTCTTCGTTTCCCTACTTCATTATGAGTTCTTAGATCTACGGTTACAGTCTGACCCCATCTTGTTCCCCAACTAAACTCCCATGTCACACTCTTCACCATTTCTTAACAGATCCTTCCATTAATTGGGGAAATTCAACAAACTCAAGGCATAAGAAGGTAGGTCTATCGGTTTTATCCTAAACCACTTGCTTCTACCAAAGATTAGTTTGAAAGTGCACTGTTACAAGCTTGATTGAACTATTCTCTTCAAAGAAGTCTCAAGAGTATTTAAATGAAGAAAGTAAAAAAAAGGTAGAACACTAGTCCCTACTTCTGGCCCATGATTTTCTAGTATATGCCATTGGTAACGTAATATTTCTTAAATGGATTCAAAAGAAATAAACGGATAGTGAGGTAATAACTCACACATGACACACAAATAGAGAAAATCAAAGTGAGTTTGCATCTACATATGTAAAACCACTTCATCTAGTTCTCTGCAGTTAATTTTATTTTCAACTTGATAGTTTTGACCTCCCCTCGACATTCTCCACTTCACAATCTTTAATTCTGTTGTCCTACAACATCAATCCCCAAAAAAGTCAGGGATTTATTCACTTGCTTCTTCACCTATTTTGAGCCTAAATCAAGCATTTTCAGTTATTTGTGTTCCCTTCAAACAGTAAAAGAGGAGCATGTAAGATGCACCAGAAGGTATACAGTACCTCCCCATAAACCCAAAAATTGCAAATCTTTCTAGCCCTTTGTGCTCGTGTTCATATTAAGTTCATCTAAAGAATCGGTAACTTGGTTTAACCCATATCTTTGTTTGATCAACTAACCGACATCAGCTATTTACCATGGACATTCCAAAAAAATGTTTGATCAGACATAATGCTGTGAAATAAATCAATGTCATCGATACATTGTCATGGTAGGTGGGATATTATCATACTAGAACTTAGATGCCACTGGCTAAGGCAAGGCAAGAGCATAAGGCCACACAATGTCCAATAAATGTAGATGCCTGCGTGCTATTAGTAAAGCAACAAGAGCCCAACAAGAACTGACCATTAAAAGAAATGCTAAATGAGTCATTTAGTGGGAGAACAAATGCATGCTCATGGGCCAGGGAGACCAGAAGAGCATGAAGGCACCAAGTTGGGAAGTCAGCCAGGTGTTAGATTCAATAGTTGTTATACCCCATGCGAGTTAATTTTATAGAATCATTGGTTACTTCGGAATTTGAAGATGAGGGCATAGCACAGAAGATAGAACCTCAAACTGGTGCATAAAGATTTGTATCATATTTAGCGGTAAGCTCAACACAGTACACAATAATTTAGCAAAACAGGAGCCAATCAACCTTCTATCATAAAGTCGTGTAATACGCATGACAGAAGCTCAGGTGAACCTGAATGAGTTATGTTTCTCAATTTTCACATTGGTGTTTAATTAACCTTCTTCCTCCTCCCCTCCACACTCTTAGTCTTGTGCGGGGAGGGTTGAGTGATCTTCCGTGATTGTTTTTGATAAATAATGGCAATCCGCCCAATATATCAAGTAGAGATTCTCAAAACAAACTCTAGAACATCCATAACAATCCCAATAAACCTTCCCATGTTCCAAAAGACAAAAGACAACATCATAGCCGGTAATTCATCTGAAGATTTCTTTTCCCTTGGGAAAACCTTAATATTCCTTCCCTGCATACTAGCCGAAAGATTGCAAAAGACGCAGAAAGCATATAATCCTTCATCTTACAATACTTGCAAAAGAAAAATCCATGCTGAAATATCCTCTCGCATTTTTACCAAACGCCCATTCAATCCCAAAACCTTAAATGCTCACACCCAGAAGTGATCTTTTGTGATTTTGACTATTTGCATGGCATTTTCATCAAATGCACATTTTTTATCATCTTTCACACTTTTTGGGGAATAAACCATCACCTTCCTTGATTTCGAGTGTTCGATTGGAAGTTTTTCGAGTTATGATAGTGACTTTGACTCTTTGCTGCTTTAGTGGTTGTTGATTCTTCCTGTCAAATTTGATATCAGCACACGCTGATAGAAATAAACTAGTCTTGATACGTCATTGTTTTGCAGTTATATTCTCATCGATGGAATCTTTCTCATGAAGCATCAGCTCACAAAATGGTCTCAATGAGATTCCAGTTGCGGCATTACGTCAATATCTCTTTGCTGCTTTAGTGTTCGGATAATAGGAAAGCAAGAGGGCATAGTTTCAAAGTTCAAAACTTAAATTGATTGAATGAGAGACAATGTTACGTATTAGATTTCTAAAACTTTCAAACTTTTTCCTAATGATTTTATCTATTACAACATAACCTTAGAAGTTCAGAAGTACAAATATGCATTTTGCTGATTGCCTAATTATTCAAAACTATAATTTTTATTACAAGGTTCTCGCATCCAACCGTCAAACGACATGCACATATGCAGAAAGATATGACGAAGTGTTTCTTGGGGTTATGGGGGACCTTTTGGCTTCTTCTTTTTAGTTCTTGGATTTTTCTTTATGAATGAAATATGACTTTTGTGATTCGATATGATGTGATGTCATATGTATTTCTGTAAGTATAATCGCGCATTATTGTAGGTATGCAATATGGATTTTGTATTGCTACTTAAACACTCGCTTAAATCCCATAATCATGCCCATGACTCTCTCGTCTATGTCCTCACATAGGTCCACCACACTTGGTAAAAGCTCTGAAACCAAAGGGAAATCTTGCTACCATGCAAATGAAAAAGCCATTGAGCAAATCACAATAGAGAAAATGGTTGACATTTTCATATAAGGTTATAATGTTTCAGAATGTATTAATGGAATCAAACGTCCTTGTTTCAGAATCTAAAGATAAAGTTAAATGTGATAAGATAGAATTGAACATTCTGTTCTGATTGAAGTTTACCGCTTCACTACACATTAGGCGTCCTGATCAATTGCATATGAAATTCATTACTTGTTAATGTTCAGTGATGTTTCAACCCATTGGTATTCTATGTTAATTTACTTACGTCCTTCATTTTCGGAATTCATTTTTTACATGTATACATCACACACAGCCATGCTGTGTTCTGTGTTAGATGACTTACACACTTCATTTTTGGAATTTATTTTTCACATGTATATATCACACACGCACATGCGCACACACACACTTATATGAAACCAAGGAACTAGCTGGAACAATTGTGCGTGAAACAAGTTAAATTTAATTCTCCTTGTTCTTGACTTGTAAGCATTTGACAATTTCTTCCAGCTTTTTTAAGCATTATGTGTTTCTTACTAGTTTCCTGCTTTCTAATGAGTATCTAATGACATGATAAAGTATAACATTGTAGGTAATACCTGAGGCCCTTCCATTATGGGTTCAGATACTATACTCGCAACATTGCTTCAAGATGTGGTTAAAATCTATTATTAAAATGACTAGGTACATCCGAAAGCTCCCTGTTCCATAATGAGAGAATCAAATAGAAGTCTTTAACGATAACCAGAGTTCTGCATTTTGTAGACTATAAATGCATGACACCAATTAAAAGTGGTGCAGATGTAAACTAATCCTCTCCCCAACATTTGGAAACATGAATATCAAGTTAAAAAAGCATGGTTTATCTACCAAGTGACTGCCACTTGTAGATGCACCACTTCCACAGGGAACTTAGACTGCAGAAGCCATCTCAAGTCTATGCCACCTATGCAGGTACCTTGTTTGATTTCAGCCTGAAACAGAATTGCATAATGCGATTTATAACCTGAACTACCCTAGCTACGTAAAGCTTCTTGAGCTTTGTGACTATCATATTACTCATAGCTTTAAATAGAAGGGATCACAAGTTGGTCAACGCGTTTGTGTTCATTTCGAGGGTATCCTGCACAGGGACAGAAGCAACTTGCCAACTATGCAATAAGTTTCCAGCTGTGAGCTAAATCGAGTGGGTAACGGCAAAAAATAATACTTTTCAGCGTGAAAGCTCTCTCTCTATATCTCTCTCTCTGAGAGCAATCGAGCAATCTATCGTGAGCTACGTTTTCAATTATGGGTAGGATTTGCAGCTTACTAATAGATAGAGAGAGAAAGAAACGAAAAGCAAAACCAGCACATGGAATAGAAAGAAACGTCAAAGACCGAGCCAGATACTAGTGTTGGTCGTTCGCGGCAAATAAATGGCTTTGGTGAACTTTTAACCTGAAATTTGATAGCACGTGATGAGAAAATCTCAGTACGACGTTAAAGCGATGATTTACAGGTCGGCAATGGGTTGTCTCGAAACATATTTTTGAACCCAAAACCCACCAATCTGACCTATGTTGGTAATTGGAGAAACAAAAAACACGTCATGCACGGAGAAACAAAGTATGAAGAGTGTAGAGAAATTTTAGCAGTACGGGACACCAATCCAAAAAAATGAGACACGTTGGGAGTGGTAATTTGATCGCCGGATAAGAAACAACATTAGCCCCTTTTTGCCGCAGATCAGATCACCGAAGGCAGCAAAGAAAATAAGTCCAAGACGAAGGGACCATCATCATGAGAAAATGAACGATTCACGCGAGTGAAATCAAGTCCAATAGCACACGGGAATACTAGCAACAAATCCATCGATTAAAACGCTAGGAACACATGCATTCCTCAACCAAGTTTTTCTACACATCCAAAGAAAAAATCTAACTGGAAAACAACGGGAATAACCAACCGGTCTCGCAATCTCGATCTTAATCTCGTTTCCTCGAATCGTGGTCCCCTGGAGCGCATCCTTCGCTTTCTTCGCATCTTCCGGGCGTTTGAAATCGATGAAAGCGAAGCTCCTCGATGCATACGAGCATACGCTATCAAGCGCACCAAATTTCCCAAATACCTCACTCAGATCCTCGTCGGTGGTATCGGGCGACAGGTTCCCGACCCACAACTTGTTCACGGGCCCATCCTCTTTTCCATCCCCATCATCCGCAGCATTTTTCCTCGAACTTCTGTGGGAGTCCGATTTGATGGCTGGAGGTGCCATCGATCTTCAGATAAGACGCCACAAACTTCACCAAATTGAAGAGAAAAAAAAACGAACGTGAGGCAGATAAGATTCTAGGGTTAGGGTTTCTAAAAACAAAGAAAGATACAGATTTTCCGGGCTATTACGATATAGGTGAGAGCAGCCGAGCGAATGACAGTAGGTCTCCGAGACAGACGATCGAAAAGATGAGTGAGAGAGAGAGACGTCTAGGGTTGTTGTTTGGGGTGGAGACTCTTGGCGTTTTATGTTGCGAGAGTTAAGATCGGTCTGTTTCGGGTAAGCCTCAGATCCAAGAATAGGGTAGGAATGGCAATATTGGCCCGAACCCATCAACCCCGACCGGAACGGGGCGGAGAATATCCGAACCCGAAATCGAACGGGTCTGCTATGGGGATAAGTTTCCCGATCCATACTCGATCCAATATTTTTCCCGAACTATAATTCTCTAAAGCTAAGCAATTTTTTTCTGCTGTTACAAAAATTGCATCTTGTCTTGTTTATCTGATCATTTCTTTCTGTCCAGATATCAATAAATTGTGATCTCAATTTTCTGTGAAAGAGCACATTTTTTTTACTTTCAAAAAAAAATAATTCACAGTTAATTGAATATATGGATATAAGCGAATTGAATTTTAAAATTGAAGCAGTTTTATCGAAGTTTTCTGTGAGTATGACTACTTTGAAATTAAATTCCAAGAGCCTGGTGCATGATAAACTTCCTTGATTTTCGGTGTTCATCGTACATGTTCTTATCAATTTAACTCCAAAATCACAAGATTTTTAGAAGAAGATTTGAGTTTGTGACAAGAGGAGGCCGAAGCCTAACACACACCCACACATGCACCCTCTGAGAATTGAACTCCCCACCAACAGCAGCAACGCCATTAAGCTAACGCTCTCAGTGCAATTAAACGAAGGTTTTTAACGTATGACATGCACATCTTGACATAATTTCCCACATTCCCAATATTTTATGAATGTCTCGTGAAGTTTTACTAATTATTGAAGTCGGATCACTATTTTGGAAGCACACCAAACTGCACTTTGATGGCTTCTGGTTTTGACTGCATTTTACTACTGTTGAATTTTGCACACTTAACAAACACCTTGAATCTTGATCGAGCATATGATATGAATTTTTGTAAATTTCAGATATATGTAAATTTTTTGGTGAAGATAATTCTGTAAAATTCTCCATCAAACTCATTAGGATTTCTCTGAAAATCTTGCATTTTGGGAAGCGCGACTGAGTGAACAAAAGATGTCAAGATGAGTGTACAAAACATGACTTCACAGTTAATTTCATTCCGTTTTGGCAATTAATCATCAATATGTACAAAAGATGTCTGTGACAGAAATAAAAATGTTGAGATGGATGAGTGGTCATACAAGAAAAGACCATATACATAATGAGGTTATTAGAAACAAATTAGAAGTGACACCAATAGAGGATAAAATGAGAGAATATTGTTTAAGGTGGTTTGGACATATAAAAAGAAAATCAAAAAAAGAACATGTAAGAAGGTATAAAAAACTAAATTTGGAAAGTATTAAAAAAGGTAGAGGACGACCACAAAAGTATTCGAAAGAAACAATAAAGAATGATCTAGCTTATTGTGAGTTAACTGCTAATATGGCACATGATAGGGCTTTGTGGAAATAAAGAATCCATGTAGCCGACCCCGTTTAGTATGGGGAAAGGCTTAGTTGTTGTTTGTTTGTTTGTTTACACTTATCCCAATAAATTGACATGAGTGGACATGTCAAGAGTGAGTATGATCGAGTTTTCTTATATATGTGTATGTGCGCACGTGCATTGGAGATTAAGTTTTTACTATAAAAGCTTACTTTAGAGCGTTTATCATGTTCCTATGCAGAATTGAATCTTAGTGATCAACAAGACAAAGAAGCAGTGCACTAGGAAAAGAAAATACAATGAGCATTTATCATCCGAATTCACATGAAACTTCAAGCTTTCTTATTATTATCCTTGCTTCTTGAGCAAGGTTACTGTTATCTTTGATACCACTTTGTCACACCCAAACATTATGAGCGCTATACTCGGTGAAACCTGCAGTGGCCGGTCTAACTCTAGCACTACAATTCTTTCTCAAGCTTATGATGCTAAACTTTCTTGATTCTCTATCTTTCTTTTTTTAAATGGATCAATTCACTATGATTTCATAGAAGACAAAAACCACACTAAAATTTGATAAATTACATATTCATGCCCACATAATGCAAAATTCTGTCAAGCCTAATAGCTAAATTTAATTGAAAATATGTATCATTTACCTATAAACACGACCTTCCACGCCAAGACTACATAGGTACATCTCATGTTAAAACTCAACTTCCAAAACATCTGCCCGAAACATTGGACATGTCCACAAAACATAGGGTGAGCTCAACCATCGCCAAGAAAGTCATTACACTCTTGCCAATATCACCAGGTGATTCTCGGTGACCAGCGTTAACATCCGGTGTTAATCAGCCAGTCTTTTGAATAAAGATTCCACCTTTTGAGAAATTCTCGTAATATTGTTCTTCTTCTTGCTCTCAGCTTTTGAATAAAGATTCCACCTTTTGATAAATTCTCCTAATATTCTTCTTCTTCTTGCTCTCAACTGAACCTTTATGAGCGTGCATGCATGTGTGGTACGAGAGAGACGAGAGTGGTGCAAGTGAGCTGCTCCACACAAGAGGGACGACTAAGGGGTGAAAGACGCCGGCGTGTTGTAGGCCGGGTCTCGTGGGAATCGGGTTGAGCAGTCGGGTGTGACTGCTTCTTTATTGAAGGGTTGATCTCTAGTCTTCACACAATTGCATGGACTCTTTCTTCTCCATTAACCAGGTTACTGACTGTTTGCAAATGACAATGCACCACTTGTGTTTCACATCAACAGTATTGTTACCGTAAAAGTTCGAAATACTTCTCTCTATCAAACAACACTGCTACATGATTCACTATTCCCCATGCTCTCACACACTGTGACATGTTTGTCCATCTTGCTGTGGCCAGTTTCAGTTTTCCCTGAACGAACTAGAGCCGAACCCGGACTGTTCCGGTTCTGGTTCTAACTTGAGTCTTAAACATTTCGGTACAAAAAAAATCGTTGAAAGGTTGAAATTCTAAAAAATAAATAAATAAATTATGGAACTGTTGGTTCCATTCCCAACCCTCTTTTAGTTCGATGGACAGTGAAACTAAAGCCCAATAGAATGGTCCTCAGTTCTGGGTCTGATTTAGGGACGGCAATGGCACAGGGTAGGGCAGGTTTTCACTACATCCGCACCCGCACCTGCCCCATGGGTCTTGGAGATCAAACCTTGCACCCTCTTTGTTACAACCCAACCCCACCTCACTTCAACCTACAAAAGTATTTTTTAAGAAAAAATCAGTCACTATTATATATTCTACATAAAATACAAAACCTTCTTTTATAGTATTTTATATATTAAACTATAAGTTATTTTATATATATATATATATATATGATACACGTTTATAATATATGTATATATCGGGGCGAGCTTACCATAAACCAATGGTGAATCTAGAAACTCTTTTGGGATGGGGAGAACTATTTATTATAGCCTATGGATCTCACCTTGATATGAAGAATAACTCTAGGCCTAGTTAGTATGATACAGCACTTGTACAAAACATACTCTTATAATATAAAATGAAATCAGCTTAAGAGATCTAACATTATTGGCTTAGATCTAAATAATTCATCCAAACCAACAACCTTTATTGAAAACCTTATTGCAAATCTTGATCTGAATCCTACCCAAAACCGACTAAGCCGATCCATACCAAACCACAAATAGATTTGGATCTGGGTCGATCCAGACCCACACTCATATCTATATTAACTCAACTGACCCCATTGTCAATGACGCCGTGTATTGACAAACCATGAGATCGTGAACCTGCCTACGTTGAGCAACCATATTTCCTTTCATAGGCTGGCAAACTTTTCTAAGGTCAGCCTAACATGACATCTTCCAAATTGGGATTTATATCCACTGGTTTCGGTTTAAATTTGTTGGTTCCGGTTCTATTCCCAAGTGCTCTTCCGGGCAGTTTCTGAGAACACCCACCTCTAATAATTCGATCGAAATTTTCATGTGAAATCTTTGCGTGCGTTCAACGGACTTCGAAGAAGTCTGTAGAGTGGACCAAGAAAATTCCATCATCAAGAACCAGAGATGTACTTGTCAACAGGACCCTTACGAACCATTCCTATTCTTCTTACCGACTGGTAAGTCACTAAGAAGCTTCATCGTCTCTTGTGTTTTTGGTGCCTCATAAATGGAGGAATGGTTCCTTGGAAATGCAAGCAGAACCTGGATGAGATCTCACCTGCCGGCCAGATTGATGCACAGAAGCCCGTAATCACGATGGTGTCCATTTCTTTTTCTGATTTCATTGGTTTCTTCTTTTTTAATACAATGATCGACCGGGTGTTTCGGTTCCAGAAGTTCTTTGCGAGGTTTCGTTGTTTCCTGCAAAACCAACTTCATGGTTATCCTTATGAAGAGGAAAGCGTTCCCGTCAAGTTGCTTCTTGCAACGAATTAGATCGTCAATTGATTAGCGTAGATGATGTGGCTGTAGTGATGCAGGATTGGGGTTGTCGATGAATGAGACTGATGGTCTCCATTTTGGTGGTAACGGTTTGGATTTATGTGATGAGCTTAGCAGATTGTTTGATAAGAAAGAGCCCAGTTTTGAAGAACTGAGAGACGCTTTTTCGGTGTTTGATGAGAACGGAGATGGTTTTGTCGATTCCAAGGAGTTGCAGAAGGTGCTTCGGAATCTTGGACTGAAGGAGGGATCGACTGTGGAGGATTGCGAGAGGATGATCAAGATTCATGATCAGAATGGTGATGGAAGGATTGACTTCAACGAGTTCATCAAGTTCATGGAGGACTGTGTTTGCTAATTTAGCTGCAAATTTCGTAGATACTAATCATACTTTTATTTGGGAATCCCTCAAATCTCTTGTAATTTTAACCTCGATTTGTAAAAGAAGAAAATAATCAAATTTCCCATAACGTGATACATTCAATTTTCTACTTTTGTGTTGAGCGTTTGGTTCTTCTCATCAGAGCTAATGTGTCTTGCTCATCAAAGTGAACATCAAATATTAATGTGTCTTGCTCATCAAAGTGAACATCAAATACCATTATATACTTTCTATATTTGATGCGCAAGACACATTAATATTGGTCACGCGAGTTCCACGATTGTGTAAGTCTTAGGAAGAATGTCCAAATCAAATCTACAAATACCATTAAGCTATATTTTCTGTATTTGAGTTCGAAGAAGATGCTCCGGCTTCTTATGCAAGGTTTGTAGAAGAGAGCTTGTGGTATAAACAAGTAACTAAGCATCGTTTTCAATACTTAGGAGCTTTAAAATCATAACTCAAAAAATATTACATATGATTTTTTTTTTATCTTTTCAGGTCCTTCCCAAAGTTTGTGCAACATGTCAAACTTTGATGAATGCTAAAGTTTTGAAATCTTGGAAGACAATTGGTTACGATTTTAAAGGTATTGGCAAGTTGAATCACAATAAAGTCATGAGATTATGTAAAATAGGGTAGAATCACGATTTCCAGGGGTAAAATCATGTAAAAATCAAGTTTTTACAATGACCTTCACATACTTATCAATTTACAGCTTACCAAAAGAACCTAAAGTAGAGAAATGCATAAAACAGGCAAAATCATGCCCTACCTTCTCATCCGTGTGTGGCTTTCACTCTCCCTCCAACCATCTCATCTGACTACCTCGACTAGTCATGGCCCTACACTGTCACTAAATTTCATACGGGTCTAGGCTTTTGAAAAGTGGAAGACACCCTTATTTCACTCGTGGCCCCAAAAAGTAAATAATAATTATTAATAAGTATGTATAAAAGTTGCATAATTCAATCTCTCCTTTATTTATATAGAGATTAGATCCCGTATCTTCTAATAAATATATATATATATATATATATATATTTATTTATTTATGCTGTTACTTTTGGGGAGAGCATGAGCATGCATGTTTCAAAAGTTGCACGATCTAATTTTCTTAATACACTGATGTGTGTGTGTGTGCTTGTTCCTGTAGACCTCTAACCATGTGCAGTTGTTGTTGCCCCTTTACTTTCTACCAGCATGAGTAAACTTTAAAATCTTAAAATGATGTTTTGAAAAGTAAAAATACAATTATATTATACTCGTACCCAAAAAAAAGTAAAAAAACATGAGTCAAAACCATATATATATATATATACACACACACATATACATGTATCTATAATATCTATATATATACACATAAAAGAGAGAGGGGAAGTAAATGGTTGAAAAAAAATATCAGCTGCCTTCAAGTTGAACTCCTGCTTACTAAGTAGGCTCCCTAACCAACTGAACACACAAGTGCTAATGTATTTAATTGCCAACTTTTAAGGAAAATATGCTGAGCCCAATCGAATCATGGAGGAAAAAGTTTCGTACACTCATCGGGATTCTACTTCATTTCAATCTGTGAAATGGTTCTTTATGCAGTTTAACTTTACATGCATCACATATTATGCAATAATGTGTGTTTGAAACCATTGCTAACGTTGTTTTCCTAAAATAATCTGTCTCAAGTAGCTCAGTCCATAGAAGACGACCTGAAAAGATAAACCACCTGACCGATGGCGTTAAACAGAAGTCGTGCAACTGTTTTATCGTTCTTAACTGTACTGGTTTGGGTCTTTATTAACCCAGCTAACCTATGAAGAGGAGAGTCCAAAACTGAAGGAAATTGGATAACAAAGTTAGGCCTTGCCCATCCGAGCTGAAAACTTTTTTTTTCCCACTGTAAAACAAATCAAACATTTGAGAGAAATCAACGTGTTTTTAACACTAATGCAAAATTGATTTTTTTGCGACCAACAACAACAACCACAAAGCCTTTTTCTATACTGGACGGGGTCGGCTACATAGATTCTTTGTTTTCACATAGCCCTATCATGTGTCATGTTAGCAATTAACTCACAATAAGCTAGATCATTCTTTATTGTTCCTTTCCAACATTTTTGTGGTCGTCCTCTACCTCTTTCAATACTTTCAAAATCTAGTTTTTCATACATTCTTATAGGTTCTTCTTTTGATTTTCTTTCTATACTTCCAAACCACCTTAAACGATATTCTCATTTTATCCTCTATTGGTGCAACACATAATTTTTTGTGACTAATAACGGAATAATTCTGGTGGTTTAAACTGCTGGAATATATCGAAAAACAATTTTGAGGTTTGGACCTTCAAAAATATAAAACAAACTGTCAAAATAAATATATGCAAACTTTGTCTATGGTTATACTCTTACTTCTCATGGTTGAACAAACATGGTTGAACAAACCGTTGGCAATGATTTGATACTTTTTTCGATTGTCATGAGTCTCAATTTCTACAATGTTTTGGAAAAACTCCTCTAAATGCTTTTTTATAACAATCCTGACGTAGTATTTTTAGCGGTTTAACCATAGTAAAAAAGACACTTTCTCATGGTTTTCAAAAATTAATTCTGTCAACTTGTTTCGAGGAATTTTTTGATACATTTATTTGGAGAAGCATCGGAATTGCATTTTTTTGTGGTTGCGATCTGGTAAATTATTTTCGTGTTGTTAAGCTTTTTTTTCGACCGCCTTATTTTGAGCAGACATTTTTGGGAGAATTTGACCTATTCTCAATGATTCCAAGGGTCGAAAATAACACTCCTGGTGGTTTAAACTTCAAAAAATGAAGGTTTTTAAAACCACCGAAAAAATGCTGATTTGTACTCGTGAAATTCCCCCCTCCGAAGGGAGAGTGGTTCTCGTTTTTCTCACTTTGGTTGGTACGTTCGTAATAAAGATGCCCAAACCAGAAGACATGATGCAAAATTCAAAAACAATCGAGAACCAAGTCTTACCCCGTGCTCTAGAGGGTTATATGCATCGATACTTTTGACACAGTAGAGATCGGTTTCGTGCCATATTAGGATCTGACTATAAAAGGAACTACATTATATTCTGTTATTTTCTTTTGACACATGATCGATCGTGTTCTATGAAACAAAGGTGCAGCTGACCCATTTAATACTGGAAAAGGGTTAGTTCTTGTCCTATTTTTAAGTGTTTGTGACAAGAAAAAGCATCATTGATATGCGTATACTTCCCTATTAATGCGTTTAAAATTACCATAATGCCCTTGACCCTCAAACTTTTTTTTATTATAGGTCTGATTTTACCCTATTAGTACTTTAAAATTATCATGATACCCTTATCTCAATGTCAATCCTCTCACTTTATTTCTCCAGCAACTTACACCTTAAAACTCAATCCAATACTACTACTACTACAACAACTAAGCCTTTTCCCATACTAGACGGGGTCGGCTAAAACTCAATCCAATACATGGTATTAAATCATTTATCATTTCATAGTGGTTTGAATTTGACTGGAAAAAAAAAGGAGAAGAAGAAAGTAATCAATTCAAAGAGAGTTTTAGTGATTTTAGAGGTATGTCGTTGATTTGGTTTATTTGATGTATTGATTTTATTTTTGGCCGAAATCAAAACGAAAAACATCCGCTTCCCGACTCGAGACGCAACACATATGCATCTCTCTATTGGTAGGAGACAAGGCTTAACCGCGGGTCTCTTACTTGAGAGAATCGGCTGAGCTGCATCTCTTCTTATTTCGCATGACGTTTTGTTATTAATTTTTATTGTTTTTTATTTCTCTTTCTTTTTGTATATTGTTCAACTGTGAAAAAGCCAATAATAACTAAAAATGAATGAAATGTAGTAAAGAGATCCCATAAGAGAGACCCTTGCTAGACGTGGGTGGAAGAGAAGCCAAAAAGTGTTGAAGGGTAATTTCAATATTTTTGAAAAAAATATGTGTAAATAGTAAAAGAGGTGTGCAAACAGTAATCCGGTTCATATTCTCGTCCAGTAATGTGGTTTTGTTTTGATATAAACACAAAACAACGGCTCAAGACGATGGTAATATAATACCCAATCCGAAAACCTAAAACAATCATGACTTCAAAGTCCATCATATCCACACAAAGCAACATGAAAAGGATCAGGCCTTGTTTGGCTTGACTTGTTTCTCGCATGCATATGAAACAAGACCAAAAACAGAGTGCCAATTAGATAACCTGAGTGAATTTTATCAACTTTAACATAGCTCTAACATAGTCGTTGATGTACATGACGGTCTAGGGGAGGCCGCCTTCCAAGAATTTTAGAAAGTTCGAACATTGTATATAATTTCAAAAAAAATTAAAAATTATCCCATCAAAATTTTTCTTTAAAAAAGTTGGTAATCAGTAAAATACAAAAAATTTATCCATCCGCTTGAAAACTTAAAGTTTAAACCCTGTATTAATATTTTATAATGGTACGGATTGAATTTTAAGAAATTCAAAACTGATTCATCTAAACAAACATATGGATGTTGTCCTAATTCCCCTCTATTTCTCAAATTGGGAATGATTGAATGACACGGCCCTCCAGTCGAACCCTTCAGCGTTTGCTCCAGAGTCGACTACCGTTGGCACACTGCAGCACTGCCACCACCTCCTCGTCTTACATTCAACCTACTGCACGATATCACTAATAATAACTTGTTGAGAAATATGGTAGGAATACATGCATAAGAAACCAATATGTAACAATTATAAACATGCCCCAATCAAATACAGTCACAGGTCGAAAGTAAGTCATAGACAAACCATGCAAGAAAATACAAGCAAACAAGAATTAGAAGAGAAACTTATATGTTTGAGTCGCCCTTGCGAACTTACCTTAGAGAAATCAATGCCCCGCTATGAAATACGTACAAGTACTTAAACTTTTCTCTTAAGATAAAATGCACACACAACTAAAAACAATGTACCTTGCTTAGAGTTGACCTCAACCACGCCTCAATCGCCTTTGGCCAAAAAGGAAAGATGGCAGAGAGCAGTCACCATGGGTAGGAAACATCACCAAAGTGGGAACGTAGAGAGTAGAAGGGGAGAAGAGAGTGTTTTTCGCAGAAGTGCGGATTAGAAAGCCCTAATCCCTTATTTATAGGTTGTGTGATGGATCTCAAATCATGGATATGATTCAAACGACATACCTCTTCGTCCCGTAACTGTTCTCGCGTAAACACACTTTTGACTGTCATATCAAAAGTTTTTCATGTAAAATGATAGACCGAAAACAATTTTCAAACCCAATCTCAAGCCCGACCCAACCAAGTTCGGCACGCGTGTGGTCTAACATGTCCTCCTCAAGCTCTTTGAACTAAAGTTCATGAGCTACTAACTATATAAAATGATATGGGTTTGTCTCATTGTTCAATATGGGACTAAACTTTGTTTTCTCTTAATATTCACATGCACAAGTCCCTTACATGTGACGTTTTACACTTTAAGACTTTCACATATATTAATGATGTATCAATTAAATATTTAGAGATACTAAACATGAATTAAATGTTATTAATGTACATGAATTTAATTAACCCAACCATAATTACCATTAAAATCCAACAATCCCTCATAAAGTCTTGAAGTGTAAAGTATCATACTAAACCACGAGCTTACACACCTTAGACTCACTCTCACGAGCCACGAATCCCTCTTTCTGATCCATATAAATTTCTTAATGGAGATCACCATACATGAAAGTAGTCTTCACATCCATCTGATAGATTATGAGGTCATATAAAGATATCAATGTTATAAGCACTCGGATGATGGTCATTCGAGAAACTAAGGAATAAGTATCGAAGTAATTTATTTCTTCCTTTTGTTTTTAACCCTTTACAACTAACATAACCTTATACTTACTGATTGTTTCGTATACATTCAATTTCTTCTTAAAAATCCACTTAGAACCTATTGTAGAACAACCAAAAGACAAATACATCAATTATCATGTACCATTAGAGAGAATTGATTGGATTTCATCATTAATGACTTCTTTCCAAAACTTAACGAGTGAGGTCATAGCCTACTAGAAGGTGATAAAGTCACTTTCAAAGTCCTTTGATATCCTAAGCCATTTACTTCTCCTTGGTTTGAGTATTTCTTCAAAGTCATCTAATCTGAAAATATTACAATCAAGGTCATCCCCACATTTGTCCTCATTTTCACGTGGTAAAGAATAAAACTTGTAATAGGGTTAGGATCTTTAGAAGACACACTTTGGGGAAGCTCAGTCTTCAAGAGAAATACATTCTCAAAGAATGTGGTATCGCAGAGTCAACTATTGTATTAACATTTATACCAGATATTTCAAATTTAATGATCAAGAATATGTATGCATAGCTCATATCTATGTAATCCAAAAATATAACATTAACTGTTTTAGGTCCCAATTTCTTTCTGCAAAATACCCCAAACTTTAAGATATTTGAAACTATTCTTTTGACCATTTCAAAGCTCAAAGAGACTATTTTCTTTCTTATGAAAAACTTTATTCAGAATATAATAAGTCTTATTCAAAGCTTCTTTATATGTAGGTAGGTAACCTAGAACCTTGAAGTAAAACATTAACCATATCATCTAGAATTCTATTTTTTTCGTTCAGTTATCCCATTAAACTAAGAAGAATATGAAGGAATAATTTCATGAACAATACCGTTGTTTTAACAATATATTTAAAAAAGATTTGAAATATACTCTCCTTCCCTACCAAACCTTAATCGTTTAAGTACCATACTAGTTTGAATTTGTGCCTCATTTCTAAATATTTGAAACTTTTCTAAAAAGATTGGACCTAATTTAGAAAATCAAAAGTTTCATGTCATCTGTCATATGATCTACTCCCTAATATATCACCGAGGATTGGTCGGAATCGTTGGATGCTTTTTGTTTGTTTTGTATCTAATGGAACCTTCATTTTCACTAATAAATTTGTCATAAGCTCTATCATTTGTTTGGTTAGCTTGATTCTTTTAATCTTGATTAGTTATATTAATTCAAGCCACCATAGCCTTTTGTTGGTTTCACTATTGACATGCTCTGATACGTTCTAGGTGTAGGCAACATTCTAGGTGGACCACTAAATAGAATTTAATTTGTCCTAATCATTGTTGCTCTTTGCTTAAACCATGATATAAGGTGATTATATTAATTAAACAAGATAAGCTTAGGTGCTTCTGGTAAGAATTTTGTAATCTAAGAGAGCAGACTATTGCATTAGTGGATTGAAGACGAATAATGTTTTAGTAAAATGTTAGACATACACTTCCAATAGGGCGTTGTTGTTGCTACGCCCATTTCAGAGACTCCAACACCCATTACTTGAAATTTTGTTATTGAACTTATCATTGGTTACTTTAGATATACAACAACAAACAACAACAACTAAGCCTTTTCCCATACTAGACGGGGTCGGCTACATGGATTCTTTGTTTCCACAGATCCCTATCTTGTGCCATGTTAGCATTTAACTCCCAATAAGCTAGATCGTTCTTTATTGTTTCTTTCCAACACTTTTGTGGTCGTCCTCTACCTCTTTTAATACTTTCCAAATTTAGTTTTTCTAACCTTCTTACAGGTTCTTCTTTTGATCTTCTTTCAATATGTCCAAACCATCTTAAAAGATGTTCTCTCATTTTATCCTCTATTGGTGCCACTCCTACTTTGTTTTTAATAACCTCATTATGTATATGGTCTTTTTTTGTATGACTATTCATCCATCTCAACATCTTCATTTCTGTCACAGACATTTTTTGTACATGTTGATGATTAACTGACCAACACTCAGAACCATAAAACATGGCAGGCCTAATTGCTGCTCTATAATATTTACCTTTTAATTTTAATGGTATCTTCTTATCACAAAGAATACCTTATGCTCCTCTCCATTTTAACCAACCAACATTAATTATATGCGTAACATCTCCATCAATTCTTCCATCACTGTGAAAAATTGACCCTAGGTATTTAAAACTTTCCTTCTGAGGAATGCAATATGTGCCTATTTTAATTTATATGTCCTCTGAAGTAACCAAATGATCAAACTTACATTCCATATATTGTGTCTTTGTTCTACTAAGTCGGAGGCCTTTGCTTTCTAATGTTTCTCTCCATAGTTCCAATTTTCTATTAACTTTTTCCTTAGACTCCTCCACTAATACAATGTCATCTGCAAATAACATACACCAAGGTACTTCATCTTGAATATGTTTTGTTAACTCATCCATCACCATTATAAATAAGTATGGGCTTAAAGTTGATCCTTGATGTAACCCAATATTAACTTCAAAGAAGTCTGTCGTTCCTTCATGAGTCCTCGCACATGTTTTTGCACCATCATACATGTCTCTTATAAGGTTAATATATGTCAATGGGATACCTCTTTTTTCCAAAGTTCTCCAAAAAACCTCCCTCGTTACCCTATCATAAGCTTTTTCTAGATCAAATATTAACCAAATATTTATGACTATTGATAGCTTGTGAGAACTGAGTTTTTCTTTTAATATCCATTGGACCATTGCATAAACTTGTATATTATATTATGTATATGTGACATGTGTTTTTCTGTGGCTGGAATATATTTTGATGGAATCGCCAGGAAAAGAAAAAAGAGTAGATTCAAGTCGAAATTTGTCTTATATATTTTGATGGAATGCATATATTCTTTTAATTTTCTTCCTCTTACTTAATTCTCTTATATGATTAGAATTGTTTGTTACACATAGATACGTAGAAGTATTTTAAATAAAATCTCTTGAAGATACATCCTTAACACCATCAATTCCAATTCCAACATCAAGTATGAAAAATCAAAGTAAGAGTAGTGGGGAGATCTTACATGAAAATAAAAATCTAAAAAGTAATTTCAAATGGAATGTACAAAATTTAGTTGTTGATCCTTGTTTGAGAATATCTATCTCAAGTTATAATATTAATGATCAAAAGAGATTTCGCCATGTATATATGCAAAAAAAAGGTCCATTTCAACTAAAAGAGCATAACTTTCCATGGATTAAAGAAGAAAGCAAAAAGCGTTGTTTCATTCGTAGTTCGTTGGATGAGTATGGTTGGTTTAAGTATAATATAACAAAAAAATCAGCATATTGTTTGTTTTGTTATCCTTTTCTAGATGTTAACAGTGAACGAGCATTTATTGTGGATAGATTAAATGATTTAAGGAGAAACAAAGACTTATAAATATGACACTAGTAGTATACATAATGATGCTAGAATCAAAAGTGTAGCTATGTCGAATGAGAAGTAGTCTATCAATACTTGTTTTGTTAAACAATCAGAAAAAGAAAAAAGAATTATGAAGTTAGAGAAAAAAAGAATTATGAAGTTTGTCTTGACACTTTAGTTAATGTGATAAGATTTTTACTAAAAAAGGTCTTGCATTTCGTGGGCATGATGAGTCTAATCAAAGTTTGAATAAAAAAATTTCTTGAGCTTTTATCCTTTGTTGCTGACTACAATGAGGAGATTTGTGGTGTATTATAGAAAACATATGAAAATTCAAAACTAATAGCACCTTCAATTCAAAGGGATAGTGTAAGTGCTATTGGAAATGAGATCGTCGAAAGAATTGTTAAAGAGATACATGATAATATATTTACTATTTTCATTGATGAATCCCTTGATGTATCTACTAAAGAGCAAATGGTAATGGTGTTAAGGTGTATTGATAAAGATGATCATATTATTGAACGTTTACTTGGTTTGGTGGATATTCATTCTACTACAGTGATATCACGTAATGACAACTATGATGTAGATGTTTTTCGAAAATGGACTATGTTAGTCAATTACAAGGTCAAGGGTATGATGGAGTTAGTAATATGATAGGTATGTTTAATGGATTAAAAGCATTAACATTGAGAAAATCTATCTTTTATGTTTATTGCTTTGCACATCAACTCTAATTAGTTGTTATAGCAATTGCTAAGAAACATAAAGAAACAAGTCAACTTTTTATGCCATTTCTACAACCATGAATTGCATTAGAGGTTTGTGTAAACTGACTTAAAATCTTAGAGAATTAGAACTGATAGAGTTTGTAAGGAACTCAAACTTGAATATATTGGAAGTGAACCTCTTGGAATTAAAAAGGCTGGAGACCCCTGTTGGGGTTTAAAACTATTATACTTTGTTGAACTTAATTACAATGTTTCAATCTGTTATGAATGTTCTTTATATTATCAGTGATGATGATAATATTAAATGTAGTGCTTACAATTTGTGGAAGACAATACAACATTTGATTTCATATTTATTATATATTTGATGAAAGAAATTTTGGAAAAGACAAATAATTTATCATTAGTACTGCAAAGAGAAGTCCAAGATATTATCAATGCTTTAAACCTTGTGAAGTTTTCAAAGAAACAATTAAATAAGTTTAGAATTTAAGACAATGAATGAAAACACTTTGTTACAAAGGTCAACTTATTTTGTGATAAGAATGATATTAAGATCAGAAAAATGGAGGATAACTATACCAGACCAGTGATATGAACAAGACGAAGGCAAAGTGAGGCAACAAATTTACATCATTATCGGTATGATATATTCAATGTTATTATTGATTATGTGTTAAATGAGCTTCATGATCTATTTGATGAGAGAAATACCAAATTGCTTCTCTGTGTTGCATGTCTTGATCCAAACAATAATTTTATTGATTTCGATAAAAAGAAGTTGGATCAACTTGTAAGTTTTTATCCATGTGATTTTGTACTAATTATCTTTGGAAATTTCTAACATCAACTTGATAACTATATTATGGACATACGTGATGATCAAGGTCTTCAACTTAAAGGAATAAGTGAGATTATAGAGATGTTAATACAATAAAAAAAAGGACAATAGCTACTTTTTAGTATATTAGTTAATAAAATTAACATTCCTTTTACTAGTTGCTACTATAAGTGTGGAGCGAGTATTTTCTATTATGAATATTGTAAAGAGTTGCTTGAGAAACAAACTTCATGGTGAGTTTATAAACGATTGCTTAGTTTCATATATTGAGCTCAATATATCATCGATATAGACAATAAAACAATTAGGCAATGCTTTCTAAAGATGCAATCTCAGTGACAAATCCTTCCTAATATTAATATATTTATATAAGTGTTCTTAACTTTGTGGGTTACTTTTTAGTATTAAATTTTGTTAAAAGAGTTAATTATATACTCTTTTTTATATTGCAGGCTTTTAATGGATTATGGGATGTTATGTTCCTTTATGTGTGTATACAATGCTCTTAAAAAGGCTACCTAAGATTGAAAGATTTTGAAAATTATGTTTGTTACGAATTTATCAAGTATGAGCATTTGATGACTTCAATTTCTTAAATATATTATATTAGGAAGTGATTATTTGTTATCATCTTTGTGTTATATTTACTACATTCTATTGAAAAGGCTACCTCTATGTTGTAGACTCAAAGGAGGGAATATCAAAACAAGGTATTTCTCATGCTTTAGGACTCCCAAAGTTTGAACTAAGTGTTGCACTAGCTGATTCAAGAAGTTTTTCTTTTGTTCATTGTCAGAATAATACAAAACTCTTGATCTTTTTTATAGCACTCTTGATCTTTTATATGGTTTTGCTTTTATTGGTGAAATGAATGCCTTCGTTTCCCGACTCTGATTGTATTTGGGGTTTTGTGTTTGTGGAATACATAGGATGGGAAGCAAAGATCATGGTTAAGGTACGAAGACATCAAGCAAGAACTATTGAGACATATAGGCTATGGAGATCGATGTAACTGAAGCAAAACAGCTATATATTCAGTTTCCTTTTTTTCTTGTTTCTTCAATTTGATCAAGTACAAGTGGCCCATTTGTATTTGTTAACCAAACTTCAAATATTGTTGCTGCTGAATGAGGAGATTTTTTGGCTTTGAGTTGTGAAATTGTATCCCACATAAGATAGAGTACAATAAAAAATGCTTGATAAATGAATGGCAGAAGAAATTAGTATGAAGTTTGCAACTCATGAGTACTATCTGGACCGTGGTAGCAACTCCAACCATCATCATCATCATCACAAAAGATGATCTTTTAAAGTAGAGGGGTTCCTTATTAACTCATGTTTTCATTATTGATGGTATTTCATTTTGTACCACTTATAGAATCTTAATGATGTTAAATATTTTACTTATAGAATCTCAATGATGTTAAATATTTTGAATGTTTGGCATTAAATTTGAGGATTATTGGTAGCTATATTTATATTAAGATATTACTTTTTATTCTTAAAAAGTTGATTACATATAAAAAATAACTATACTGTACTTAATAATTTATAACTTTCTTATACATATCAATTTTGCATATAATGAAACCCTATGAATGACATATTTTGTCTCACTTCTCACTCTAAATTTTTTAGATCCGCCATTGTGTTAACAATTGGGCTCTGAAAACAAGACAAGGTATGGCTTTGCTTAATGGCTACTCACCAAGAACCAGTCATAAGCGAAAAAAAAAAGGCTTTTCAGATATTTTGCTTCAGTTGTTTAAAACTTTTCAGTACTACCCGGGTTTTCAAGAAAAAAAACCGTCTTGCTGCAGGACATGGTAAGAAAGGGAAAACCTGCAAAAGGGATGGAGCAGGATAGGGTTTAAGGTAAACCCACCCCGATATATATATATATATAATAACTTCTACTTTAATAATATAAAATATCATAAAAAAAGATATTGTATTTTTAAAATATATAATATTAACTTAACTTTTTTCTAAAAGATGATTTTATAGGTTAAAGCGGGAAGGGACTGGCTTATAACAAAGAGAGTGTGGAGTTTGATCTCCAACACCTGCAGGACGAGATGTACAAAAAGGTTTATTGTGCGGGGAAGATGCCGATGAAGTGAGAACTCACCCCCATCCGGCCCTGTTGCCATCCCTACTAATGCCCCACTCCTAAAGTAGTGTGCTTGGCGAGAATAGCACGAGGACGAAGTCCTCATATAGTGTACCCTTCTAGTTGACCCACCTAATACCCAAAACAAATTGGTTAAGGTAAAGCGCTACTTCGAGGCGCTAATAAAATCCATCAAAATTTCGCAAAATGTCTGTTTTAATAGCATTACAACTTCTCATGCAAAAACATAAAAAACTGATGTAAATTCATACAGAATGGTGATGGCACGCAGAGGAAAAATATTGCTCCTTGCTGTAGAGTGACAGAGAGAGTAAAGCCCATCACAACTCATCCTGCCAAACAGAAAACAAGGCAAAATTAGATCCAACCAGGCCATTCTGCATAGTTGTGGCAGTTTAGAGCAGAAGGATTCATCTATTTTATACTTTCTAGCGTAAAGGGATGGCAGTGTTGGCCCAACCTATGGGGACTCGACCCAATCCGACCTGAACATGGTAAGGTATAACTGGTTTAATAGGGTTCAGGTTAGCAGGAAACCTGAATATCTTCGGTTGGAATTGCGATACAGGGACCATACCCATCTCGAGCCAGGTGTGGAGAACAAAATTGAGATCCAGGTATGTGGTAGGTATACGTATAACCATCCCCGGCCAACCCTATTGTCATCTCATCCCTACTGGTGTCGAATACAGTTCAAATGTGAATCCCATAAACCGGACAAAAACAGTCAACACATCTGATTAGTGATCCAATATTCTGTTTTCTCATTAGAACCAGAATAATGAACTGATAATGATTTGAACCGAACTAGGTTATCTATATGTAAATACAATTCAATTATCTGAAGGGGTCACATTCAGCTTAAAGATCTTGCAATCTAAACCAATCTCCAAAGGTAGACCTGATAATGCAAGATATCAATACATGTACAAGAAAAAAGGTGGGTTTGGGCATTGAAGTTAATAAAATAAAAATTGACCAAAACCTTAATAAATAAGTTAGATAAATCTGGACATTTGTGGCAGGAAATACTTACGTGGTAATCATCATCCACATAGCGGTGGCGGTCATGCTGTTTATCAAAAATACACAATAAGCACACACAGCAGAGAGAGAGAGAGAGAGAGAGAGAGAGAGAGAGAGAGAGAGAGAGAGTTTTGCATACCCTCCTGTATTTATCTCTGTAGTCTCTGTGGTGGTCCCCTCCTCTCTCTCTTCTTCTTCGCTCACCTTCTTCTCTTGCTCGTCGAGCTTCCTGCATTGGACAAAATGCTCCTCATGAACTTGGACACACTCAGGATCTCATCTCCACAACCATTGCGTTATCAACTAAATTGGCTCATCTAGGACTAATGAAAGGAAAGTTCAGAGCGAACCACCTAATGCAGTACCAACCGTTTGAAGTTTGAACCCAATCAGATTTTCAACTGAATGTAGCATCAGCCAAAACACAAATACAGCTTAACTAACAACTCGATCGTGATGTTGCAGCTAAAAAGAAAAAAAGAGTCCAGCAACATAAACAAGATGATATCATCTCTTCTGCATATTAAAGTCGAATCATGTATAAATACCTCTTCTTCCTGTGCACGCCTAACCTTTTCTGCTTCCTCAAATCCCTCCTTTTCGGCCTGTTGGAGTCGAAGGTGTAGCTTAGAAAGCTGATGATATCAGGAAAAGAAGGATCAGAAACTAATAAACCGTACCTCCTTGTTCTTTTCCCATGTCTCGCGAATTACTTCCCGTGCATACTCTGGATCATCACAGATCAGGATATTGTCAAATACAGAACCAGCCTTCACCTGCATTTACATCATAAGTTGAAATCGTTAAGGCACATATTGGCAGATCTCCATTGTGATGCGGTAAGGTGTCTGCCCCAACCAACAGCCATGATTGAATCAATGTGCTATAGAATACACACCTTGAGCTATAATAGAAAACCCCCACGTTATTACCATAGGCCATTCTTCCGGGCCTAACATATTTTCTAGCGGTTGAATCCATGGGCAAGAGCCATGGTATAACAGTGGGTTACCCTCCCTATCCCAAAAAGTTTTCTAGATTAGTAATTGTGCCACTGAAGGAAGAGAAGCAGACACAATAACCAGACTTAAACAACCAATATCGAGTATCTGACTTCTAAAGAACATGGTGGGATCCAATGAACAGTTTCAAATGATAGTACCAATAATTTTCATTTTATAGCATGTAGCAAGGTGACTTCATGAGACGCACAAATGATGAACAACAGAATGCGAAGCAATTGCTCAAGTATAGGTGCTGAACTGCTGTGCCAACTAGATACAACTATTGTATCTCGGTTTTGATAATTCCTTGTAACACTCGGAGCCTAAGATTTTGAATTGAAGGACTTCAAACAGATCAGAGGCGTCTTGTGACAAATTCAAAATCTTTGGTTAATGAGAAGGCTTTCATAAGAACAAGCTGACCTGGACGATCAGATGAACAAATCATCAACACCTAGCACAAATCATGACCGAACTGATAGACAAAGTTGTTCGTTTGTCATCCTAAAGATGGTTTTAATATCTGAAATATTAGCTTTCCTAGTAATTGAGCCACCATATCAACCGCATGTGCCACGGATTATCCTTTTCTCATAGTCCTGAGTAACCACTCTGTTCATTTTCTGCCATGGCATCGTATCACCACTTCCTTCAAGCATTTTAACCCAAATTGTGAAAGAAAATTGTGCAATCAATCAACTTGACAACTACATCACCTCGGTGCAGAAAACCAAGGTGCCATAAATTGTAAACTCTAAGGAGAATCTATTCAGAAAAGCCAACAGTGACATCTCAATTCACTTTGCTGAGAATCCCGCTTGACAAACAAAGAGAGAGATACGAATGATTCAAGTAACCTACTGAAGCGAAAGTTCATCTTTAAATAAGTTTGTTCTCTCCTGGGATGAGATAGAATCAACTTGAAGGTATTCTAGGAGAGGGTCACTTTGTCCAGTCCAAAGAAGGTATTCTAGGAGACAAGTCATCAACCTGATGACTGGAAGATTTTTGTATGAAATAAAGTTGTCAAAAAACGCTTTTCTCTTCTCACCTTTCCATAAATCATTTATCGGAAGGGTTGATAATTTACCTGCCAAACTTCAATTCCCACATATTTTACTGGCTTCAAGACATAGAGATCGGGGTCATCTTCAAACTCTGCAAACAATAGGTGCTTGGATCAAAATGAGCTGAAAAGAGTATGAAACTTAGCAATACCTACATGACAAGACAAAGCCATGGATTGTTGACCCAACCTAGAGTGTGAAAAGGCTTGGTTTTGGTATATAAGTTAAGATAAAGATTGCATTTTAGAGCTCAAAGGGATTAACCAGTTCAAGAGATGAATTTGTCAAAAAGTTCATTCACAATAGTAGACTTTTTAAAATTAGCTCATTTGGGTTTACAAAATCCTAAAACAAGCATACCAGGATTGTCAATCCAAGGAGTCCTCCATTTTCCTTTATAGTTGGGGTTCTTGATCTTCTGCAGTGCCAGAATAAGAAAACAACATGAGGAATACACTAAATCTCTAAGTTTTCTCAAACGGCTGCAAAGTGGCAAACCAGACCTTGGGCTTCCATGGTCCCTTGTATGCTGGATTCGGTATCTTTTGTGCTGTCCATATGCCATCCTCATCTTCATCCCAACTACTAGGCTGAATGAAAGAAAGGAGTCTCAACCTGCTTTAAGCTATAAAATTTTCCAGTGCCAGACAAGTTCAACCAAACTGACCTTTTTAGCTTTTGGATCAGGAATTTCAGCTGGAATTGAATCATAACCCTGTAAAGTGTATGAAAATTTTCATTCCTGCTAGATAGTAAACCAAGAGAACGAAACAAAATTCATAAGAATGATGTATACCTCTGGTTTGACAGCATCAGGGTCATCAATGTACTCCCTATCGTCCCAGTCCTTTGGCTGTTTGCAGATGAAAATTGTAATTAGACCTTCTGTGAGAGAAAATGTTCACATGGCAATGCAAAACATTTTAAAAAGAAAATTCTCTAACCTTCTTTGCATTCACAGCCTTAATTTTTCGTGGAGGAAGAATATCCCAATCTGTATACATACTTCCAGACTCTCTTTCCCGATTGTCAATCAAGATGCTATATGATGCATCAGGTCGAAGGATAAATGTATATACATGTGTCAACTTGTCTGTCTCACACTGTAAGTCCTTCTTGATAGGATAATTCTGTCCTTGATAGGAAATGATGACATGAAGCTTCTTTGTTTGTGTACCACAAATGTCAGGTCCAAACATCAAACTGGAACAAGAAAGTACCAACCATTTATTACTAGCATAGGAGGAAAGAAGCGTTTCCCAATAGAAAAGAACTAGCTAAACAGGCAAGAGAACAAACATAATGAGAATAAATTTCCACATGTTAGACAAAAGCTGCAGTTAAGCTGCCAGTGCCAGTATCCTATGTTTGCAATTTGTTCAATGTTCTCCATTTGAACTATTCACCATGCTTGCTCTAATTGACGATTCCCTAAGCGCCCTTTCCACGAACTCTTTTCACACACTTTGCCAGTACTTTGGTACAATTAAAAAAGAAGACAGGAAATAACCTCCTTCTGTTTCTCTTTCTTCTCCTCCCACCATTGAATTTTTATTCTAAACTTGAAAGAAGAAACACAACCATCTCTCCCATACAGGTAGAAAAATTAAAACCCCTAGAAGGCCCACACATAAGTAATGAACAGATGTGAATTATCCTGTCCTCTAGTGGTTTGAAATGATTCTGACTTGCTGAAAAGGAAATCCCACTCCTAAAATCCGAGCTTATGAATTTCTTCACTACTTTGACGAACCAGATTCGGGAAGTGAACTCAAATTGGCCATGAAGTATATGCATTGCAGACATGCATCATGCTGGCGAGCACGGATACATAATGTGAGGTGCTCAATTGAGTGATCTAAAAGATTTTGTGTAAAATTTCTATATGTTGTCTACTTTGATGACTTAGCCAATAAATTGGTTTCAACTGGACAAAGAAGTGATACATTTGCTTTTAATTTTCTCATGAAAAACAAAGAGGAATAGAGAGGTAGCTGTACTTCCAACCAAGCACATGGAGCTGGAAATAAAGTAAAAGACTATTTCAGCATAGAAAATTTCCATCAAGGTCATTGCACAAGAACCTGTAGGGAGTATCACCACCAAATTTCTTCTGATTGACATAACCAGAGAGAAGCTTGATATAACCACCACCACACTCTTGCTCTGCACACACACACATATACGAAACGCGCGCGCTTGCGGCTATATGCGCGCGAAAACTGTATATCTCTCTAGATGGCAAATATGCCTATATCTCTCGGGGAAAATTTCGGGTACCCTCGTTAAAAAAATTAATCCAAGCTAATGAATATAAAAAGTTCTCGTATACGAGAAATTAAAAAAAGAAATAGAAAAAATGAAAAAAAAAAAAAATCTGAAAGCGGTGAATACTACAGCGTTGTAGCACGCTTTAAGTTAGATAGTTTATTTTAAAAATAAATAAAAAATAAAAAAACGCTATTGTTATTATCATACAAAAAAAAGGGCTGCATGGCGCTTTTTTTGTTTAAAAAAAAAAAAAAAATTTACACACCTAATAAACAAATCAATGTATTTTTGTTTAGTATACAAAAAAAAAAAAAAAAAAAAAAAAAAAAAAAATGTTGGTTATTGTATTTTCACAGATTAACTAGGTAGAAGCACATAAACTGAAGATGCATAGGCATCAGAATTGTGAACAATGAATAGTTTAAACTTTAATCATGAGAAGCAGCCAATAATTCCACCTTAAGTAATGAATCAAAACACAGAATAAGATATACAGAAGCTGAACTTATGAGGTTATCTTGTCCAAGCACTAGGTGTATGCTCTCAAAGCATAAGTAGAACAAGTCCAGTTTAATGGGACAGTCTAGCTCCCTTTGCTTTCAAAGTAATGACAATTCAGCATATATAAAGCACAAGTAAGCATAATATCATTTAAAATATCAAATTGTGCATTCCTGCTTTATTTCAAGAAGCTTACATGGTTGAACTTCAGATGTGTGAGCATCATAGCATTGAAATGGCATGGTTTGAGATGCATAAACCATCATTTACCCTCCAATTTTGTTATCTAACTCAAGGTCAATGCTTTTGCTAGAATTCTTTTTAACTTCATTGGTTCATTTCATCACAGAAACGGACAACTGCTTGTGCACCATGTGTTTGCATGTCAATATTAAAGTCAACATGCAATTCTTTCCTACTTCACTTAAACATCTAAGAAAGATGGTCAATTTTTTATTTTCTAGCACTATTGTAGTTGAAACAACATATACCTTTGTCATCCGGATCACCAGTCCATTTTCCTGCAGTATGTCTGAAAGATCCAGCTTTTCCTTCATCCTTCTTCCAATCAGACTTAACCCAGCGTTCCACCCATCCATCTTCAACATACGGAGTGCAACAACCAGCACAAAGACATAATGCATAGAAATTAAGTCCAGACAGAGATGTATGACAAAATATAAATCAGTAGATATTTGCAAATGACCACCCTGGAACCATAATGATATAATATGTCACACATAGTCACCATTCTCATTCTAGGCATTTTTCAGAATCTCTAATGCTTTCCTAGGGCAAGATTTTCAGAAGGTACCCCTTTCCTCACGAAACCTCAAGAAAATGTCACAGGCTTTAAAAAACATAAGATATTCTGAAACAACATAAAATACAGTTTTTTGCATTTGTTTTTTCTAATGAGAATATAGTAAGAATCTGCTTTAGAAAGATATTTATGATATTGACAGGAAAAGGAAAAAGAACATGGATTTAACAGAAGTTAATATAAGTTCAAAATTGTGAAAGAGATTACGAAAATCTCGCAAGAAGTAGCTGACAGTAGTTGCGTATCAGAAGAAAGTTAACTGCTCAGCAAGATCGGAACGGATTAGATCAAATGCTATCATATCATGATGCCACTTGGACAACATTTCAGGAGTCGACTTGGAGTTAGATAGAAAAGTGAATGAATTTTTAATGGCACACTTTGTTAACTTTACAGGTAGCAAAAATGATTTCCATTCTAAAACAAGGTATAGAATACATAAAAGTCTAGTCATGGGAGTCATCTAAAGTTGGCAACTTAATGTAAATCGAGACTATCATCCCACAGCAAATCTAAAACCTGCAAACCATTTTAATGGTGAGAAGCACAGGAAGGCCATCATGTTGAGTCGCCGACCATCCATAAAATAACTCCAAAAAATAGATCTAAAAATCAAATCCGGTAGGAGCTAAAAGGATATCCGAGTTTTCCAAAAATCACTATTCGATAAGGTTCTGATCACCCCAAAAAAATCTTAAAACAAGTCCACATAGAGAAAACTCTCAATCGTGCACAAGCATTCTTGTGCCCAAACTGAACCCTGTCACGTTACCGGTCAATCACAACTTAAACGTTAGTATCATCAACTTTTTTAATTTTCGTGCATGTCAAACCCGGAATAAACTCATTAGGAATAGCTTGGTGCTGGAAAGAAGATGAAATCAAAAGCATTACTTTAAGAGACACAGCTAAAGTACATTGAATGTGCAAAGAGAACCGAATCCAATTGAAATGATCAAGGCTGAAAAAGGAAACTCTCCGTGTTATTAATGTAGGAAAAAACCTACTCACAGTAGGATTAATGCTTAATCTACCTAAAACATAGCAGAAACAAGATAAGAAAGAGCTCATCACAGTGAAAATCACACTAAAAAGAGCTCGCCGCGGCAAGGAACGTACCAAAAAGATCGCAGTAGCGAAAACAAGATAGGAGCTAATCGCAGCAAAATCACACTCAAAAGAACTCATAGCGACGAAAATCACACTAAAAAGAGCTCATCGCGGAAAAGACCTACTCACAACTGAACACTTCTTCCATAATGCAGATTTATGACAAGATAAGAGCTCACTAAGGCGAGAATCACGCTCAGGAGAGCCAGAAGGAGCAAATTTCACATAAATGGTTAAATCAAAATGTAAGCAGATCAACTCGAGTGAAAAGCAAGAGAAATAGTAGAATCTTCCACAAATGAATCCAAGGAGAGCGGAGAAAATGAATAAAGCGAGAGAATGACGGGACGCAGAGAAATACAAGAGAAGCCAAATGAGAAGACTCTCACCGTCGAATCGCTCCTCAAAGAAGATCTCTGAGGATGAGAGAGTAAAGAGTGTAAGTAGCGAGAGAGCGATGAGTTGAGTGGTCCTCCGAACTCCGGCAGCTTCCGCCATGCTTGGTCGCCTGAAAGCAGGAAAGAGGTCACCCTTGCCATTTATGGAAACCCAACGGACTGAAATACCAGCAGCTCATTCCATCCTCACATAAATGCCACTGCGTGATTCGGATCTGACTCTCGGGTCTTGGTATATCTAAGTTTTGGATCTCACTTCGTACTCACACAGGATCTAATCTATGAGATCTAGGAAAAAGCTTATTCTCCCAAATTCCCAATTTATCGCTTCCTGTTCACAACAGGATTAGTTCACTTAGCTAAGAGGTCAACTCATAATCCGTAGGACATGGTTTCGGTTTGCCTGAAATCAGGAACTGAAACCGAACCGAGATCAGTCAATCTGATCCTAATCCTCATTTAATACCATAGATTTTAATTCTGGTTCAGATTTGAAATTTAAATTGCCCAAAACTGAAAAAAAACAATTAAAGATTTAAAAATAAAGAAAAATATGGATGTCGGCTCACGTTTCAGCATTCCAGTTTCATGGAAAGTGGAACTAGAGCTGAACCCGGTGCCCCCTAATTTCAGATCCAGTTTCACTGATTCCAATTCTAGCCGGCTCGGTTTGATTTTGGTTGAAACCACCGAACCGGTTCAAAGCCGGTCATATCTGCCTTGGGGCATGTATGAGCTTGTGCTTCCTTTCTTAACAAGAACCTAAAACCATAAAGGATTTGACAAATTAAAATATTAGAATGTCCTAAACTTAATCAAAACACCACAGTGTTCGGGGAAAACTTCATATAATACCCCATGATTCATCAAAAATCCATTTTGATACCTTATACCTCACTTTCTATATTTTAAAAGACTTAAATTTCAAAAACTCATCACTTTAGTACCCCGAACCTAACATCGTTAGTGAACGTCTGATGTATCAAACGAAAGCACATGTTTGTTGCTAATGTAGCATCCACATGAATTTGATATCAAGGACCACGATCCGTTTTAGATCCAATATCTAAAATGTACTCAATATCCAAAATGTATTTAATAAAGGATCCAAGATCCAAACATCACTTTGTAATTCCTACTTTGTAATTCATTATGTGATTTTTTTCCTCTCTAAAAAACTGTAATTCTTTCTCTCTCTCTCTCTTGTTTGTGCACGAAGACCATCTTATGTATTCCCACTAGCATCATCCTCACCGGTGATTTCAGGCCACATTGTCAGTATTCTCTCTTTCTCTCTCGTTCTCCATATGCTTTGTCAAAGCGGCCTCAACTACTATTTCCTTGGTAGTTTCTGATTGCATTATCAAATATGTTTTTCTCTCAAATGCACACCCAAAATGTGAAGCCTTTGTATCTCTCTTTTCTCTTAAACGGTCGTATGATGAACTCCTCATTAAGATAGGAAGCAACTGTCAACACCTATTTACCTTTACCTAATGATGGCCTTTTTCTTCTCACCAAGAGTGGCTTAAGAAATTGGATGTAATGCAGAGTGCACTAGTGCATGAAGTGGGCTCACATCTCTTGTAAGGAGGATGTTAGAGGAGATAAACAATAATTGTTTATATCAACTTTCAAGCTTGAAAGGTAATGTATGTGGTTATGTAGTTATTAAATCTGATTCATAGCTCCTGCAAGGAGGATACTAGAGGAGATAAACAACAAATATTCATATTGACCTTTAAGATTAAAATACAGTTATTAAATATGATTTATGAATGTACTATAGTTGCTTTGGTTGTTTGAGAGATTTATGTGCTAATGTCTCCTCAATAATTTTTATACCTTGCAACTTTTACAAAATGTTTTTTGCCTTTTAAGGAATTTGGCCATATGAATTTAAAAAATCTACACAAACTTTGTTTTGGGATCATTTTTGTGAGTTAAAGGGTAGTGCATATTATCCCCTTGTCATTTCTCCATATTGCTACTTGAATAATTCATTTCATACTAATTGAAGTATACCATTTCTTTTGAAGAATAACTTTTCTATCAAAGTGAACTTATTTTTCTTGGTTGACTGATGGTAATAGCTAATATATTGTTTCTTAAGAGTTCCTATAGTCTATTTATAGGTTTTGAAACATAGGTCGTTTAAGTGAAATAAGAAGGATGTAGGTTTAGATACTCTGTGATATTTTCATCTATGTTCTTTGAGTAACACTGTTTATGTCTAACATTAGATAATGTTCTATATTCTGTACAAAGACATGTCAACTATTTTATAATCCATCTTTTATTATAATATCATTTGTTTCTTAATTTCTCTTTATTGACCAGAATATAGAATATTTTCTCTTTCATTCTTATTACAAACTACTGTAGCAGCATGGGCATCATTATGAGTTGTAGAATTTATGCAACATTTGGATAAGTTCATAATTCATGAAAGTTGGTGAATTTCTTGTGATCATGGTTAATCCAACAACTTTGAGGTATTGTTGAATAGATAAGAGATCATATTGATATATCAAATCATACTATTATCCATTGTTTCCTTGACATAAGTTCATATTGCCACCTTTTGTTTTGTTTGATATATATATATATATATCAAAACATCGCCTTATCTTATATTATGGTGAGAGATGAGAGTATCAATGAGAGATGATTTATGTTGATGGATTGACATCAAAAGTTTATATTAATCATCATCTATTTGGGATTTTTGAGTATTGTTTTGGTTGTTTTCAAATGAGTATGATGCCTTCATGATATGATATAAGCTAGAGGGATGTAGTGGCAAGTTTAACTATATTGAGTTGTATACAGATAATTATATTTAGATTATGCTCAAGCTGAATATAGGCTATGATATTATTCAATTATTCTATATGATTTTGATATGTTGAACATTATTTACCCAGATGAAGGAAGAGGTAGTAGAGGATGTGGAACCAGGAGATTAGTTGATGCAGTTGATATTGAAACTGAGTCTGATCATGTGGAGACAATGGCAAGGGACAAGGATCAAGTTGAGTACACAGAGGTAAATGATGTTGAGGTTGATTTAAGGAAGGAGGAAGAGACATGTGCAAAGACAAATAAGAAAGATATATTTATAGAGAGGAAGGAAGAAGAGTCATCTTGAAAAAGAGATCATAGGGCATCACATAATAACAAGCATTTAGAGAATGAAGATCATTAATAATGCACTTCAAATTTTGAAGAAGTAAAATCTGAAGATAAAGAGTTAGAAGAGGATGTCAATGAGCAACCACATATACATCATCATAATGAGCACATAGGTGATGATGTGTACATGTATAGCCTAATAGGGTCAAATGAAAAGTGTATTCAATAATAAGAAATAAACTTTGATAAGAAATCTCTTATAAGGATACACATGTATGCTAAGAAATGTGATTTAAAAATTACAAATGCATTAAAAGATTGGTATATGGCAAGAAATTTTGGTAACAAGTATGTGAAGGATAATTCTGCAAGGATGATGGTAAAGTACCAGAATAATTACAGCTTGTGCATACATGCTTAAAGATATAGAGGAATAAAAACGTTTAAAATAAAGGCATGAAAACCATAATATAAATGTGTCAATAGCTTTAAGAAACATTTAGTTGATTCTCAAAACATATTTAACAACTCAACATGGTTAGCATCTATTATATGATGTTCAAATGAATAGGAAGGTGGAATCAAATGTATTATACCAATAATACTATAGAGCGAAAAAGAAGGTGAAGAAAGAGATCTAAAGGCCCCTTGGAATGCAATATAAGAAAATTAAGGACTACTATAATGTATGTTGATTACTACTTCTTGAAGTTATTGTAATGTTAAAATACAAATTGGTGTTTGTCATTTTCAAAGTTGACCATTGACCAAAGTTGTCCACAATATATTTCATGTCAGCAAAGTTCTATGGTTCTTTTGTATATAGATTTTGTTTGATACATAAAGTAGGGCGTGTTAAACATTTGACCCTTTGTAGGATGCTATTTGAAAGGTGTGTTTCAAGGGAAGCTTTTGTATATAATTGCATGAGATGAAAATAATGATATTTTTCTACTAGTATTTGCAGTAGTTGATACTAAATGCAAAGAAAGTTATGGATCCTTGAAATATTAGAGGATGACTATGAATCTCCAAATGAAACAAAGTGGGTTATCATGTTAGACGAACAGAAGATTGTATCTTAATATTTTTTATTTTCTTTGTATTTGTTTTTTTGTCATCAACATTATGTCCACTTTCATCTCTTGTATCTTATTTTTATCATCTTTTTATGTTATATAGATGGTAAGAGGCAATGTAATAGGTTATGCTTAGTATTTAGCATTACTGATGCCTCAATTACTTCTAAAAGAAACTTCAAAATAAGTAAAGGGGTAAGGGACTCAAGTATAAGAAGATATATTGTAGTCATATGTTTAATGAATGAAACAAAGTATTATCTATCAAAAGTTAAAGATGATGCCTAATGAGGAGGTTATTTCTATATGGTTGATACAAAATGAGCCTAGTATATGGCATAGATCACATTTCTCGAAGCATTACAAGATGGATTTGCTAGTCAATAATATATGTTAGTTATTGAATGGTCTTATCTTGCCAGGAGAAGACCAACTTATCATGACTATATTATGGATAATAAAGAGGTTGTTGATGACTACGTACTATTATTAACATTATTGGTATCTTTTTCTTTCCGTGAAGCTATTATTGGTCTCTCTTATATTCTTTTTGTGGTGGTTTATTGTATTTAATGTTGTTAATGATTATATATTGTGAGTTCTACAAGGGCATGCTAAAATGTGATGCTTCTTTGGGTCCTATAGAACAATTAAAGACAGAGGAGACCAAGGTTAGGAGCCAAAATTGCATGCTCCTATAAACTAGATAAAGTATCTATGAAGCTATATTCTTAAACGAGAATTATTTTTTAGATCTATGCAAGCATCAATGTGGTTATAGAAAGTGATAAGTTAGTGGTCTCTCAAACAAGCATATTATAGATGCTATATGTGTACTTAGACAGGTGCCAAAAGATTATGTTGACAAAGCATATAAGAAGGAGACCTTTCTTGCTATATATAATGTAATAAAATAATTCATTCCATTCCTAGTCACATTAAACTTTCAAAATATTTTAGCATACTCTAATTCTACCACGTGGCATCCTTCATTTGAAACTAATTTAATATTTACATCAAATAGAGGAGACAGGATAATAATCAAAATAATAAATTTCTTTAGAACTTTTTTAATATAATGAGATTGTTTAAGTCTTATATTGTTTCATTCTCTTATTATTGTAATAGCTAGAATAATATTTGTGTCTCCCATGTATTTTATGTCAAAATTGTCACACAAAACCTTTTGATGTTTTAATTTTTTTAAATCAATAAAAATTAAGCACGTCATTAACATATAAACAAATCAAACAATATTTCTCATGACGAAATTTGTTATAAACACATTTATTTTGATACCATTTCCAAGAACAAATTGATTGAATTTTTCATGTCATTGTTTAGGGACTTGCTTTAAACAAATAAAGACTTGACTAATTTACAATATGTATGTATATTGTCATTATTTAGAACAATATGTATATGCGTGTGTATATATAGAGAGGGATATTGTAGAATCCCATTCACATGCTTTTACTTTTTCCTTTCTGAATTTAAATTGTCAGACTAAAGAGACGAATTGTTCAAATTGCCAAAAATAGTCTAGCACAAAAGAGAGTCTACCAGCTCTCATTATCTCTCTCTTTATATATACATCTTTGATCAGACAATCCAAAATGTTAAAAAGAATTTAGCATGAATTAGAGTATAGTTACTCCTCTCTCTCTCTCTCTATATATATATATACATACATATATATATATATATACACACATAAACATATATATATATATATATGTAAGATATCTAGCCTTGTGGGCTGGCTTGACCCCTAGGCCACATGCCAAATCTATCGTCCCCGATCCGAAAATGGGTTAGAAATGTATGTCATCACCCATTTAGTTAAGCCTATTTTCACATCTTTAATATGTCAAAGAGTCATACATATCTCAAAAGAAAGATGATATGTAAGTTATTCTCATGGATATAAGAGGCAAGTAGCAACCCATTTGGGTTGTAGGGAATAATTGAGAAGAATAAATGTGTGAGGCAAGAGAATCTTATATAGAAAAGGTGTATCAGGCTATTGTTGTATCATTACCCTTATGAGTGAATTACTCTAAAAACTTCACATTTTTTTAGTAAGACAAGATGAACCAATGTTTGTCATATTCTCGAGCTTGTTAGCATTTGCAAGACTAAGGATATTTGAGGAATTTAAAAATATGCAGGATTTCATGTGAGCTTGTTATAATCCAGAATAATTTATTGCAATGCAATAAAAAAAGGTTGATTTGTTCAAAACCTAGACTCTTAATTTTCTTCAATATATTTAGGTATTGCATGCATAAAACATGAATATGTTGTAGTGACTTCTTTATCCACATTCATTCTTAATGTGTGAACCTTTTTTAAATTGTTTCACTATATTTAGTTAAAGATATGTCGAGTTCCACAACATACATTGCATCCCTAGGAAGAGTGAAATTCTCATTTGATCTAAAATTAATGCAAAAAAGGATACATTGGGTTGTGACAATCAACTAAAGTAACCCTCTTCTTTCGTGTTCAAGCTCGGGACCGACAACTTTCGAGGTACTTCTAAGGCTAACCTAAAGCTAAAACTTTAGTAACCCTTGCTATATCTACACCATAAAAATGTCATCAAGTTTTACATCAAAAGGTTGATTTTCACTAAAAGAATGAAAAATAAATAAGGGACTTCAACAACTTAGTTATATGTATGTCTAAAATATATTTTTCTCCAAAGGGGACTGACTAACTCCATCTTGATCATCTCCCTCCAGAAAAAAAAGAAAAAAATATAATGCAAAAATAAAAAAATCATGCAAAAATAAAAAAATAATATCACACCTTCAAGAAAATGGATACCACTAAGAACCAAATATTACATGCATATCAAAACATGAACGCATATACTAAACTAAATGGATGATGATTGGATCAATATGAGCAAATATAATATACATAAAGTTTGACAATACAAATAAAATAGAAAATAGGAAAATTATGCATAAGTATGAGCAAATACACCATAAATAAATGTCATGAAGTATGAATATGTCAAATACTCACAAATTATGCTAGTGTGGGGCTTGCAAAGAGCATCCTCTCTCTCTTTCATACACACAAACACACATTTATACATACATACTACTACTATTACAACAACTAAGCCTTTTCCCATACTAGACGGGGTCGGCTACATGGATTCTTTGTTTCCACAGATCCCTATCATGTGCCATGTTAGCAGTTAACTCCCAATAAGCTAGATCATTCTTTATTGTTTCTTTCCAACACTTTTGTGGTCGTCCTCTACCTCTTTTAATACTTTCCAAATTTAGTTTTTCTAACCTTCTTACAGGTTCTTCTTTTGATATTCTTTCTATATGTCCAAAACATCTTAAACGATGTTCTCTCATTTTATCCTCTATTGGTGCCACTCCTAATTTGTTTCTAATAACCTCATTATGTATACGGTCTTTTCTTGTATGACCACTCATCCATCTCAACATCTTCATTTCTGTCACAGACATCTTTTGTACATGTTGATGATTAACTGCCCAACACTCAGAACCATAAAACATGGCAGGCCTAATTGCTGCTCTATAATATTTACCTTTGCTTTCTAATGTTTCTTTCCATACTTCCAATTTTTTATTAATTTTTTCCTTAGACTCTTCCACTAATACAGTGTCATCTGCAAATTACATATACCAAATTACATACATTCAAATTGGTTCTCTGTTGTACTTGATACTTGTCTTAACCTACGTTCGATAATTCTTTCCCACAATTTCATAGTATGGCTCATTAACTTGATACCTCGATAATTCACACAATTTTGAATGTCTCCCTTGTTCTTATATATATGGGTATAAGTATACTTCCTCTCCATTCCTTAGGCATCTTTTGGTTTTTTCATATTTCATTAAATAGTCTTGTGAGCAAAGTGATTCCTATTTCTTTTAGTATTTTCCAAACTTCTATAGGAATATTATCTGCTCCTATCGATTTACCACCCTTCATATGTTTAAGAGCCTCTTTGACTTCATTATTTTGAATACGTCTATAGAAATTGTGGTTTATATATTTTTCTGATTTGGCTAACTCTCCTAAGCTAATACTAACATCTTTATTTTAATTAAAAAGATTATAAAAATAGTTTTTCCATCTATTTCTTATATCATTATTTGCCACTAGAATTTTTTCATCCTCGTCTTTTATGCATCTAACATAATTAAGATATTTAGTTTTCTTATCTCTAGCCCTAGCTATCCTAAAAATATCTCTTTCACCCTCTTTTGAGTTGAGTTTTTTATATAAGTCCTCCCAAATCTTAGTTTTTGCTTCACTAACGGCCTTTTTTGCTTCATTCTTTGCTTTCTTATAAGCTTCTAAAGTTTCACTAGTTTTCTTAGCATAATGTAATTTGTAACATGCCCTCTTTGCCTTGATTTTATTTTGTACTACTTCACTTCACCATCAAGCTTCTTTTTGTGCCGGTACACCTCCCTTAGATACACCTAACACATTTTTCTCCACTTCCCTAATATGTATAACCATATTGTTCCACATATCACAAGGTGTACTAACATAATTCCAAAAATCTCCTTGAAGGACTTTATGTTTAAATATATCTTCTTTCTCGCTTTTGAGGTTTCACCATTTAATATGAATATCTCGATGCACCCTTTTCTTCTTCATCTATTTTTTTATTTGTAAATGCATAACTAAAAGTTTATGTTGGGTGGTTAAGCTTTCTCCTGGAATTATCTTGCAATATTTACAATACGCTCTATCTTTTTTTCTACAAATAAAGTAATCAAATTGTATTTGTAATAAGCCATTCTTATAAGTAATTAAATGTTCATTTCGTTTTTTGAAGACTGTATTGACTATAAAGAAATCAAATGCCATAGCAAAATTTAAAATCTCTCTACCTTCCTCATTTATATCCCCAAAACCAAAGTTTCCATATATACCTTGATATCCTAATGCTTCTTTACTGACATGTCCATTTAAGTCTCCTCCTAAACAAATCATCTCCATTTGTGGAATCTTTTGAAACACCTTATCTAACTCTTTCCAAAAAGTTGTCTTTATACTATCTTCTAGTCCTACTTGGGGTGCGTAAACACAAACTATATTCAAAACCTCTGCTCCTAACACTAATTTCAACGTCATTATTCGGTCACCATATCGTTGTATGTCTACTACACTCTCCTTTAAATCTTTATTTATGATAATACGAACTCCGTTTCAAGTCTTTTCTTTACTTGAGTACCATAATACATTTATACATACATACACATATAAAATATATGTATATTTACACATAGATACATACATATAGATACACACATATAAATAGTGTGATTTCTGGTAAGAAAGCGGTCTGGGTAACAGAAAGTATATTAAGGGACTGAGTTAGGGACAATATATTAAGAATTTGGAATATATAAGTAAAAACTATAATATACAATATTTTTGGGTCCACCCAACAAAAACCTGACTGCGTTGCTTCACTGAACCTGGAACAGATTCGGGTGCGCTGATTCCTGACATGTGCCCGGACTTCTCGGGTCGCTTGTTGGGTCAGGTTCCTGATCTCTCGCCGTGGGTATGGTTTCGTGTATGGATGGATGTATAGATTCATTATTCATACACTAAATCCATGCGGATCGGACTGGATCCAGACAACGTAGTCAAACCAAACCGGTTCACCCACTTTAAGTCTACGTTAGGTGCTTCGTGTCACTTTACTAACTCCTAATCGCCCACTGACTGAAACGGGCAACTCACAGAGGCTGACTAGCCTCCGCCGTCACAGGACACTGTCAGTAATTCTTGTGTCGTATCGTAACCGATCACTATTCTCGTACGAAAGTGCCATGTCTTGGTACGAGTCTCGGTGACGTTAGACCAGTAACAACTGTCACTCGTCCACCAGCAGCCGATTATAAAGAGGCGGCAGCGAGCGGCAGCCCGACTGAGAATCCCACTTCTCCATGTGCCCCGTGACCCCGTCCCCTTTGTTTCCTCTTCCTTCCAGCCTTTCGCAGCCCTCCCAGAACCCTAAGACCTCAGCTCTAATCAATGGCGGACGAGCAAGAGAACGCCGATAATGCTCTAGCCCTAACCCTAGGTGTCGAAGGGGAACGGGAGCCCCTTCCTCATTCCACTTCTTTTCCTGATTCTTCCCCCGAATCGTCCACTCCGGACGTTATCGATGCCGGTTGTCGCGGTTCTCCTGATGGAATCGATGCCGATGATCAGGCGACCGATGATCTTCGATGCCCCGAGAAGATCCGTCCGCCGGATCAGCCCGTGCTCTCGATGAACTCGTCGCCGAAGAAGCTGAGCGCCGAGGCGCCTGAGTTTGTGCCCCGGGGATCGTCTGGATCATCGCCGTTGAATTGTGGTGGCGCCTTCTTGCCGCCGCCGTCGATCCCAAGGATGATCAGGGTGATCCCTCAGATGTATCCGTCGGAGAATTCTCCGGTGCGGCCCGGTCATGGGATGCCGCAGTTTTACGGCTACACTGCTGTTGGAGGGCACGACACAATGCCTCCTTTTGTTGCGGAATCCAATTCGAGCGACGGATTGACCGAGGAACTCACCCAGAAGATCGTCAAGCAGGTTACTTCTGGACTTCTTTGCTCAAAATTTTCTAATTGTGTCCTTTTCTCCTTCATTGCATCCGCTTTTCCTTTTCGGTAAGATAGTCACGTAGAGAATTATGCAAATGGCTCGAACTTTAAACCGAAGCATTAAATAAGAGGTTGACTATGTGGATGTTTGTCTGGAAAGGATAATGATAAGGGACGTCAGCGTGCCATGGTGATGAATCAAGATTACGATGAATGCGTTGAGGAGTAAGAATCTTAGTTCTTTAAGCATGTCTGGGGTCATTCAACCACCTCCTCACCCTTTTCATCTTCTGAAACTAGACAGGCGGTTACCATTTAATTCATTTTCTGCTTAGTGTAGCCGGGAAGTGTCATCTAATGTCAGCTTTTGAGATACGAAGCCTTTGATATCACAGGGCAAAACTTGAGGATGCGGTTGAGGGAAATAAATTAATTTCATTCTTTTGCCACAGACCATTTTGCAGAGGCGCTAATTTGAACAGTTAGAGATGCCTACTGCCGAGTCTGCTTGACGGAATATGTTCACATTGGAAGTACCTAAGTTTGTACAGTCGTGTTGCTAGATGAGTCAGGTTAGACGAATAAATTTACTTGACGGACTATGTTTAGAGTGATATAATGTTGCTCTATGATGGCCTTCTACAGTGGCTTCAACTATGTCCCTACTAGGGTGCAGCACCCGTGAGATACTCTGACACCCCGTACTTCTTCTGTCTCCAACTTGGTACTGTTTTAGAATAATTTTTACTGCAACATCTCTAAGGCGCTTCATGAACTGTGTTTTTTATTACTTTATAATGAATTAACTCATGAAAACAGTTTTAGGATTATTGACATCTTAACATTTTCTGATTTAATTGTGTTTTGCAATATGAGCTATCACCAATAACCTGTAACCATACATATAAATTGTACTTATACATGGTTGTGTCTCTGCACCCATTTTGAAAATTGCTGTTCTTGCAACTACACTGGCAACCAATGTGACATAGGGCTACAACTACAGCAACTACTACCACTACCCAAGTCACACAGACACTTCTAAGGGGTGGAGTGTCGACCTCAACACGGGTGCGACACCGACACCGACACCGTGTCGGTGCGGCATTGAAAAAAAATATGTAATTTTTTTTAACTCACGGTTCTGCCGTCTATGGTGTATTTATCTTGCAGAACCCGATCAAAGAGGGAATAATCCGTGAAGACGATGAAACCTAAGACTCTTAGTCGACTCATGACCTTTATCTCCCATGATGACCACCTGAGTTACCTCACCATAGTTTCTAAAATGCTCCTTGAGCTTGTCTTCCATCATCTTCCATGAAACTCCGCCAATGAACATAGAAAAATATCTCAACGCGGACCTTCTTCACTTCCTTTTGTGTGGATATTCCACGCTTGAAAATCTGGTATCGATTTTGATGTTCGGGTCTTTTTGGATAAATGGGTCCGGATAGTGAAGATTGATTTGTGTATTATGATGAAATTAATAGTTGTTTACCATTTATGTGTTTTGCTTTAATATAAAGTTGTGTACTTGCTATTGTCATTTGTCATATACTTATGTTAATTGATGTCTCACTTGTTGTAGATTGAATATTATATATAATATATAATATTATATACCCTAGCCGTGTCACCCAAAGTTTTTGAAATTTCCCACACCCGCACCCGTATGACATAGACCACTACCACTGCTAGTGCTACTCTTGTTACTACTGCTACTATGACTTTGGTGGTCACCACCACCTCTACTACTGTTGCTACTACCAATATACTACTGCTACCACCACCACTAGCTAATTCATTGTTTCAGTTTAGGTTACATATAAATTAATTAGGGGATGATTATCATCTGCGGAACACTAGTCACTAAGTATCAAGTTAATATCTATATAGAAGAGCATCACCTTACAAAGTTGGTAACAATATAATTTAGAAGAGTAAAAGGATGATGAAGGAATGAAGAGTACAATGATATGTACATAGAAGAATACAAATGATATCCAAAAGTTTGGTGGTTATAATCAAGTTAATAAGTCATACCACGTAACTTTGGGCAACAGGTACTGAAGGTAAGATAGCGGAGAGCTAGTCTAGATTTATATAACTGATCTATTGTTGTAGATGTTGTATCTATTATTTTATGTTTTTTAGTATGTCTAATATAACAGTTTAAGGCCAAGAAGTAGAACCTTTTATCGACATTTATTCATCTAGAGGTATCAAGAGACATTCTTTTAGGAACTTGTGAAAGGAGTACCTCTTATATATGGACTTTATAAAGAAGTATAGTAAGTATCAATATGCAATTCGAAATGTAAATTCCCAACAATGCATCATGATATGTTTAGTTATTTATAAATTGGAAAAAATTTGCTATGATATGGGGATTATACACACTGAAATCTTGCTATACGCCCTCCATATCTTACAATACAGTATCATACACCCTGTAGCTTATGAAACAGAAGCCATTTAACGAATGATGTAATTTCATATTGGAAATGATATCCAAGGGAATAACATATCCATACTTATCGTACCAACACTGTTATAAAGGCTATGTATAAAAGAGCAACAACCTCTATGCACAATCTTTTAGAACTCACAAAGTGGTAGATGATTTGTTTGATTTTACAATCAAACTGCACTAAGGGCGAACAACTGAGCCAATATTTCTTTGCACGTGTTTAGAACGAATTATTGAAGTACATAGAAGATTTGGTGCATGCTATTTGCATATGACATTATGTTGGTGGACATGTCAAAGATAAGGAATCAACACAAAGCTTGAATTATGGAGGGAAACCTTAAAAAGGTAGTAGAATAAAGATCATGTGTATGGAATCCAAGATCAATACCTTGTCCAAAATAAATAATATATAAATAAAAATTGGTAGAGAGTGCATTTCCAAGAAGATACATTTTGAGTACTTCTCTACGTTTTGTTAGGATAAGTCACACACCTTTTCAAATTCCTGCCTTATTCGAGAAGGTAAAATAGCATAAACCTTCAGCAAGTGAAGCTATGAATTTTTCCTAAGCAACTAGTTTATCAGATCTGTCAAAAACTACTAATTTGATTCCAAATGTGAGAGAAATCATAACGAGACTCTCTTAGCACTTCTCCTTTTATCACAAGGTTAACTGCGCTCTTATCTAAAACTTATTATTCCTATGTCTGACTCTACGCACTATTTTTCTTAAAGTGGTGGGACAACATTTGGTAAGGTTGTTGCGAGTGCTTTGAGCGCTAAGCTCTTCTCTTTTGACTGATTGTTTGCATTGGATCTTAGGTTCTCTATTGGTCTCCTGTCTTAGGGTTCTTTTCCCTTTCCCTCACTATCACTTGTTGAGGAATACTTAGGCTTAGAGGATGGTCCCTCTATCTTGCATAAAAGGGATCATTATTCGAACACACCACTTTTTATTGGGAAGGATCCAACCATGGGAACAAATCTACAGGGCTATCACCTTCTTTGGCCAGATCTTCCAACCTTTTCACAGGCCCAACGGTTTTTCCATCATCCAATCGAATGAAACCTACTTGTTATGCCGAGTAGCCTGTGTTACCCTATGCTGTCTCAACCATGAGATGCTTTGTCAAATTAGGCAAGCTGTCATGACTAATAATACAAGTAGATAACAAGAGAGAGAGAATGAAGATCAAGCTCAATCTTTTCAGAACATGTGCAAAGTCCCCCAAACAAAAATCTAAGAGCAATCCCAAGGATGAGCAAAAGCTCGAAGGAAGTCACCAACGAGCACGAAAGACAATGCTTTGATATGACCTCACATGCTGAGTCTCCCAAACAAAGCTTTAAAAGCAATCCAAGGATGACAAAAAGCTTGAAGTCATACTCTCCCTTAGCACAAAAAAAACAAGGCTTTAATATGACCTCACATGCTAGTATCCCAAACAAAGCTTTAAGAGTAATCCAAGGATGACAAAAAGCTTGAAGTCATACTCTCCCTCAGCACAAAAAAAACAAGGCTTCAATATGACCTTACATAACATTGCTCTTATATCGTTTACTCAAATGTCCAAAAATGTGTAACCAAACAATGAGAGTGTGATCCACACTTGAATATTGAATCCTCTCAGGATCAAAAGCTAAGTTGCTTCTCTAAAGAAGAACCAACATTGAATAGATGATTGGATGAGTCAATATAAATAAATAATCAATTTGTATCATCTCGGGCCTGCGGTTATTGAGCATTAATGTTTACAAAGAGAGTTCACCCCTCTCTCGACAGAGGGTATACACTATACACAAGAGAATGGAGGGTGGACTAACTCTCTTTTGCAGATTGGATAAAATAGGGAGGTACACCCGATATTCCTTGTGACAAGAAGTTGTCAGTCAATTAAGACAAATATCATAAAGCAACAATATCAAGTTAGTATGAGACTGATGGAAAATAAAATCAGAGAGATATGCTTAAGGTGGTTTGGACATTTGGAGAGGTAGATGGATCTCCGAGGAGGTGTAAATGAGTAGGATAATGGAAGGCCATAAAATGTTGGAATGCCCCCCATTGCTACTAGTAATAAAAACAGTAGTGACTTGGAATCCATGTAGCATTTTGCACAGACAAAATACTTGGATTTGGGTTTGATTATTTGTTCCTTCCTATTAATTCTTTTGGATGATGTCATGTGTGTATTTCTTTGTCTTCAAATTCTTGCTTCTTTTCATCTTTAACTATTTTTCCTTTCTAAGAGTTCTTGATCTTTTCTTTCACTATTCTTGATGATAAATAGTAACCATCAAAGAGTTTGGTTAATGAAGATTTATTGGGGATTTGGATAACATAAATGGTAATGTGTTAAAACTTTTTTTATTGGAACTCTAGTCTAAAGGAGAGTAAAAACATAGAGTAAGTTAGGATCTAGATCTGCCTATTTCTGATACCCTCAACAAGCGACATGAAGTGGTGTGAAGAACTTAGGTGTTGTATTAGTATCTTATTGATGCGTCTAAGTATAAATAGATAACTAAAGGACAATTTAACAAAATGAACATGAAGTATCTTCCAAACCTGCAAAGAATTGAAGTATTCTACTGAAAGTTACTATGCTCTCTCAAATTCTGGTTATTGTTTTAGGTGTCTTTTGGCCTCTACGATATGCTTGTTCATGTGTTTCATCTCAAAGGAAAAGAATTATATTATGCTGGATCTTTTACTTTGTATGATGTGCCAGGCCTTGGAGGGTCTGATGTTTCAGAAGCATATGAAGTATGTATAAGAAAACGATCCTTCAAGTCACTTGAGGAATCCCGTCACTTGAGGAATCCCAACTAATCGTAATTGAACAAACCAAAAGTAGACAAGAAACAAATCCACCAAAGGCTAGGTGTTTCAATGCTTAATACAAGTCAAATAGCAAGCAATCAAAGGGTCAAAACAAGTGTCAAGGTGCTAACAAATCCACCAAAGGCTAGGTGTTTCAATGCTTAATATAATAAGTCGAATAGCAAGCAATCAAAGGATCAAAACAAGTGTCAAGGTGCTGCGAAACAACATGTCTTATTAAGAGGTAAGAGACTCTATTTATAGAGCAAAATGTCCAAAGTTATGTTAAAACATACTATGAAGAAGGAGGAGCAACCAATCATTGGGGGTCAAGGGAGACCCCCAACGGCTAGCTGGGGGTGGCCAGGGCCTTGGCTATCCAACACACAAACACAGGCCTTAGTGGCCCATCCTATTACATTTTAACACCTCCCTCAAACTTACGGTATATATACCGAAAGTTTGTCTAACATAAAACTAAATCTAGGAGTTGATAATGACTTGGTGAAGAAGTCGGCTAATTGCATTTTAGATGGTACATATCATAGAGTGAGCTTCTTCTTTAAACATTCCTCTCGAACATTGTGACAATCTATCTCAATATGCTTCATTCTTTCATGAAAAGTGTTGTTAGATGCGATGTACATGACATTCTTGTTGCCACAAAACATCACCAAGGGTTTTTCTAGGGTGACTATTATGTCTCTCAGTACTTTTGTGATCCTCATCAGCAATTGTCATTGCACGGTACTCTGCTCTTGTAAAAGATAGGATATCTTTTGTTGCTTCTTGCATCTCCAAGAGATTAATGACTCACCTAAGAAAACACAAAAACTAGTAGTGAAGTATTGAGTGTTGACATCTCCACCCTAATCAACATCAGTAGTAGGAGACGTTAAGAACACCCTCTTATCCATAGAGTGCTTAATGTATCTGATAATTCTCACTACCGCACTCATAAGAGCAGTAGTAGGAGCTTGTTGAAACTGGCTTCTAGTGTGAACATCGTGAGATATATCTGGGCGAGTGATAGTGAGATAAGTTAATGCTCCTATCAATTGCCTATAAGGTGTTGGATCATCCAGTTTCTCTTCATCCGTTGCTCTCAATTTTGTTCGAAGAACTTCTGGTATATTCACCTTCTTCTCCTCAGTTAGACCTGACCAATCAACAATTTCACTTGTAAATTTTGTTTGAGACATAAAGTATCCTCTATCATTATTTACAATTTCAATTTCTAAAAAATAACTAAGCAAACCAACATCTTTCATTTCAAATTCTTTGTGGAGATCACTTTTACCTTGCAATATGCCATCTTCGTCACTTCGAGTGATGATCATGTCATCCACATAAAAGAGTAGAATTACTATACCTGCATATGATTTCCTCACAAATAATGGAGTGCCATTATAATATGATAAAAATTTATGCGTATGCATGAAGTTTTCAAATCTGTCAAACCAAGCCTTAGGGGCTTACTTAAGGGCAATACAAAGCCTTATTTAATTTAAGAAAATGATCTTTCGGGACATAAAGTCTTGGAGGAGGAGTCATATATACTTCTTCGTTTAGCTTACCATTGAAGAAAGCATTCTTAACATCTAGTTGAGAAACTTTCTAATTTTTAATAGCACTAAGAGTTATTGAAATTCTTATGGTTGTCATTCTAACAAACGAAGCAAAGGTTTCTTTGTAGTCTATTACGTATTCTTTAGTATATCCTTTAGCTACTAGTCTACCTTTATATTTTTCTATGGTGTCATCAATATGTGTTTTTACTTTATTAACCTTTCTATTTCGAATTAGTTTTTTATCTTTAGGTTTAGACACAATATCCCAAGTTTGAGTTTTATCTAAGGCTTTTAATTCTTCTTGTGTAGCATTTTGCCATTCTCATATACCTTTGGCTTGGTTATAGAAATTAGGTTCTTCTACTTGTAAAAGGGCGGTAATAAGATTTTTTCTTTGGGGTTCAAAGGTTTCATATGACAAAATTCTAAGAGGTAGTCTAGTGTTTTCTTGTTCTCTAGGTCTTCTAGCATAGTGTAGAGGAAAAGACTCTATAATATCATGAGACTCATTGTTTCCTCTTACTTTCATATCTGTGTATTCATCTTATTGCCTTAAATCAATGGTTTCTTCTCTGTCACTATCTTCATTCTCACTGTATTCTAAGTTTGCAAAGTCATTTAGAAATGTATACTTTTCTTTATCTTCAATGTTAGAGTCATTTAGTAAATGTTAGAGTCATTTAGTAGTTGTCTTCTAAAATTTTTACATCTCTTACACATAACCTCTTCATCTTAAATCAAAATTCTCACTATCACCTATAACCTTTTTTGTCAATGTCGTAACCTATAAATACACACTCAATAGCTCTAGGAGATAATTTATCGTTCTTATCCGTATAAACAAAATATTTACAACAAAAAACTCTTAATCTTTCATAATATGGAGCAAGTCTAAACAATTTTTTAAAAGGAGACACATTGTCAAGTTGAGAGAAGGCATTCTATTTATTAGATAAAAGGCGATAAGGGTAGCTTCCGCCCATAAGAATTTTTAAACATTACTAACAATAAAGAGAGTTCTAGTGGTTTCTATAATATGTTTATGTTTACTTTCGGCTAAGCCATTTTATTGTGGGGATTTTGTGTAAGATTTTTGGTGTAAAATTCCATGCGTTATAAATTTAAAATTCTTTTGACATGTACTCACCACCGAAATCCGATCTTAAAATGTTAAGTGTAGTGTCAAATTGATTTTTAATCATATTATGAACAACAACAACTACTAAGCCTTTTTCCATACTAGACGGGGTCGGCTACATGGATTCTTTGTTTTCACATAGCTCTATCATGTGCCATGTTAACTCACAATAAGCTAGATCATTCTTTATTGTTTCTTTCCAACACTTTTGTGGTCGTCCTCTACTTCATTTAATACTTTCCAAATTTAGTTTTTCATACCTTCTTAAAGGTTCTTCTTCTGATCTTCTTTCTATATGTCCAAACCATCTTAAATGATATTCTCTCATTTTATCCTCTATTGGTGTCACTCCTAATTTATTTTTAATAACCTCATTATGTATACAGTCTTTTCTTGTATGACCACTCATCCATCTCAACATCTTCATTTCTGTCACATACATCTTTTGTATATGTTGATGGTTAACTGCCCAACACTCAAAACCATAAAACATGTCAGGTCTAATTGTTGCTCTATAATATTTACCTTTTAACTTTAATGGTATCTTCTTATCACAAAGAATACATGATGCTCCTCTCCATTTTAACCAACCAACATTAATTCTATGTGGAACATCTCCATCAATTCTTCCATCATTCTGAAGAGTTGACCCTAAGTATTTAAAACTTTCCTTTTGCGGGATGCAATGTGTGTCAATTTTAATTTCGATGTCCTCTCAAGTAACCAAATGATCAAACTTACATTCCATATATTCTGTCTTTGTTCTACTAAGTCAGAAGCCTTTGCTTTCTAATGCTTCTCTCTATAGTTCCAATTTTCTATTAACTTTTTCCTTAGACTCTTCCACTAGCACAATGTCATATGCAAATATCATACACCAAGGCACTTCATCTTGAATATGTTTTGTTAACTCATCCATCACCATTATAAATAAGTATGGACTTAAAGTTGATCCTTGATGTAACCCAATATTTACTTCAAAGAAGTCTGTCATTCCTTCATGAGTCCTCACACATGTTTTTGCACCATCATACATGTCTCTTATAAGGTTAATGTATGTCAATGGGATACCTCATTTTTCTAAGGTTCTCCAAAGAACCTCCCTCGGTACCCTATCGTAAGCTATTTTTAGAATCATATTATGAAATATCAAGAAATTTCTAAAGACTTCTGATCTATGTTTCAAAAGAAATATCCAAGTATACCTCAAATCATCTATGAAAGTCACATATTATCAACTCATTCTTTAGAGACAATATGAGTGGGTCCCCAAACATCGGAATGCACCAAGTCAAAAGCTTTATTCGTAATAAAGCTTCTTTGACCAAACGGTATGGGATGTCACTTTCCAATAATACATTCTTTATAAACAAAGTCTTTAACTTTATCATTTTTCAACAAAGTATGATTACACAACTTGTTCATGTCTAAATGTCCTAATCTTTAACTTTATCATGTCATATTTTTCAAAATCTGACACAACCAAATTGTCCATTTTGTATAATTCACTTTCTCTATGGTATTGTCCAATCACCTTCTTCGATAGGTAATCTTAGACCACGCAATTTTTAGATGAGAAAATAACTATACAACCATTGTCACAAATTTGAGCAATTGAAAAAGTGTTTAGATTAAGTTTTGGCACAAAACTTACATTGGGTACCTTAAATTTTTTATTTTAAAAGCTTTCAATTTCATCTACTTGAAGTCTTGTACCACCGGTCGTAAAAACATGCTTATTTGAAATCTTTTGGCAAGAGTTTTTCAAGAGATTTTTTTTATATGTCATGTGAAAGGATGCACCCAAATCTAAAAACCAAGACATAGAGAATTTATCGATAACACGTTGCCAGAAATGCTAGCCTTTTCTTTAAACATCTCTTCTATGTATGCCTTGATGTTGGAAGGTAGAGCTACTCCCTCTTTATCCTCCATGGTGGCCACGTTTTGAAATTTTTTTATCAAGATAAGACAAGTGGTTTTGATAATGTCTACTTTTCTTGCAATAGTGTCAAATGGTGTTTTGTTTGACCATGTAACTGTGAGCTTTTTTATTTGTCTTTCAATATTCTTTTGTTCTTCAATGTTGTTGATACGAGGAGGCTTATATGTCTTTAAATTCATCCCCGATCTTGATGCGGCAAGAATGAACTCTTTAGAAGCATTTAAAGTTTTTAATCTAGTTTCTTTCATAACTAGATTGGCAAAACCCCCATCCCCTTTGGCCTTGGTTTTCTATGAATTAAGGTAGATCTTATATTTTAAAAATCATTTTTAAGACCTCGCATGAACAATAAAAAATATTGATTGTCCAACTATTCTTAACTCATCCATTTTTTGAAGTTTCTAAACTTGTCAAAACTTAAAAGTTGATTCCACAATTCGGAAAATTCATTGTGGTAATCTCTAATGATCATTCTTTCCACTAAATCAATTTGAAAAACGAAATAATCTTGAGAATGATTTTTTTTCAAATATTCTCAAGTTTCAAAAGCATTTTCAAAGATATTAATTATATTTATAAGCTTACCGTCTACATTTTGGCAAATGATCAAAGTGATCTTTGCATTTATTTTTTTCTATGTTTTTAAATCTAGTTTATATTTTTCTTGCTTTGATGATATCATCTTCATCAAGCCCATCAATAATCAAATTAGGTTCTTAAATACTACCATTAACATCATCTCAATAGTCCTTAGACAAAAAATATGTTTTCATTGTTCTTACCCAACTTTAATAACAATTTGGGTCGAAACAAACACCGAAACATTTTATTTTTTCCTTCCAATTCTCACAAAAAAATAAGTTTTTGAGAATTACCTCAACCTTGGAATAACAAAGGTAAGAAGACAAAACTTACTTCAAGTCGGGCACACTTTTCAAAGCAACCATGTTCGATAATATTCTTGCGTAGACTCTGATACCATATAAGAAAACGATCCTTCAAGTCACTTGAAGAATCCCAACTAATCGTCAATTGAATAAACCGAAAGTAGCCAAGAAACAAATCCACTAAAGGCTAGGTGTTTCAATGCTTAATACATGTCGAATAGCAAACTATTTAAGGGTCAAAACAAGTATCAAGGTTCTGCAAAACAGCACCTCTTATTAAGAGGTAAGAGGCTCTATTTATAGAGCAAAATGTACAAAGTTATGTTACAACAGATTATGAGACCTCCAACGGCTATATTGACAAGCCATTGGGGGTCAGGGAGATCCCCAATGGCTAGCTGGGGTTGGCCTGGGTCCTGATGGTCCTCGCTATCCAGCACACAAACACGAGCCCTAGTGGCCCGTCCTATTACATTTTAACAGTATGGACATGGAACTGATCTTGAGCCTGTCTTTCAGGCATACATGTGATCGGTAAATAGCAACTGCTTAGCTGCGATGCGACTGGGTAGTCAAGCAATTTCAACAAGAACACTCCTTCAAGTTTCAACAAAAATACTTTTCAACAAAAAACACAACCAGTGAAATTGAAGAATAAAATATGTGAACATTCTTGAAAGTAAATAATAAACAATGCAATCCAACATTTCTACACAAAGCAATGATTTCTCCTTGCAAAATCACAAGGGAAAGTTCCTAACTCAAGCTCATGTAAAAAAAATCGAGATACATCCATTTCAACGCTTAATATCAAAAACATTAAAAAATACAGTTTTACGGCACCATAACTCATGATTTGCAAGAAAATTTATGGAAGAAAGAAACGAAATAGTGCACTTATTCACCTTGCCTAATATTGGCTTATTATTTCTCCATGGTAAACCACCATCAATGATGTTGCTGAAAAGTGTGTGAACTGAACTCCCGATCTCCTCCTCTGGTATCATTTCCTTGTAAGGGTCTTTTTTTCTCTGCAAGAAAATGGGAAACCCTCATCCTAATTGTCTCTTTTAAATAGGGCATCCTCATGAATTAGAAAAGCATAAATGCCATTTTGGAAAAGGAAGGCCAAAATAGGAAGTTTGAAAATAAAACAATGACAAATAAAGAAGATACAACACGCATCCCTTGATATGATGGATGGTGTGCCAGAGATGGACAGGCATTAAATGCCATTTATTGCATCTTGTTTCTTACAAATATATAATAAATTAAAAAGGACAACGTTCATTCACAACTTAATATAAAAAATAAAAAAAACCTAACATATACACTATACTAATATATATACCCAAGGTTGGATCAGGGTGGATTTATCCTAAATCTAATTCTGATCCCCTGAACACGATCATTACAGCAGAACCTGCTCCACCCCATTCGGTGGGTTGAGAATCTGGCCTGAGTGGGTTGGGTACAAATTGCCATCCCTAATGTTAACCCTGTATCAAATGAAATAGGTTGTATGGGTATAGCTTCACAAGCTTATGTTTGGTCAATTTATAATCTTGCTAATGTGCCCTTTGATTCTTGATGTCATAGAACAAAGGGAGCGGGAGCTTTCTAGGTTTTCTTTGTGCCTTGTAAGAGTGGCTCCACAAACTGTTCATAGTCTCTAAGGAAAAGACTATGAACACGAAGGATTTTCCAGGATTTTTGGCATGTTCTCTATAGGGTAGTGTCCTATAGTAGGTTTCCAAAAACAACCTAATTACTATCTTGACTACTATAGAGTTGGAGCCTTTTAAGGCTTCTGCAGCGGATAACCCGAAGGTTAGACTTTTTATAGTCGCCCATACGATAGGTTTTTCTACCCATCCTCCCCCCCTTCTGAAAAGGAAGGCTCGGTTTCAGAGGAATCTGAATCCGATACTGGTATTTCAAAGAAATACACAGCTTCTTTGTCAGTGAACACATCCTCGATGGGTTCATAGACATCTAAATCAACTTCTTCAAGAAGTCTGATTTTATTAGGGTATTTAGCCCTATTAGGACATTCATTGGCATAATGTCCTTCTTCACTGCAGATCCAACATCTACAGTCTTTTTTGCCTTTGGGGCAAAACTTAGCTTTAGAAATAGACTTCTTGGAAGTTTTCTTTCTAAAATACTTTCCTGGGTGAAATCGTTTACGGGATTTCTTCCAGTACTTCTTCAATTTAGATATCTTCTTTCTAGAAGATTTTCTAAATCTCTTTTCTGGTGGACAACCAAACAAGAATTGGTTATCGATAAGATCAGGACAACATTTAAACGAGAAACGTTTAAGTGTTTTCTGAGTCCTTTCCATTGTACAATAGGATTCAATCTTATCCTTTAGCAATTTGTATGCTAAGGAGAACGCATACTGATTCAGGTTGTTCTTACCTGAGATCCATATGTTGTAGACTTCTTTTCCTACAACAGGTATCTTGATGAGAAAATCATCTATATACTTTGGAAATTCTTGAAGAGGCAAAGTATATAATAATTTTTCATACTTGATTGAAAATGCATCTAAGGCACAAATGTCACATAGTTGCATTTTTGAGAGTGTTGCTCTAGCCTTTGCTTGAGCATGTCTCACTTCTTCTTCTGCATTCGTAGCATAATCTAATCCTAGGAAAGCTAGGTATATTGCACTTAGAATCACATTTAAGGCATCTTCTGGGTGAAAGCTTTCGTCCCAATTGCCTTTCTTTATCATTTCTTGTACATTGCCTAAGGTCATCCTTTCAACTAAGAGATAGACAATCTTTGCATTACTGTACTTTTCCTTGTCTGATAATAGTATCAGAGATACTTCTGATCCCCAATTATCAACAAGTTTCTTTCTCATTCCAAGATCAGGAATGTTATCTAAGTCAAGAATGTTCTTGTTCCATTCTTGCTTACTGAAATCTTCTTTCAGTTTTGAAGCAGAGGTTGTCCTACTTCTTTGTCTTCCCCAATTGGAAGGTCATGACCCGGCTGGTGCTCTGGATGATGCATCATCTACACCACTAGATGCTGGTCCTTTGCCTTTGTCCGTGTCATCAAAGGTGACTCGTACATTAGCAGTTTGACTCTTATCAGAATCAGAGTCACTTTCAGTGATCTGTGCTGATGTTTCGCCAATATTCATGTTCTGAATATTGCGACTTAAGTTGTAGGTATCCCAAAGACTTTGGTCTTTTGAGAATAGCTCAACTAGTTCTTCTTCTGGGGTTTCAGATAAGATAAGAAGTTTTTCTCTCTCTTCATCTGAACTATCTTCCTTATTGAGTAAGGATATGAACCTTTTGTTCAATTGTTCTGATAAACTCATGTTTTTTCAGAAGTTGAACCCCATGGCCATTTGAGTCCTTGAGACTTTCCTGTCCCTAGGCTTTCATTGCCTGCCCCATAGTTGGGCCAAGTATATTTCCATGAATGAGAATCTTTCGCAACTGCTGAAGATTCATCTTTCTGATGGAAGGTATCTATCTTTTCAGATAGTTCCTTAATAATCTTAGCTGAGGCTGCTTCTATAGTCTCATTAAGTTTATTAAGCTTTTCTTCAAGAGCTTGTAGCTTCTCTAGTATCTGAGTTAAAGATGGAGTGTTGTTGGTACTCATCTTAACCAGTTATTTGGGATAGTTGTTGTCCCAATTCATCTATCCTTTCTGATAGATTTCTTAGATCAACATGTTGGTTGGATGTTGATCCTACTTCAGTGATACTTTGTGTTATAGGTTCTTCCCTTATAACTAAAGTATTACTGTGACTCGATATTTTGGGTTTCTGTCCAAAATATCTCTTGTTTCTGGCTAGGTCTATAGCCCATGAATTCTCGAGAGGCGTAAGTTCTTCGAACTTTGCTTCTTCGATCTTTCCTATATCTGAGAAGATTTTATGTATCTCAATATAGTCTTCTTTCAAATAATCAATCGCGTGATGACTATTTGAAAGTGCGTAACTTACTATGTAAGTTACTGTGAAAGGTTTGTTGCCTTTTTCCATGAGGTATGATCTCTCAAACTTATGGATAAAGCTTAAAACCTTATCTAAGCCTTCTGTTTGTAGGCTTACTCCGAATTTAGGATATACAGTAAATATAAATTTACCGTAGGCTAAATTACCTCTTGCTGCTCCTAAGAGACAGTCTTTTCTGTCAATGATTCGATTGTCTACAATCGCCATCTTGACTGGGGTGTCAATACCTTGATTGTATTGAGCCTTTAGTAAAATCTTAATTGCACCAAAGTGAATCATAGAGATTTTACCTGCAATTGCCGGATGCTTCTCCGCAATCTTTGCTATGTGCTGATGTACTTCAGCTCTTGTTACCATTGGTAGGTAAACTGTACCTGCAACGTCTTTAATATCCACAGACATTTCTTTTGCAGATGCATAGAAAAATATTTCATTTTTCCTTTTTAAGAATGAGTTTAAAATACTTGGGATTTTAAAAATCGTTTCCTTTTTCAAAGAAAGTTCAGTTCTTTGAATTTTTCTTGTTGTATCCTTATGTATAAGGATATCACTTAAAAAACCTGATTGGTTTTCTTCTTGGAAATTATGTAGGGTTTCTACTATTTCCTGTTCTATGTGTTTTTCGTCTTTTGATGAAATTTCTCTAGGTTCAGACATTTCCTGACTCTAGGGTTTCTCCGCTATCCTGAGATGCTCAGCTGCTAAACTTCATTGCTGAAGCCAGTGCCAGACTCCCTTAGCACTCTCTTGCGAGACGGGTCGGTTGCCCTTTGGTGTGAAGCTTGGTAATGTCTGCATGTAGACATCCCTTACTCTGAGCTGAAAACACCCTAAAGAAATTAGACTTCCGAGTCTGGCAACGGATGAACGTCTAGACAAACAAGAGAAAATGCCTCTTGATTCTAGTGAGTTGCGACGAAAGTCAAGTCTCTCACAGGAAGAAAGCATTACAAAGCTGATAAAGGCAGCTTCATCATCTCCGTTGATGAAAAACCTTAGCCCAGAAAGAAGTTCAGAGACCATTCTATGGACCTCACTCACCACAAGAAGATGGATGATCAAGTTCCTACAAGAGTGCCTTGGAAAAGACACCGAAGGAAAGATGGTACACCATAGACATGGGTCCTAACACAGGGATCTATGACAGTTGGAAGGAAGTACAGCTTCGAATTCTTGGAGCAGGTTTTCCTATTCCGATCAAGAAGTTCGCTACTCGTGGAGAAGCAGAACTACACATGAAGAAGCTTCAGGTGACTAAAGCGTTACCAGAAGAAATATTGGTTCCAAAGGTTGCACAACCTAAGCCAATGAAGAAGTTCTTACCCACTCCACAGGTGGTGGAAACAAAGAAGAAAAAGGAAATCATTGATTACAGCATTTCCTTTGAAGACTTTGTTGATATCTTCAACAAGGTAAGAACAAGTGGAGAAGAAGCCTATCAACAAGAATGATTCTTCACTGAAGACAAACAACTAAAATCAAGGTTTTGTTGTTTAGATAATTGCAATCCAAAGATGGTTTGGAAGGCATTCAGAGCAGGATTGCTCAAGACAGTATTCATAAGTGGAAATTCTAAAGTTTTAGAATTATTCCCCAATAACTTCATCAAAGAAGTTAATCACTTCTACAAAGTAGCAGGAGAAAAGACGATGTACATCAATTTTCAGTCTGCCCTGCCTACATGGGATGAAGGGGTATGCAAGCCAGCATACCATTATGCAGAGTTTGGTGTCGCTTCAGAAAAGAAGACATTCGAACCAGCAAAGGAAAAGGAAGAATTCCTTTACGAAAAGCTTATAGAACTCATAATCATGAGTTTCAAGAGTTTCGTCTCAAAGATGAACAAGGTAAATGCAGAAAGTAAAATTAAGATTAATTTTACAAATTCTCATTTATTAGCAAGCAGTTGGTTCCAGAAAAAGATTTCTGCAGCAGACACAGACAAGTTCCTTTCCTTCAGAGATATTTTTGAAGAAGGAACTTATGAAGCAAGTGATAGTCTAAAGACTATCCTCAAACCGATAATTGCAAAATTATTCGAAAAAGAAATAAAAATCGAAAGCCAGAACTGGGCTGATGCAGCGGATGCTGATGAAGCAGCAAAGGCTTACGAAGAATCTTCAGAAGAAGATAAGGAGGAAGTCATCCTCAGAACCAAACAAGTAGATATAGAACTTGTAAATCAAAGGCAAGAATGAAAGAAACAAACTTTTATGATAAAAACATATGGACTTACCCCCGAAGGGTGCCTACAAGTGTACCTTACATCTGAGCCGCCGGCTCCTTACTTACCCCTTAAGGGTGTGAGACATCAGACCGCAGGCGAAGAGAGAGAAGAGAGAGAAGAGAGAGATGGATGGGTCGGAGTGAATGAATGAATAAGGAAGTCCTCTTCCTTATTTATAGGTGTGGCATTCAGCTTTAGTTGTCCCCTGTCCACTTTTACAAGATGTCATCTTTAAAAAAGTCGGCTCCCCGAGGCTCAAACTTTTTTAAAGTGATTCTTTCCTTCGTGACCAAGGTATACTTTAACTTTGTCGGAAAGCATCTTTATTTACTTTCTGCAGGATAGGATTGCTTCGAATCTATTCCTTGCTTTGTCGCCACGCCAGCTACTTGCTTCATGCTGAAGCTATCTTGTTGCTTCATGCCTAAGCAACCTGCTTGGTTCTGAGGATGACTTCCTCCTTATCTTCTTCTGAAGATTCTTCGTAAGCCTTTGCTGCTTCATCAGCATCCGCTGCATCAGCCCAGTTCTGGCTTTCGATTTTTATTTCTTTTTCGAATAATTTTGCAATTATCGGTTTGAGGATAGTCTTTAGACTATCACTTGCTTCATAAGTTCCTTCTTCAAAAATATCTCTGAAGGAAAGGAACTTGTCTGTGTCTGCTGCAGAAATCTTTTTCTGGAACCAGCTGCTTGCTAATAAATGAGAATTTGTAAAATTAATCTTAATTTTACTTTCTGCATTTACCTTGTTCATCTTTGAGACGAAACTCTTGAAACTCATGATTATGAGTTCTATAAGCTTTTCGTAAAGGAATTCTTCCTTTTCCTTTGCTGGTTCGAATGTCTTCTTTTCTGAAGCGACACCAAACTCTGCATAATGGTATGCTGGCTTGCATACCCCTTCATCCCATGTAGGCAGGGCAGACTGAAAATTGATGTACATCGTCTTTTCTCCTGCTACTTTGTAGAAGTGATTAACTTCTTTGATGAAGTTCTTGGGGAATAATTCTAAAACTTTAGAATTTCCACTTATGAATACTGTCTTGAGCAATCCTGCTCTGAATGCCTTCCAAACCATCTTTGGATTGCAATTATCTAAACAACAAAACCTTGATTTTAGTTGTTTGTCTTCAGTGAAGAATCCTTCTTGTTGATAGGCTTCTTCTCCACTTGTTCTTACCTTGTTGAAGATATCAACAAAGTCTTCAAAGGAAATGCTGTAATCAATGATTTCCTTTTTCTTCTTTGTTTCCACCACCTGTGGAGTGGGTAAGAACTTCTTCATTGGCTTAGGTTGTGCAACCTTTGGAACCAATATTTCTTCTGGTAACGCTTTAGTCACCTGAAGCTTCTTCATGTGTAGTTCTGCTTCTCCACGAGTAGCGAACTTCTTGATCGGAATAGGAAAACCTGCTCCAAGAATTCGAAGCTGTACTTCCTTCCAACTGTCATAGATCCCTGTGTTAGGACCCATGTCTATGGTGCACCATCTTTCCTTCGGTGTCTTTTCCAAGGCACTCTTGTAGGAACTTGATGATCCATCTTCTTGTGGTGAGTGAGGTCCATAGAATGGTCTCAGACTCATCTGCTTCTTTGTGCCTGAACTTCTTTCTGGGCTAAGGTTTTTCATCAACGGAGATGATGAAGCTGCCTTTATCAGCTTTGTAATGCTTTCTTTCTGTGAGAAACTTGACTTTCGTCGCAACTCACTAGAATCAAGAGGCATTTTCTCTTGTTTGTCTAGACGTTCATCCGTTGCCGGACTAGGAAGTCTAATTTCCTGTATTCCTTTAGGTAAGGAACTAACCTGTATTGGTGGTTTAGGAATTTCTTCCAGAGCTACCAAGGGAGCTTCATTGATCTTGAGGTTTTTGAATTCCTTCAAGACTTCAATCTTCTTGCGAAGGCTTTCAAGCTCTAAGGATAAGAGCTTCTCCTTCAACTCCAAGTTATGGAGTTCTTCCATTTCTTTCCTCTGTGATAGAGGTTTCTCAATCTTTCTGATTGACTCTCTTGCTTGAATCACTCTTTTATAATTAAAAGCCCGAAAGAAATCAGGTGTTTTAATTCCGTGAAATGTCTGTAGTGGTCAAGGTTTTCTTTGTATTATTGGGGTGTCGTGAACATATGGACCTGATCATTAACTATTTTTAGGTATGCCATTAGAATATAATGATATTAAAGAATTACAATAATCAAGAAATCAGTGTGAAAATTCTTTCATTTCGCGGGACACATGCTGGTTATATGGTCATATTTATGGTTTCTCTGAAATTGCCAGTTTAAAGGACTCTACTAATTTCATTTAGCTTCCTCCACCTCGATTTGATCACTAATGCGGCAAGATTAATTCCTTGTGGGATGATCCATCCTAATGTTGTTTGTTGTGTATATATCAGCTATGATTTAATTCAACCTCGTGTCCTGTCTGCAGCATGGAAATTTTTGGTCTCTTGGTGCACATTATTGCTGCTAATGTTCATAAACAAGCTGGACAAATTGACTTTCAGCTGGTAATTGTAATGGATCTTGATCTGATAGTCTTGTTTATCCTTGGATGGTTGCATCTACTGATGCTGTACCATTTGTACAACATTACCAAGGGAATACTACTGCAAGGCTGAAGGATGGGGATAGAAATGGAAGTGGTAGAAAAAGGCACCAAATTATTTAATGTGATCTCATGATTGAATTGTGTTCTCCTGACCGATGAATGCTCACGTGAGACTGGTACTTATATTATGTTGTGTATTTGTGTGATGTGAACACCACAATGTTCATTTCATTATACTAAAAAATTACAGAGAGAGAATGTAAACACAGATATAACCGGACTTTTCCTGAAAATACTAATAATAACCAACTGAATGAGATGGTAAAGAAGCAAAAAAAAATACAAAACTGAATTGAGGTTGAGTGCATAGCCTGTTATTGTTTTTCTTTCCCTATAAAGAGTACTTTTTTGTTTGGTTGCTTCAAGATGAAGTGAGGAAGTTGTCTTCATTTCTTGCCAGAAGGCATATAACACATACTTGTGGAACTTGTAGTTGATATAGCCATAAAACAAGAAGTTTCTCCAAGCCATTCCACTAATCATCTGCAAAATCTGTCATTTTTTGTTGTTTCTCAGGTGATACGTTCTATGTATAGGTAGGTGTGTATAGGGTTCATAGCACGTGGAAAGTTTTGAAGTGAGCACTTTGTCATTATTTCAGTATCATGTTAGTGATGCATAAAGAGTTACATGACAATGATACCAATTTCCTGATGTTTCATATTTGCAAGTCTGCATCTGTACGATGTGCCTGCAGTGTAGGTGATGTTTCTGATGATAGGAATAAAATTGTCACCAGGGCCTGACAGAACATGTTTGAACTTTTTCCTTAACTGAGAAGATTAATGGTAGATCCCCAAGGACTGATGACTGATACTTACTTAGCCTTTTCTGTTTGCTGTTTTGATAATAATTTATTCCAAAGTGTTATGAAAAATGCAGTTTGTTCCCTTTGGGATTGTTTGAAAAATTTCATTTATTTTTTGCTTTTATGATGTGTTTCTAGTTGATACTAGTAGAGAATGGTTGCATTATTTGGAGTAGTCTGAGACTCTGAATGAAGATCAAGCCATGTTTGGTTCAATTTTCAGGATGCTGATATTCTTCTTTTTTCTTTCTCGAGATTGATTGAGGTTGTCACATCATCCTTGGTGGTTTCTGGTGTTGAGTCACTCTTTGTCATGGTCATGCAGCTTTAAATCACGTTTCCTTTATTTAGTTCCAGCAGTTAATTGCTTGCAAGTTATAATCTTGATGTGCTTTCTGCAGGTGGATTACTACTTCAGTGATGCAAATATTGCTACTAATGACCATTTGTATAGAATCATCAGCAAGGATCCAGAAGGCTATGGTATGTCTCCAGGATTTTGTAACCACAATTTGGTTACTTCTTATCTTCAGCTTAAAGGACCTAGACTAGCATCTTTGGGTGGCATGGAATAAGCTTTCTGATTCTAAACATACAATATGACAGGTCTGCTATATTGAAGCTTTTGCTCAAATTATTAGCTAGTGTCATGAGTCTGATGTGAGGAACTGTCTATGTTATAATTATATTGATACAGTTGGTTTCCACATAAAAAGGACCATTTTATTAGAAATCTATGGTTGAAACAGAAGTGATGCAGATCCTTTAAGAACCAAAGTAAAATCGCTAGATTATTCAGTGTACTTCTAGTAAACTCTTGGTTGGATATCCTGACTGTGGGCTATGCATAGGGATCTTTGTTATCAAAATATTTTTGCATTTATTTCCAGTAAGGGGTGAGTAAGTCATTTCCTTAGTTGCTTGATTAATTTTCAGGACTTGTGTCAGGTGTTGTAATGGTTATATACGTTTTGCTTTACTGATCTTTTATAATGTAGTGTGATTCCCTCGGAGGATCTCCACGAGGAACTGGGTAGTAATGATGATCACAAACCTTTTATTACTTTATTTGGCGAGAAAACAACCATGATCAGATAACAGCTATGGAACTTGGTCTTATTATTGCACATAAATAGGGCTTCCTTTCATTTATTGGTTTCTATTTTTTCTATAGTTGTTGCTAGCTTTTGAAAATCTACATTAAGAAAACTAACACTAAGATTTGTATGGTAAAAAAACTGTTCTCTCTGATATAGTACTCATCTTGTTTAGTTACATCTGGCTGCTTCCTAGTGGATTCTTCAAATGTCTTCAGGAGTTGAAACTGTCACTCTGGCAGCACAGGTTTCTTAGGTGAAAGTGCTTAAATAGGCATCGCTGCCTTCTTGAGGAAGTTATGCATCATTTTCTCTGTATCTTCTACAATGATCTGGAAAATTTACCAACTTTGGGGATGTGAAAAATGCGATCACAAAGCTAGTATAGCCTCCCTTGAGTATGCTATGCTTTGGAGCCACAATTCTTCCCCTAGCCTATGCAGGAGTTTTAATTTTCAAGATGGGTCTTGGGAGGTGCATGTACTTTCTTTGCTAGATTTTACGGACTTGTTGCTGTAGGGTGGATATTTTTATGGTCCTTTGAGATAAGGCTAGTAACTTCACCATTTTTTCGGTGAGTTATGTGTAGGTGTCGGGACCTCCTGGGATTGAGACTTCCACGATTAGGTATCATTTGGTGTTAGATCTTTATATACGTTGTTAGCAGAGGTTCCATTACCTGTTTAGTATTATTGTGTATGTATATAGTTATAAAACCACACCCAGGATTATCATTAGTGCAAGATCAATATGTAGTTATTACGAAGATTTCACTTTCCCCACTTTTGTACATTATCCACGTCTTTGAGTGTTAGTTTCTGGTTGCTCGAATTAACCTGCTCGGGAGGCAATGGCCTTGCAAATGAATGGCGGTTATATATACCAACCTACTCTGAGGTCGACTATTTCAAAAAATGGTTCAACCTACTACCTTGACTCATTACCTTATAAGGTGACCACCTCCCATACTTATTTGGCAGGATACCCAACCGCTTCACAACAATATGCAGTTGGTTGTCTGTACACTTGCTTGGGGGGCAACTACCTCATATTATAATGCCTTGTATTACTCATATCCCCTGACGACCACCCAACAAACCAACAGCTTGGTCAGCTGCCTATCCTACTCAATGGACTCAACTGAGGCTTGACCACTAGCTAGTGAGCCGAGGTGAATGCCATCAGATATAGTAGTGATGAGATAGACGATATGCTAACATATGCAACCAATATAGTTTAGACTACTTAAGGATGTGTCTATATTATCGGTTGCATGTTGAGGCCTTATCACAAGCAGATGAGCATTCTCCCAACAACTACCAGTTAATTACTAATGATGACATAGATGGATTAGGAGGGGCAGAAGATGAACAACCTGTAGAAGACTCTATGTCATGGGCCGACTACAAGAACGAGGATGATGGACTTGACAAGGACCCAACGGACATGCTTATCTCGTAATATCTGCTGCATAAGATCCAAGTCCAATATGGTGTACTTCCAGCCATTCTGGGGCACCTGAAACGATGCTGTACAAGCTACGAGTTTGTTTTCTCTATCAACATTTCAGCAAGTGCCACAGGGTTACACTGATAGAATATTTTTCATTAACTTGAAAGGAGAATTTTCCCCTTCATATTGGTAGATGCTTCTTTTTGATTTAATAATTTTTTGTGCTCATCCAGTTAGGACGCCTTGCAATTGTGTGAAAAAATTTATCTTTATGCAAGCATTCAATGAATAAGGAAAAACTATGAAAACAAATGCTTCAACAAGAAAGCTTTGATGCATGATGGCAGTTGGGCATGCTGTGACATGATAAGTACCAGAATTGCTACGTTAACTAGCTTTGCTGTAATCCTCCCTTTGGGAAGTGCTAAAGTTGCTAGATCATCATCTTTTCATTTTACTGCTTGCACCATGCCTAATAATGCAGTTGAGGCATGAGTTCTCGTCATAGCTCATCAAAGTTACAATGATGATAATGTGTTATAATTTTGCAGTTCCTATATCAGTTATTGCTTCTTTTAAAAAGATAAAGGCTTTTGTCAGTAGTCATTCCATGCTTGCTGATGCTCTCAGAACCTCATCAATGCTTGTAAGTCTTTGTTGTCACACTCAAGACTGCTGTTTGTTGCACACGGCAAACCATTTCAAAATTTTAGCTGAACCCTTCTATGAGCCGCAGGTGGTGAGTGAGGATGGAAAGAAAGTTAAGCGTGTGCAACCACTTTCAGATGCTGATGTTGAAGACTTGCAAGTTATTGCTGTTACCCATTTTGTGTTTTTGTCTTTGTTTTATGGGAGACTTGGGCTTTTTTCTGCCTCCAGCTTCGTTTTTCCTGCCTTCATACTCAGTTTTTCTGTGCAGTTTCGCACTGTTGTCGTTGAAAATTTACCTGAAGATCATTCTCACCCAAATCTTGAGAAAATTTTTTCCGTTGTTGGAAGGTAAAATCACATCATATTTTTTCATTTTGGATGTGGATATTCTTTATATGGTGATGCTGTCAACCACAACAAACTTGAAGTAAAATGATGAAGGCCATTGCACAAGGAGGACTTGGCTGTTCGAGAAATTGATGATAAAGTCAGGAACAAATCTTATTTATTCATTTTGTAATGTTTTTTGTGAATTTTCTTTGTAGTTATTTGAGTTGACCATAACAAATTTGAAGCTGAAATGGTAAAGGCCGTTGCTCTTCACATGGCTGGCAAAGATCTTATCTGCCTGAGAAATTGATGATGCTGGCTTACCCTGTCACTAGATGTTCTTGATTGTGCTTGAATTACTTCTGAATAAATCTTGCTGTACATGATCTGCATTTGAACGTTTTGGCCGGCCATTTCTCCTTTTAATAGTGTATTATGTGGCAGTGTGAAGAGCGTCCGTATTTGTCACCCTCAACATTCCAATGGTGCTGCTTCTACACAAAATAGATCCCCAAAAATGGGAACCCTCGTTAGTAATAAGGTCTCCCTCTCTCTATCTGTGTCTGTGCGTGTGTTTGTGTGCATGCTTTACACGGTTTGTTTCAATTGAAGCTGCACGCATTTGTGGAGTTTAAGACTGTTGACCAAGCAGAGAAAGCAGTAAGTTATCCTTGACCTGCTGACATAGTAGCGAAATTTATAGTGTTTATTTAATGTATTTAACCGGCTGCTAATTGCCATTATTTGTGAAGGTTGCTGAGCTAAATGATGAGCGTAACTGGAGAAGTGGCCTCAGGGTGCGGATGTTACTCAAGCGCATGGTAATTGGCATCATGATAATGGCATTGTGTTACACCTGTGCATACAAGTAGAATGTTGTTGGTCTTCTTGTTATGCTCTTCCCTTTCTTTGGAGTGATGCGTGTGCGTCTGCACGTGCACATGTGTGAAGATTTTTCTTTCTTTATTTTGACGTGTGTCATGATGACTTGAAATTCGAAGCAAAGCTGCAACTCATATTCTAGGTTTAGGATGTATTTTTGCGACAGTAATGAAACTTATTTGAAGATCCTGTCATTCACAATCTCAGATGTGGTTCTTTTTATTTTACCTTTGTGCAACTTGTCCTTGACTTGCCCAGCCCAGACTGAGAAATCAAATCGTGCTGAAACTGAGAAACTCACGACGACATCTCATTTGAGGTTTCATTTTCACATGCAGGTTGCTAAGTTATGAGTAATTACTTCTTGACTGCAGAATTTGATTTTTCTTTTGACCCTTCAGTATGAGTGCTTTCTGATTTCCTTCATTTCACCAGTCTCCTCTTCTTCTGCCTATCGTATTATTCTATGCTTCTTGGTGTTTGTGCTTGTGTATGCATCAAAATGCATAATGTGATATGTTTATTAACTCTCTCTGTATGTGTATGTCTGTGTGTATGCAGGTAAAACCATTCGCTCCCACTCGTGGCAGAAAGGCAGCACATGATAATGAGTATAACAATGGAGAGGAGGAGACGTTAACCCCATTGGCCAGTGAGCAGGAACCCGATGATAAGCATCAGGAGGATCAACCCCAGCTGCCTGAACAACCCATAGAACAAATGGTAAACCCTACCCCACTTTTTCTTTAATATTTTTTTTAAAAGTAACTAGAATGTTGGGGAAATCTCTTTGCAAGCACGTGTAGTTAACTTGATACTATTTTCAATAACAGAGCTAGGTGAGTCCAAACTCCTGGCACTGGTCTTATAATTTCTTCTTCCAATATCTACAGTTCCCTATCTTTTTAAAACATTTACCGTTAGGTCTGTTGGAAAATGTAGATGCGCAGCGGATAATCGATAATAGAAAACAAGAATACATGAAGAAGAAAAGCATGGAGATCAGAGGAGGGGGCAAACCTCCCCACCCCCCACCCCCCCCCCCCCCCCCCCCCCCCCCCCCCCCTCTTTCTCTCTTTCTTAATACCAGCAAGCTCAACCCTAATTACAACCTATCAGCCCTTATATAAGGAGCTGTAAAACGTGTAAAACATAAAATGACCAAAATACCCCTAGTACAAAAAATTACCAAAATGCTCTTACAACTTCGGACAATTACAATAATACTCTAAACATCAATTTTACTGTCCTAAGACATTATATGTACTAAAAATGACTCTAAACTAATCTTCTTCAACAAGGTCTTCTCTTTAAGAAAGCGTGCTTCTCCTGCATCCTAGAAGCACTACATTTAATTGTCCTTTGCTTTGTTGCTGACCCTAGGATCTCGCCCAAATTGTTCTAGCTGTCGGACATTATTGGACAAACTCGAAGTTCTGGTTGCTTCCTTTACGGACATCGTTAGCAAGAAAATGAGCTAGACTGTTACACATGTTGAAGGAGATCTTGTTACCTTAAGATTCCATACATAAACTTGAACGTGCTACAGGTTGCAAGCCGTGCATTATAGTTATAACACTTGACCATATTCTGTCCTCTTTCAGTCAACAGCAGAAATAGATACCATAACATAATGGGCCCTTGCTCTCCTAATCTCTAATCATGCTTAATCCTATTTCTTGTTGTCCAATCCTCCAAAGCACGCTTCATGGATTACTGACCTCATTTACTTATTTATGAATAATAACTTATATGAATTGTTTTTTACATGGAAACAAAGAATCCATGTAGCCGACCCCGTCTAGTTTGGGAAAAGGCTTAGTTGTTGTTGTTGTTGAACTTATAGGAATTGTTTTTTCTTTTTATGATATATATATATATATATATATAATTTGTACTTTTTTGTCGCCTCAAGATTTTGAAACCGCATAACAAAGAAAATCCGATTTCCATTAGTTATTATTTGCCACACCCTTGTAACATAACCCTCAGGTGTAAGATATACCCTCACTTGTAGTGACAGGAAAACAGAGTCATTGTGTATCAGTAGTTGATGAATTTCTAACAAGGGAAACGTCTCTAGCACATTATGTTTCTTTATTCTCATTGCTGGGATCAAATAAAAACAAATTAAAGCCATGAGTATTGCACAACAAGCAATAACTCATCTACCTAAGGGTTTGACAAGTTGAAGGTCATGAGTTAGACAACTAGGGGGTAACTTTCCACAACAACTAAGCCTTTTCCCATACTAGATGGGGTCGGCTTATGGCGTGCTTTCCCATCATACCAAAAAACAATGCCATAGGAAACACATTCAGCACATTACTTTTCCTTCTTTATTCTCATCATTTGGGTCAAATATCACCAAGCCATATAAAATCAAGTATTCATAACCCCATACTTGTGTGGACAATGTGGATCAAACGTCATGGAGTTTCTTCTTGTTAGTAATCACATTTTGGAGAAGTGTTTATATAACATAAATTGTTTAGTCTAGAGTACCAATTAGCTGCAGCATTCTTCCTATACTCGAGAACCAATCTTGTGAGGAGCATGATCTATGTATTTGAAGCATGATGTTTTCATCATTTTCAGGTTGTCTAATATACAAAGGCTTGTCCTAGTTCCTGTGTGGGAAACAGGATGAAAGTACTTGAAGAATTTTTAGATACTATTTATGGATTTGTGTTGCCATTTTGGCATTGCCAGACAGGAAATGTTGCTTCTTGATTTTGTTTTGTTTTCTTTTATATTGATTATCTGGTGATAGGTTTCCTATGGTATTATAGAGATCATCTTTGTAATGCTTAATGCCGTGCTACAATATTGAAGTGTGTCCTTCGGTGGAACTGTTATCGTACAATATGTATTCACGTGCAGTCCACATACCGAACAATATTCTAATGAACCTGTGTGTGCGTACGCATCTGATTTGCATTGCAATTGTTTGGAAAAGTCGTTCTCCTGCTGGGCATGGAGGTTTGGTGATTAGACTTGATTTTCCTTGCCAACTTTTGGGTAGCGAATAGGGGCAATATTCAAGATTATACTAGTAAAATAGAATTAGATGGTTCTTAACCATCATTTCAGTTGTTTATCTGTTGATTCCTTTTTTAGATTTTATGGTAGAACGTCTCTAAGCGTTTCGACTTTTATTTTCCCTGGTTACTCAGGTTGATGAAGCTCACAATGACAAGGAAGGTGGTGGAAAAAGAGGCAAGGGCCGGGGGCGAGGCAAAGGGCGAGGTCGATGCAATCCTCCGTACCACAACCGTGGGGGCCACCCTATTGTCCCACCTTCTTCAAGTGCCACCGGCCTTGTGCAGAATGACCAAGCTACATCCGCCAAGCATCCGCCTGGACCAAGGATGCCAGACGGAACAAGAGGTTTCACAATGGGTCGTGGAAAACCATTGGCTGCTGGTACTGAGTGATTAATGGTACACGTTCCAGGACTTCGGTTGCATCTGATCTGATTGCAGACTGAAAGCAGGAAACGCACGCTGTGTGTGCGTGCGCGCGTGTGCACACTCGCGGGCATGGGTGTGTCCGTGAGCATGCCCTAGTGATAGCATGGTTTTTGAAGCTATCGATACATAATAGTTTTCCCTTTGTTAGTTCGCTGTTCTCTGAAGATTTTGGGTTTTCCTAGTCTGGGATTTTTGGGTTCTTGGTGGGAGTGGGATTGCATTTCTCTTATTTAATGTACAAATTAGACAAAAGCGTGGGATTGTACCTCATGTACCCATGGAACTTCAGATTAGCAAAGAGGTAAAAAAGAAAAGGTGAACGACGAGCAGGATGGGCATTTGCTTTGAGCTATACTTAAAATTCAAAGAGGTGCTTTGTGTCTCGCTTTTCTTGTATTTGTTGCTCATGTTCCTGCATGCTGTCATTATTTCTTCTTCGTTTGATCTACCCTCGTCCAAAGCCTGTGTGTTGAGCCGTTGATAGTAATCCAGAAGAGAAGCAAGCCTTTCTTGATCAGCCGCTGCCAGAAGCAAGACCTCTCGGTACCGAAATCCCTTCTCTCCATCAGACCTCTCTCAACCCCCTCGTCATGGTTTTGGTGGGGCTCCGAATAAAGCTTAAAAACAGAGAAAGACTTCGGGCCTTGCCCGGGGTTGGCTGGATGCGTGGATTTATTGCAATAAGTTAGGACGTTTGGGTTGGCTGGATGACGTATGGGCTGTTTTGACTGGATTATTGCAATAAGTTAGGCCATGTTGGTCTCTAGACTGGCCCGACTCGTGGTGGTTGGCCAATAAAATGGCTATCCGCATGGAACTTGCAGTTAACGCGACGTGGTTGTCACATGCAACTTTGATTGAGCTCTATATATATATATCACACGTCACGTAGTGCTAAGTGTTACTTGAGATTTAGTAAGCACATCAACCTATTCTTCATAAGAATGAAGTTAAATAACCTCTTCAACGTTTAAAAGTTTATAAATTTGTAGGGTCAATAAAATATTTCAATAGAAGCGAAGAATTATAAGATTATTTAGTAAGATATGAAAAAATTAAAAGATGCCTAAAGAATGAAAAAGAATATAATTATTTAGATATATAAGAACATTGAAGATGCTTATGTAAATTATCAAAATATCAAATTGATGAGCTATATGAGAAATAAATATTAAACATAGGTCATATCAAGTATGAGTATAATAGAGAACCAAATTAGCTTCATGTTTCAAAAATCTAGTATGGACGAAGGTTATTTGCCTATTAAGACAACTTATAAAAATATTTTAAAGTAAAAAAACTTTTAAATGATTTGTGTTGATTTAAGAAAAGCTTACGATAAGATGTCAAGAGATATTCTTTAAAGAATCTTGAAAAATAAAAATATTTCATTCATATACACCAATATTATAAGAGACACGAGAGACATATATGATAGTGCACAAACATGTATGAGGACCGCGAGATTTATTTCAAGTTAATATTGGGTTACATGAATGATCAACTTTAAATCTTAATTTATTTACATTGGTTACAGATGAGTTAACAAAATATATCCAAGATGAAGTGCCTTGGTATAATTTGTGGATGATATTGTATTAGTGGATGAGTCTAAGGAAAAAGTTGATAAAAATTAAAACTAAGGAGAGAAACATTAGAAAGTAAAAGCTTGAATTAGTAAGAGAAAGGCAAACATAATGCAAGTTTAACCACTTAGTACACGTTGCAACTCTTATAAGAAAAGTTTAAGCACTTAAAGTAGTATTTGAGTCATGAGAAAATTGATGAAAATATTATGCATAGAATTAATGCAAGTGGATCAAAATGGAGAGGTGAATAAGGTGTTCTATGTGACAAAAGAATACCATTAAAATTAAAAAGAAAATATCATAAACTAACAATTAGACCCATTATTATATATGGTTTAGAGTGTGGGACAATTAATCATCAATATATACAAAAAGATGTTATTGATAAGGAATAAAGATGTTGAGATGAATATGTGGTGAAGTAAGAAAAGGTCATATGCATGATGAGGTCATCATAAATAAATTAGGAACTTATATATGATAAAAAAAATCATTTAAGATGGTTTAAATACGTGAAAAAGCTACCAAATAAAATTTCAATAAAAAGTGTGAAAAATTAGATGAGAAAAATGTAGAAAAAAGACAACTTCTTATGTTGAGTTACCATTAGCATGACACAGGTTTGAGTTCTATGAAAAGAAAAAAAGGATTCCTATCTAGTATGATAAAAGACTTTGTTATTGTTTATTTCATTCTCTAAAGCAGATGTGAACTTGTCTTCATCTTCTAGAGCAGATGTAGACTTGGTCCGCTTCATTGAAATAGTTCTGTTCTGGATCGCCACGGTCACGATGTGTAGAAGATGACGGGGCCAGAGGGTGGTAGGTGTGTTGCAAGACGGGGCCCTTAATAAAAAAATTTAGAAGATATGTTAATTGTGATACTAATAAAAAATAAAATAAGAGAAACACAAAAGGTGGTTTGTATATATGGAGCCGGGACATAATGAAAATGGAGTGAAAAATGAGAAATTAGATGGTGACTTAGTATAGCAAAGGAAGACTGAGAAGTACTTGGAAGGAAACTGTGAAACGTGCAATTGTTTTCGATTATTTCAAAAGAAGCGAATGAACGAGAAATGTAAACAATGAGTTTTCTTAAGAGGGAGATATTATTTGGTGGATGCTGCTGGTCATGTAAGACTTTGCAGAAAGAAACCTTATCGAACATCTAGTCTGTGGTCTATAATGGGTGCCACCTTGATGAAGAGCTGCTGTACATGAGTCTGCAATTATCAATTACAACCTGGATAGAAGGCCGACAGACACAATCCAACAGCTACAAAGGAGATAATATTTTCGTTACAGCAGCTTATTGTTTACTGGAATAACTGTGAAGTATCAATGTGTGTGTGTGTGTGTGTGAGAGAGAGAGAGAGAGAGAGAGAGAGAGAGAGAGAGAGAGAGAGAGAGAGAGAGAGAGAGAGAGAGAGAGAGAGAGAGAGAGAGAGAGCATTTCATTGCACTTCCTCGATCATTTCTGATCTTCAAAGTTTGTAAGGCAACATCTCTTCTCGATTACAAGCAACTGAAAGAGTAGATCAACCACACGAAGGAATACTGTTAGATGCATGAGGACATCCCCTAGATTCCTTCATATTTGTGGATGTCTCAAAGACGACAATGCGTCCTCTCTGTTACAAGGAAGAATGTTTTGGGACCTTCCTCCACCTTCCAAGTATTTCCATTCCCTGGACAGTTTACAAAGGGTTCAGCTCCTCTAAGATCAAGTAATGCATGAAAATTTCAATCTCGGTAAAAAAAAAAAGGAAAAGAACAAAAAAGAAAGAGGGTTGTGGTAGGCTTGCAACAACCAGCTTAAAAATTTATGTGATTTAATGTTATGGATTCTAGGCACTATGAGCACTTCATTCAGGCATCACATCTTAGCGATGCATCACAAAACCCGAATACGATGAAAAGTAAGCAAGTTCTCCTACGTTTTAGTCCAAATATAGTGTGAATTCTAAATAGGATTATCATGGATGGGCGTGGATTAAAAAGTTAGTCCTTCAATATTGCCATCCAAATATAGTGAACAAATTGTGGAGAGGGTCTTCACATTTTCAATATGGATGAATACGAGGGCTAAGAAAGCTAGTTCTATATAATAAGATTCACGTTGATACTCAGAATATTAAAACATTAATTGGTAAGATAATGGAGATAATAGATACTCTGATTAAAAGAAAATTTTATGTTCTACATGTAAAAGAGATAAAGTGGATTGTAGAAAAACAAAAAGGAATTTAGAATAAATTATGGTACTCAAGAAAAGTGAAAACTCATAATGGAATTAATATTATTATAAATAAGTATTTTAAAGAACAATATAGTCAATATACAACAACATTATGACTGAACCATGAAGGTGAAATTAGTGTTAGGAGTAGAGGCTTTGAATGTAGTTTATGCTTATACATCCCCAGTAAGACTCAAAGATAGTTTCAAAGAGATCCTCAAAATTATGTGGGTTACAACTTCTAATATGGCTAAATATATTACAAAAGTAGTAAAAGATGTGTCATGTGAATCTAAAAGAGACTTATCGGCACATGAAGTAGAGTGAAGTAGTGCAAGAAAAAAGTAAGACAAAGAAGGCATATTACAAATTATATTATGCAAAGAAGTTTGATAAAAATTAGGAGGCTTATAAGAAATTAAATAAAGAACCGAAAAAAGTTGTCAATCAAGCAAAAACTCAAAAGAAGATAAAAAGATATTTTAAAAAAAACTAAGACTAAAAATAGAACAAACAACAACAACAACTAAGCCTTTTCCCATACTAGACGGGGTTGGCTACATGGATTCTTTGTTTCCACAGATCCCTATCATGTGCCATGTTAGCAGTTAACTCCCAATAAGCTAGATCATTCTTTATTGTTTCTTTCCAACACTTTTGTGGTCGTCCTCTACCTCTTTTAATACTTTCCAAATTTAATTTTTCTAACCTCTTACAGGTTCTTCTTTTGATCTTCTTTCTATATGTCCATACCATCTTAAACGATGTTCTCTCATTTTATCCTCTATTGGTGCCACTCCTAATTTGTTTCTAATAACCTCATTATGTATACGGTCTTTTCTTGTATGACCACTCATCCATCTCAACATCTTCATTTCTGTCGCAGACATCTTTTGTACATGTTGATGATTAACTGCCCAACATTCAGAACCATAAAACATGGCAGGCCTAATTGTTGCTCTATAATATTTACCTTTTAATTTTAATGGTATCTTCTTATCACAAAGAATACCTGATGCTCCTCTCCATTTTAACCAACCAGCATTAATTCTATGCATAACATCTCCATCAATTCTTCCATCACTTTGAAAAATTGATCCTAGGTATTTAAAACTTTCCTTTTGGGTAATGCGATGTGTGCCAATTTTAATTTCTATGTCCTCTGAAGTAACCAAATGATCAAACTTACATTCCATATATTTTGTCTTTGTTCTACTAAGTCGGAGGCCTTTGCTTTCTAATGTTTCTCTCCATAGTTCCAATTTTTTGTTAACTTTTTCCTTAGACTCCTTCACTAATACAATGTCATCTATCACCATTATAAATAAGTATGGACTTAAAGTAGATCCTTGATGTAACCCAATATTAACTTCAAAGAAGTCTGACGTTCCTTTATGAGTCACACATGTTTTTGCACCATCGTACATGTCTCTTATATGGCAAATATATGTCAATGAGATACCTCTTTTTTCCAAAAAACCTCCCTCGGTACCCTATCATAAGCTTTTTCTAGATCAATAAATATCATGTGAAGGTCTTTCTTTTTTGCTCTAAAATGTTCCATAAGACGTCTCAAAAGGTGAATCGCTTCGATAGTAGATCTGCCTGGCATGAATCCAAATTGGTTCTCCGTTGTACTTGACACTTGTCTTAACCTACGTTCGATAATTCTTTCCCATAATTTCATAATATGACTCATTAACTTGATACCTCGATAATTCGCACAATTTTGAATGTCTCCCTTGTTCTTATATATGGGTATAAGTGTACTTCTCACCATTCCTCGGGCATCTTTTGGTTTTTCCATATTTCATTAAATAGTCTTGTGAGCCAAGTGATTCCTATTTCTCCTAGTATTTTCCAAACTTCTATAGGAATATTATCTGGTCCTACCGATTTACCACCCTTCATATGTTTAAGAGCCTCTTTGACTTCATTCTTTTGAATACGTCGATAGAAATTGTGGTTTATATACTTTTCTGACTTCGCTAAATCTCCTAAACTAATACTAACATCTTTATTTTCATTAAAAAGATTATAAAAATAGTTTTTCCATCTATTTCTTATATCATCATTTGCCACTAGAATTTTTTCATCCTCGTCTTTTATGCATCTAACATAATTAAGATCTTTAGTTTTCTTATCTCTAGCCCTAGCTATCCTAAAAATATCTCTTTCACCCTCTTTTGAGTTGAGTTTTTTATATAAGTCCTCCCAAATCTTAGCTTTTGCTTCACTAACGGCCTTTTTTGCTTCCTTCTTTGTTTTCTTATAAGCTTCTAAAGTTTCACTAGTTTTCTTAGCATAATGTAATTTGTAACATGCCCTCTTTGCCTTGATTTTATTTTGTACTACTTCACTCCACCACCAAGCTTCTTTCTGTGCCGGTACACCTCCCTTAGATACCCCTAACACATCTTTCCCCACTTTCCTAATATGTATAGCCATATTGTTCTACATATCACAGGGTGTGCCAACATAATTCCAAACATCTCCTTGAAGGACTTTCTGTTTAAATATTTCTTCTTTCTCGCTTTTGAGGTTTCACCATTTAGTCCGAGTAGCTCGATGCACTCTTTTCTTCTTTGTCCATTTTTTTATTTGTAAATCCATAACTAAAAGTCGATGTTGGGTGGTTAAGCTTTCTCCTGGAATTACCTTACAATCTTTACAACACGCTCTATCTTTTTTTTTTACAAATAAAGTAATCAATTTGTGTTTGTGATAAGCCACTCTTATAAGTAATTAAATGTTCATCTCGTTTTTTGAAAATTGTATTAACTATAAAGAGATCAAATGCCATAGCAAAATATAAAATCTCCATACCTTCCTCGTTTATATCCCCAAAACCAAAGTTTCCATGGATCCCTTGATATCCTAATGCCTCTTTACCGACATGTCCATTTAAATCTCCTCCTAAACAAATCATCTCCCTTGGTGGAATCTTTTGAAATACCTTATCTAACTCTTCCCAAAAAACTGTCTTTATACTATCTTCTAGTCCTACTTGGGGTGCGTAAGCACAAACTATATTCAAAACCTCTGCTCCTAACACTAATTTCAACGTCATGATTCGGTCACCATATCGTTGTATGTCTACTACACTCTCCTTTAAATCTTTATTTATGATAATACCAACTCCGTTTCGAGCCTTTTCTTTACCTGAGTACCATAATTTAAAACCTGTATCCTCTATCTCCTTTGCTTTTTCTCCAACCCATTTTGTCTCTTGTAAACATAGAATATGAATCTTTCTCCAAATCATAGTATCTACCACCTCCATTAGCTTACCGGATAATGTTCCGATATTCCAAGAACCAATACGAATCTTATTATCTAGGACTAGCTTCCTTACCCCCCCGCATCCGTTCATAATCAAAATGCGGAGACCCTCTCTGAATTTTTTTTGCTACATTCGGGCGGCAATGTAGCGGGACTAACTTGTTTACCCACACCCGTCCATGACATGGGAACCCTCTCTGCAATTGATTCACTACATTCGGGCGAAAATGTAGTGGCCCTTGTTTACTTCTTACTGCATTCGGGCTCTGCAGCATGTCGCTAGGCGGGGACGCCCCAAAGTAATGCTCATAATTTTTGTAATCCATGTTATAAAATCTGACAAAGTTTTACGCTGGTTGTCGAAAGCCTAACACAACCCTCCTCCTTTATCCGGGCTTGGGATCGGCAATGCAAGGATGATCCCTTACATGGCGTAGTTTAAGACTAAAAATAGAAAAACTAAAATTTTTATTTTGTTGGATGCATCAAATATAAAGATGAAAAAAATTCTAATAGCAAGTGAGAATATTAAAAATAGATGAAAAAATTCAATGAAAATATAGGTGTTATTAGAGAGCTAACCAACTTAGAAGAGTATATAAAACGTAATTTCTAGTGACATATTCAAAGGAAGGAAGTCAAAAAAGTTCTTAAACTTATATAAAGGTTGATAAATCTTTGGGACTAAACAATATTCTTACAAAAGTATGGAAATCCAAGGAGACATGGATATCGCTTGACTTAAAAGATTATGCAATGAAATATGAATAAATCAAAAGATACTTGAGGTATGGAGGAATAGTACAATTATGTCCATCTAGAAGAACGAAGACATTTATAATTGTGTGAATTATCAAGTATCAAGTTAATAAGCCATATTATGAAATTATAGAAAATAATTATTGAACATATATTAAGACAAATATGGAGTCAAATAGAGAACCATTTTAGATTCATACTAAAGAGATGTATTATCGAGGCTATTCACCTATTTAGATATCTTTTAGAAAATTTTAGACAAAAACATAAAGAACCTTTATTTAGTATTTATTGATTTAAAAAATATTTAGGGTAGGGTGCCAATAGATATTTTTTTGAAGAACCTTGAAAAAGAGAAGTATTGTATGATACAACTACAAACATATGTGATGACTCATGAAGGAACCACATATTTATTTGAAGTTAATATTACATTACATCAATGAACAACTTTAAGTCCATATTTACTTATATTGGTTATTCATAAGTTCACAAAATATATTCAAGATGAAGTATCTTGATGTATGTCATTCGCAGATGATATTGTATTAGTAGATGAGTCTAAGAAAAAAGTTTATAAAAATTGGAACTATGAAAAAACATCTTAGAAAGTAAAAGCCTTTGACTTAGTAAAACAAAGACAAAATATATGGATTGCAAGTTTGATCATTTGGTTACGTGACATAAAAATTAAGATTGACATACATTACATCTCTTATAAGAAAAGTTTTAAATACCTAGTGTTACTTTCAGTGAGTGATTAAAAATTAATAGAGATTTTATGGATAAAATTAATGAAGATTGGTTAAATGAGGTGTATGAGGCATTCTATGACAAGAAAATATCATTAAAGTTGAAAGATAAATATTATAAAATAGTAATTAGATTCACTATGTTATATGGTTATTAGTGTTAGGTAGTTAATCATTAATATGTACAAAAAATATCCGAGTAAAAATAAAGATGCTGATATTGATGTGTAATCGCACAAGGAGAGACCGTATACGTAATTAGGTTATTAGAAAAAAATTGATAGTGACACAGATAAATGATAAAACAAGAAAAAATCACTTAAGATAGTTTGGGCATGTGGAAAGACAACCAAAAGAAGCTCCCGTAAGAACGTATAATAAACTACATGGTGAAAATGTTAAAAGAAGAAGAGGAAGACCACAAAAACATTGGATGAAAACGATAAAGAATTATGTAACTTTTGTTGAGTTAACTATTAACACAATACATGATCAAGCTCTACGAAAACAAATAATCTAGGAAGCCGACCCCATCAAAAACAACTAAGCCTTTTCCCATACTAGACGGGGTTGGCTACATGGATTCTTTGTTTCCACAGAGCCCTATTATGTGCCATGTTAGAAGTTAACTAACAATAAGCTAGATCATTCTTTATTGTTTCTTTCCAACACTTTTGTGGTTGTCCTCTGCCTCTTTTAATACTTTCAAAATTTAGTTTTTCGTACCTTCATAAAGGTTCTTCTTTTGATCTTCTTTCTATATGTCTAAACCATCTTAAACGATATTCTCATTTTAGCCTCTATTGGTGTCACTCCTAATTTGTTTCTAATAACCTCATTATGTATACGGCCTTTTCTCGTATGACCAGTCATCTATCTCAACATCTTCATTTCTGTCACAGACATCTTTTGTATATGTTGATGATTAACTGCCAAACACTCAGAACCATAAAATATGACACATTTAATTGGTGCTTTATAATATTTACCTTTTAACTTTAATGGTATCTTCTTATCACAAAGAATATTTGATGTTCCTCTCTAATTTAACCAACTAGCATTAATTCTATGTGTAACATCTCCATCAATTCTTCCATCACTCTTAAAAATTGACCTTAGGTATTTAAAACTTTCCTTTTGAGGGATGCCATATGTGTCAATTTTAATTTCTATGTCCTGTGAAGTAACCAAATGATCAAACTTATATTCCATATATTCTTTCTTTATTCTACTAAGTCGGAAGCCTTTGCTTTCTAATGCTTCTCTCCATAGTTCCAATTTTCTATTAACTTTTTCCTTGGACTCTTCAACTAGCACAATGTCATATGCAAATAGCATACACCAAGGCACTTCATCTTGAATGTGTTTTGTTAACTCATCAATCACCATTATAAATAAGTATGGACTTAATGTTGATCCTTATGTAACCCAATATTAACTTCAAAGAAGTTTGTCATTCCTTCATGAGTCCTCACACATGTTTTTGCACCATCATACATGTGTCTTATAAGATTAATGTATGTCAATGGGATACCTCTTTTTTCCAAGGTTTTCCAAAGAACCTCCCTCAGTACCCTATCATAAGCTTTTTCTAGATCAATAAATATCATGTGAAGGTTTTCTTTTTTGCTCTAAAATGTTCCATAAGATGTCTCAAAAGGTGAATCGCTTCAATAGTAGATCTACCTGGCATGAATCCAAATTGATTTTCTGTTGTACTTGATACTTGTCTTAACCTACGTTCGATGATTCTTTCCCACAATTTCATAGTATGACTCATTAACTTGATACCTCGATAATTCACACAATTCTGAATGTCTCCCTTATTCTTTTATATGGGTATAAGTGTACTCGCTCTCCATTCCTCGAGCATCTTTTGGTTTCTCCATATTTCATTAAATAGTCTTATGAGGCAAGTGATTCCAATCTCTCCTAGTATTTTTCAAACTTCTATATGAATATTGTCTTGTCCTTCCGATTTACCACCCTTCATCTATTTAAAAGCCTCTTTGACTTCATTCTGTTGAATACGTCAATAGAAATTGTGGTTTATATACTTTTCTGATTTGGCTAACTCTCTTAAGCTAATACTAACATCTTTATTTTCATTAAAAAGCTTATAAAAATAGTTTTTCCATCTATTTCTTATATCATCATTTGCCATTAGAATTTTTTCATCCTCGTCTTTGATGCATCTAACATAATTAAGATCTTTAGTTTTCTTATCTCTAGCCCTAGCTATCCTAAAAATATCTTTTCACCCTCTTTTGAGTTGAGTTTTTTATATAAATATTCTCAAATTTTAGCTTTTTCTTCACTGACGGTCTTGTTCGCTTCCTTTTTTGCTTTCTTATAAGCTTCTAAAGTTTCACTAGTTTTCTTAGCATAATGTAATTTGTAAATATGCTCTCTTTGCCTTGATTTTATTTTGCACTTCACTCTACCACTAAGCTTCTTTTTGTGCGGGTACACCTCCCATGAAAAATTTTCAGAGAGGGTCTCCGCATTTTGATTATGGACGGATGCGGGGGGTAAAGAAGCTAGTCCTAGATAATAAGATTCGTATTGGTTCTTGGAATATCGGAACATTATCGAGTAAGCTAATGGAGGTGGTAGATACTATGATTCGGAGAAAGATTCATATTCTATGTTTACAAGAGACAAAATGGGTTGGAAAAAAAGCAAAGAAGATAGAGGATACATGTTTTAAATTATGGTACTCAGGTAAAGAAAAGGCCCGAAATAGAGTTGGTATTATCATAAATAAATATTTAAAGGAGAGTGTAGTCGACATACAACGATATGGTGACCGTATCATGACATTGAAATTAGTGTTAGGAGCAGAGGTTTTGAATATAGTTTGTGCTTACGCACCCCAAGTAGGACTAGAAGATAGTATAAAAACAGTTTTTTGGGAAGAGTTAGATAAGGTGTTTCAAAAGATTCCACAAAGGGAGATGATTTGTTTAGGAGGAGATTTAAATGGACATGTCGGTAAAGAGGCATTAGGATATCAAGGGATTCATGGAAACTTTGGTTATGGGGATATAAACGAAAATTTCTTCATGGTATCAGAGCCTATTACTACGTTTTTCATTGGAAGAGGAGAAGAAATATATATCAGTTTGTCATCAGAGTGATTGATATTGGTGCGATAAATGAGATTTGTGTGCATCTGCATCTATTTCATATACCAATACTTGTGCAGTCTGAATGAAGGCAGTTCACGGTGCAAAATAAATATTTCAGCCTCTGCACGTTCAGCCTTAGCTGCCTATAAAGATTAGGGTACACGATGAATGCTCCAATCAACATCTGACAGTAAGTTTTTTGATAAATAGTTCATCATCTTCGATTGTTGCAATCATAGTATTCAACATAAAACAGAAAGCACACGCACAGTGAAAATTTGAGAGTGAAAAGTCATCTTAAATTTTTCTTGAAGGACTGAAACATCGATCACATTTTTTTTGAGACCAAAGATTGTTGATTTAAGTCATACTTCTGAAATTTTGTGATGATGTCTATGCACATCGACAGATGCATTTGAAGGAATATTTATGTACATCTTGTTATCCTAATTGAGTTAGATTCTACTATATTCATTGTTGCTTTAAAGAAGCTGAGTATTCAGGTTACATAAAGATGAGTAAGATGGGTGACACGTGTGAATTAAGTTAAACAGATAAAGGTGAAGGATTCCAAATCACAAATCTCAAGTTGGATAAAAAAAATTATCTTCAGTGAGCCAGATCCATTGAGTTGGCGATAATGGCAAGGGGGCGCTAGGACTACCTGAAAGGCGACATACCTAAACCCCTTACTACATACCCTCTTTACTCAAGATGGCGTAGAGAAAATGCTCTACTGAGTGCTTGACTTCTCCAATCAATGTCACCTTCAATTGCTAGTACTTTTATGTTCTTAGAGTTTGCTAAGGATATGCTAAGAAATATGATCTTATTGAGAAAATAAGAAAGTGGAGACAGGAGAATAGATCTGTGAGCGAATATTATGCAGAGCTTAGAGGCTTATGGAAAGAGCTACAACTCTATTCCAAAACAAAATGTCAAAGTTGTACTAAAGAGTGCAATGAAGAATTTGAAGAGAAGAAAGTATTTGATTTCCTATGGGGTATCTCTCTAGAGTATGAGGCAGTAAAGAATAACATTCTCAGCAGAGAAGAACTTCCATCCTTAAGCACTATATACTCTCTCCTCCTTCGGGAAGAAGACAGAAAACACTTAGAGAAGGAAACCAAAATCAACTCAGAAACCTCAGCATTTGCAGGCAGAAATATATATACTCCTCCCATCTCCTGAGGAAGGGGAAGTTATGGCAGAGGCAGAGGAAAACCTAGACTTACATCTGAAGAAAGGGATAAGTTGACCTGTTCTCATTGCGGAAAACAACGACATACGAAGGAAACTTGTTGGGAGTTAGTTGGAAAGCCTACTCATTTTCAGAACATATCAAATAAAGCTTATTTCAGCTATGAACAGAATGAAAAACAAAAGATAGAGGACAATTTCATTGGCTGATACGAAGAAGGAAATTGAATTGCTTAAGGCTCGATTGGCTGACTCACATTCTCCATCTACATCCTCCCACATGGACTCACAAGCAACCATAGCTTATCCATTCTCTTTTCTGACTCAGGGTAATTTAAGTATTTCCAATTCAAGAATATGAATTATTGATTCTGGGGCTATAGATCATATGGTCAGTAGAAGAGATTTCTTTGATAACTATGAGTTGACCAAAGAAGAGATTCATATTAGACTAGTAGATGGTTCTCATACACCAATATTGGGAAAAGGGAGTATTATTATGTCTTTCGGTATTTTAAAGAATGTTTTACATGTACCGAACATATCTGTAAATTTATTGTCTTTCTTTGCTATGACCCAGGATCTAAAATGCCGCGTAATCTTTTATTCTACTGGATGTGTGTTTCAGGAACTACAGACGAGGAAGATCTTTGGTCAGGATAGTGTGAGAAGAGGTCTCTATTTTTGCAAGGATAATAAAGGCGTTGCATTACAGTCAATTGTCATTACAGAGAAGCAAAAGGACGATATACCCCTGTGGCACCAGAGATTAGGACATCTACCTACCTCTATCCAAAATTTGAATACTTTTGCCTGAATTTAGTCATTATAATAATTTAAATTTGAACTGTGAAATGTGTTAGAAGGCTAAACACCATCGTACTTCTTTTCCATTGAGTAAATCAAAATCTTCTATTCCTTTTGAAATTGTGCAATCTGATATTTGGGGTCCCTGTTCTATTACCTCATTGCATGGATAGAAATACTTCATATCCTTTATAGATGATTGTACCAAATTTACTATGATTTATCTCATGAAGACTAAGGATGAAGTGAAGCATATCTTACTTATATACTATCAGTTTGTGAGAACTCAGTTTCAGGGTACAATTAAAGTTCTTTGCAGTGACAACGGTGGTGAGTTTATGTCTTAATTACTTCACTCATATTTTTAAGATCGTGGAATATTACACCAGACCTCATGTTCATATTCTCCTCAACAGAATGGAGTTTCAGAAAAGAAAAATAGACATATTTTGGAAGTGGCTAGAACACTCTTAATTGGATGTAATGCTTCGAAATATTATTGGGGTGAAGCAGTTCTCACTGCAGTTTTTCTTATAAACCGTATGCCTAATAGAGTCCTCAATAGTGATACCCCATTCCATTCATTATGCCCTAATCAGAAGCAGTTTTATGTACTTCCTAGGATCTTTGGGTGTACATGCTTTGTACATATTCACCAATGTATGAGAGATAAACTTGATGTCAGATCTATCAGATGTATTTTCTAGGGATACTCATCTACTCAGAAAGGTTATAAATGCTATGATCCTCTCAGAAGGAAATTATATGTGACTTTGGATGTAACCTTTCATGAAAATACCCCATTCTGTCTCATGCAGGAAATTTCGCCGACAGAGACATCATCAACAAACGTTATACCTCTTCCACCAGATGAGAATCGATCAGAACATGAAAGGGAAGAAGAGGACATAGAAAAGGAATGGCAGGTATATACCAAAGGAGTAAGAAATACCTTCCTCCCTCATCAATCTCCCACTCAGAATCAAGCTCCACTTATAGAACCAAATCAAGCTCCTTCTCAGGCAATATCACAAAACTCAGCCAATGATGAAAGTGACTTGCCGATTGCAATCCGAAAAGGGAAGCGTGCAATAGCCAAATATTCGTTGTATAACTTAGTGTCATATTCCAACTATCCCAGAGAATATCAGTTATTCGTGATGAATTCAGAAAGTATAAATATTCGAAAAACATTTGAAGAAGCAAAACAACTACCAGAATGAAAGAGAGCAATGGAAGAGGAAATTGCAGCTCTAGTACGAAATAAAACTTGGGAACTAGTTGACTTACCATCAGGCAAAAAAACCGTTGGATGCAAATGGGTATTCTCTATGAAATATAAGGTATGAAAATATAGAAAGATACAAAGCTAGATTAGTAGCTAAAGGTTATAATAAGTCATGTGGCATAAACATTTGCTCCAGTGGCAAAAATGAATACTATCAGAATTATTATATGGAGGAATGCCATAAGGCAGCCGCAATTTGTATTTTGGGGCAGTTTTGTAAGTTTTATCAATCTTGTTTAATGCATTTATTTCTTAATACTTAGATTCCGGATATAGGAAGGCTTCTTAGGTTATAGTTAAGAACAAGGCCATCAGGAGCCAATACAACGACGAAGTCTCCATGATGCCTGATATTTTGGTCCTTAGACATAGAGGAACACCACAAATCCATCCTCAACTTAGTATTTGAATTCTTTATATGGAGACTCTCTAGTGATGGCCTCATACAAAGATCTCTCGCTGTCACTCGAGCAACTTAGGATCTACATATTTACATTCCTGCGAAAATTGTGGATGGCCCAAGTGTGGTATCATTAAACCAAAATTTGACATTTTAAGTATTAAAGCACTGGTTAACTTCATGGTTTCATTAAGCAAAAGTTACCTCAAATGAAAAGAAAAAAGCATATGAAGAGATGCAAGAGATTGATATACCTTGCGTGGCGTGATCACATACTCATTATCTTGTATTGTGATTGCCTTGAATCCACACGGATGCAGCACTTCCTCATAACTTGGAGACCAAACAAATCATGCAAAAAGATCACATTCGCTATTTTCTTGTACAACAAAATATACCAATGACTAAGAGTCCAATTTGAGATCAAGGAAAATTACTCAGCCACAGAAACTTTATATGGTGGACCTCCAACGTGATCACTAACCTGCCTCACAGTAGAAGCCATATATGAGTATCATACGATACACTTAAAAAGCAGGTTCATCCTTATATAATCCAAGGTAGGTGGTGAACAGAAATAATGTTGATGTCGCCTAACAGAATTTCAAAAATTGACAAGATGTAACTGTAGATTTTTCACTAAAAATTTCATTAACATAAAGGAATATACAAAGGAGAAGGAAGGAGAAAGAGGAGGGCCAGGCATCTTCCTGACTGCTGGTGCCCTATTGTCTCTCTCTCTATTCTGTTTTCTCAGTCACACGGTAACCCTGTTGGGTTACTTACTTTATAGTAAACACAAAAGACTAAAACACCCTTATACTAAAGAAACTCTCCCTAGCAACTCCTCAGGGATCAAGATAGGAACCAATCCAATTATAAATGGATCCAAGTCCATTTCTCTAACACTCCCCCTCAAGTTGGGTGTAAGACACTATTACTCCCAACTTGCAAAGAGCCCTTTTTAAGCATACTACAGTCGCATGCTTTGTCCATATGTCTGCAGCTTTGTCCTATAAGCACACATCTATGAGCTTGAAGATTTCTTGAGTGATCTTCTCTTTGATGAAATGATAGTCTACTTCAATGTGTTTCATCCTTTCATGATATATTGGATTTGAGGTTATCTGTAATGGCTGCCTTACTGTCTCCAAAAAATTGAATAAGAGTATTTACTCCAATACCAATTTCTTTCATGAGAGATGAAATCCATAAACCCCCACATATACCAAGTGCAATAGCTCGTTATTTCCCACCATTGATTATTTCTTACTTTTTCAGGAGACAATGTTTCCCCCTACACATAAAGTAGCATGATCTAGATTTTTTGTCTTCAATAGACCATGCCCAATCACCATCTGAAAAAACTTCAATGTCTAGTGATTGGTTAGGTTTGTACAAAATTCCGTGGGTAATTGTGGATTTAAGATATCAAATTATATGAAATACAACAATAATGTGTTATCTTGTGGGAGCATGCATCCACCTACTAACATAACTCACCGCAAAACTAATATCTGGTCTCATGATGGTGAGGCAAATTAACTTACCAACCAATCTCTGATATCTCATCTCTATCACTTGCCCTTTTGTTTGATTCAATAGGAACATTACATGCCCGACATTCCAACATCTTTGTCTCTTCCAATAGGTCTAATATATATTTCCTTTAACATGCAAACATTCCCTTATTGCATCTTATCATTTCAATGCCCATAAAGTAATGTAAATAACCCAAATCCTTTAAGTTAAATAAATTATATACCCTTTTCTTAAGAGAATTAATACCCTCTACATCATTTTCTGTAATGATAATGTCATCAACATATACTACTAATAAGATGGTCTTATAACTGCATTTTATGAATAGAGTGTGATCATTGATATTTCTCTTGAATCCGACACTGATTATCCCTTCACTAAATTTTTTTAACCAAGTTCTTGGTGATTGTTTTAGACCATACAGTGATTTCTTTAATTTGCACACCTTCAATGATCTCATTGTATCATTATGTCTAGGTGGTAGGTTGATATATATGTGTTCCAATAAATCTCCATGAAAGAAGGCATTCTTCACATTCAGTTGCCATAATTGCGACATTTTGTTGATTGTTATATTGAGAAGTACTTTTATAGTATTCATCTTGGCTACATGTGCAAAAGTCTTTGTGTAGTCTATTTCATATGATTGGTTGTACCTTTTGGCCACTAACCGTGTTTTATATTTCTCAATTGATCCATTTGCCTAGAATTTGAGGGCATAAACCCATTTGTAGCCCACAATCTTCTAGTATGATGGGAGATTAAGTTCCCAAGTATGATTCTTCCCTTGTGCTTAAATTTCGTCACTTCTCTCCATTCTAGAACATAATTGGCTTCTTCAAAGTGCTTAGGTATAGAATAGGCTTATGCATTCATCATAAACATTTGATATTCTTTTGGAAGATTAGAGTAGGAGACATATTTGATATCATATTTAGTTGTCCCATATTTTTCCTTCCTTAGCGCAATAGGCAAATCATCACAAAAATGAGAAAAAGGAATCAAATGATTTACCTTAAGACCTTGTAGAACTAAATCAAAAGGAGAATTCGAGTCAAGCGTAGCATTAGGATCGGGCATGATGATTTGTGTACAATTTTTTAACCTTCATCTTCATTGAATTTATAGTCCTTTGAAGGTGATATAGGCAAGACCACTACAGACGATGCATTTGACAAATCACTATTCTTTGTAATATAAAAGGAAATATCCTCATGAAATGTTACATCCATTATGACATAGGTTCTCTTTTTCACTAGGTTATAACATTTATAACATTTTTGGGTAGGTGAATATCTCAGAAAAATGCATTTAACTGTCATGACATCCAATTTACCTCTGAAATTGCCATATATATAAACAAAGCAAGTATTTCGAAACACTTTCAAGAGTATATGAAGTTGTTTTTGGTTTACACACAGGAAATGGAATGGGGTACTTCCTCCTAGTACCATGCTTAGCAAAGGTTTTGATCAAATATACTACAGTTAACACAACTTCTCCCCAATCATACTTAGGGACATTGTATTCTAACAACAATGTTCTTGGCACCTCAAGTATATGACAATTTTTCCTTTCAGAGACTTCATTTTGTTGTGGAGTATTAAGGCAAGATGTCTCATGTAGTATTCAACTCTGCCCATGTAAGGGATCACCTTTGCATAGCTGGTAACAAGCCCGGATAAAGGAGGAGGGTTGCGTTAGGCTTTCAATAGCCAACGTAAAATTTTGTCAGATTTTATATCATGGATTACACAAATTATGAGCATTGCGTTGGGACGTCCCCTCTTAGTGACGCGCTGCAGATCCCGAATACAGTGAAAAATAAGCAATGATCACTACATTTTCGCTCGGATGTAGTGAATCAATTATAGAGAGGGTTCCCACATCATTGACGAGTGTGGGTAAAGAAGTTAGTCCCGCTATATTATCGCCCAAATATAGTGAATAAATTATAGAGAGGCTCTCCGTATTTTTAATATAGACAGATGCGGGGGGTAAGGAAGCTAGTCCTAGATAATAAGATTCGTATTGGTTCTTGTAATATCGGAACATTGTCCGGTAAGCTAATGGAGGTGTTAGATACTATGATTCAGAGAAAGATTTATATCTTATGTTTCCAAGAAACATAAGTGGGTTTGAGAAAAAGCAAAAGAGATTGAGGATAGAGGTTTTAAATTATGATACTCATGTAAGGAAAAGGCTCGAAACGGAGTTGGTATTATGACAAATAAAGATTTAAAGGATAGTGTAGTAGACATACAACGATATGATGACCGAATCATAACGTTGAAATTAGTGTTAGGATCAAAGGTTTTGAATATACTTTGTGCTTACGCACCCCAAGTAGGATTAGAAGATAGTATAAAGACTGCTTTTGGGGAGGAGTTAGATAAGGTGATTCAAAGAATCCCACAAAAGGAGATGATTTGTTTAGGAGGAGACTTAAATGGACATGTCGGTAAAGAGGCATTAGAATATCAAGGTATTCATGAAAACTTTGGTTTGGGGGATATAAATGAGGAAGGTAGGGAGATTTTAAATTTTGCTATGGCATTTGATCTCTTTATGGTTAATATAGTTTTCGAAAAATGAGATGAACATTTAATTACTTATAAGAGTGGCTTATCACAAACACAAATTAATTATTTTATCTATAAGAAACAAGATAGAGTGTGTTGTAAAGATTGCAGGGTAATTCCAGGCTTAACCACCCAACATAAACTTTTATTTATAGATTTACAGGTAAAAAAGTGGACAAAGAAGAAAAAAGTGCATCAAGCTATTCAGACTAAACGGTGGAACCTCAAAAGCGAGAAAGAAGGTATATTTAAAAAGAAAGTCCTTCAAGGAGATGCTTGGAATTATATCGGTACACCTTGGTGATATGTGGAACAATATGGCTATACATATTAGGAAAGTGGCGAAAGATGTGTTAGGTATGTGCAACAATATCATTAAGGAAAATATTTAGAAACTTCAATAGATGAGAGGGCGGCCAAGGGGTAGTCGACTGCCTCTGTGCAACAATCTCCCTATACCTGTTTCTCCTCTCTTTTCAGTCTACAACTAATAGGGTTTTCACCCCCTTTAAGTACTAGCATTACAAAGAACTAATTACTAAAGTGTCATTAATGAGGCTTATTTAAAGCTACATTTAAAAACATAAAAAACAACTATTAAGATATAAAACAAAATTAAGCTTCAATACTACCCTTCAAATTGGGTGAAAGATGGATGTTACACCCAACTTGCTACATAATCGGCGCAATAAACTTCTGTTAAGTACCTTAGTGAGCATATTGGCACATTGACTCTCTGACATCACATGTTCTAGCTGAAACTCTTTAGTTTGTATGTTGTCCTGTATAAAGTGACAATCAATTTCAATATGTTTTGTTCTCTCATGGAAGAAGCCCGGTTTGATGCTATGTGTAAGAGCTGACTTGATTATCCGGTATAGCTTCATGACTGATTCAATACTTCCCGAAACTTCCTGTTCTAGTGAATTAACACCCAACCATAAGTATCAACATGTTGACTCACAGTGCTTCTTTGCCATAGATCGATACTCGGCCTACGCACTAGATCACTGTGAAGCAACATTGTCTGCTTCTTACTTTTCCATGATACTATATTACTTCCAACGAGCGATATATATCCTGTAGTTGATTTTCTATTTTCAGTAGAGCCTGCCCAATCAACATCGGTATAGATTTCAATCTTTGTGTGACCATTAGCTTTATATAGTATTCCTGTCGAGGAGTTGCTTTCAAGTATCTTAGTATATGAAAGACTGCATCATATGGTACTTAGATGGTGACTGCATAAATCAACTGACAATGCTCACTATATATGCTATGTTTGGGTGTGTAATAGTCAAGTATATAAGTTTCCCAACAAGTTGTTAATATCTGGTCACATCCACTATATCAGATCCATCTTCTATTTGTAGTTTGTGATTAACATTCATAGGAGTGTATATTGGTTTACAACTCTCCATCTTAATGTCTCGCAATAATGTATACTTTTTTTATTTAAAAAATATTCGTACCTGAGTAAGCTACTTCAATGCCTAAGAAATATTGTAATTTTCTAAGATCTTTGATGTCGAATAGACAATGCAAATCTTGCTTTAACCTTTGGATTTCCTCAATGTTATCTCTTATCACAATAATGTCATCAACATATACAAGTAATAAAGTTAACTTTTCTCTCCTTTTAAAGAATAATGTGTGAGCACTCACACTCTTCTGATATCACAAGCTTATAATACTTTGGCTGAACTTCTCAAACCATGCTCTAGGAGACTGTTTCAATCCATAGATAGCTTTTTTTTAATTTACAAACTTTGTTTTCTTGATTTGCATAACTAGGTGGTAATTCCATATAGACTTCTTGTTTAAGTTCTCCTTGCAAAAATGCATTCTTCACGTCTAGCTGCCACATAGTCTAATTTTTTTGGGCTGTAATACTAATAATGACTCATATAGATGTGAGTTTTGTCAGAAGTGCAAATGTTTCCTCATAATCAATACCATATGATTAACTATAACCACAAGCTATTATAAAATTCAATATATCATTTATTGAAATACGAAAAGAATACTTATAGATTTCGGTAGATTGGAGGCATTCCTCCAATCTACCTCAAAATGATGACAGACGGCTGCACACTTGCTACCTTCCTTAATGACTCGATTTTACCCTAAAGCCTACTTATACTTAATCTAACTTGAATGACAAAAATGCCCCTAATCATTCTTAAATACTAGTAAGTGGACCGAATCTATACTAGACCCATAAAGACCCATAACGAGACCCATTATGTATCAACTTGTTTAACACTCCCCCTCAAGTTGGGTGAAAGATATTAAGAACACCCAACTTGGATAATGTGTCTTTGAGTTGCCTGCTAGTGATAGCTTTAGTAAAAAAATCAGCTCTCTAATTTATTGATTTAACATACTCCAATTTGAACTCTTGATAAGCTATCTTCTCTCTGATAAAATGGCAGTCAATTTCGATATATTTGGTTCTTTCATGATATACGAGGTTGGAAGCCATTTGAATTGTTGCACTGCTATCACAATATAGTGATATAGGATGAATAGAATTAAATCTAAGTTCATTGATTAATGATGACACCCATTTGCCTTCACACATTGCTTGGGCTATTGCTCTGTATTCAGCTTCAGCTGTAGATCTGGCAACAATAGTCTGTTTTTTACTTCTCCATGATATAATATTTTCATCAAGTAAGGTAACGTATCCTGTAGTCGATTTGCGGTCATCTTGAGATCCAGCCCAGTCTGCATCTAAATAAAGTTCAATAATAAGATGTTGATTCGAGGTTTTGGAATAAAGTAAGCCCATACCAGATATTGATTTGAGATATCTTAGAATTCTATACATTGTATTCATATGGTTCTTGGTAGGACAATGCATATATCTGCTAACAATGTCAACTACATAAGTGATATCTGGACGAGTAATAGTTAAGTATATAAGCTTACCAACTAACTTCTGATATTTGTGAATATCTCTGAATTCTTCACTATCACCACTGAACAATTTCTGATTTACTTCCATAGGAGAGTCACTTAGTTTACATTCTAGCATATGTGTTTCTTCAAGAAGAAACATCAAATATTTCTCCCGAGTTAGGAAGATATCTCGGTTGGAATAGAGTACTTCTATGCCCAAAAAATAGTGAAGTCGACCCAAATTTTAAGATCAAATAATCTGTGAAAATTCATTTTTATCTTGGATATTTCTTCAAGGTCATCTCCTGTGACAATTATGGCATCAACATAAACAACAATAATAGATATTTTGGTTCCTTTCTTGAAGAAAATCGTATGATCATTGAGGCTTTTGCTGTATCCCAGACTATAAACAGTCTTGCTGAATTTCTCAAACCAAGCTCTTAGAGACTGCTTCAACCCATAAATTGCTTTATTTAGTTTACACACTCTATTATTAGACATTTTTATATTCATTCCTCGAGACAGTTCCATGTAGACCTCTTCATATTAGTAAAGTAAAGAAGTTCATCCCAAAGTCCTCGTAAATCTGCATAGTACTCACTGATAGACCGTGTGCCTTGTTTACATTTTCTGATCTTTTCCAGTATCTCGTATTCCTTTGCAACATTTTTCTTTCTAGAATAGGCTTCGGAAACTACACACTAAATTTCATGAGCAGATTCAAGAAACATAAAGGTTTTTGTAATTGATGAAATCATTGACTGTAGCAACTATGATGATATTAAATCATCTTCTCTTCTCCAGGTAGGATAGTGTGTATCATGAGTCTCTAGGATTGGTATTTGACCCATTAGGTGTGCCCATCTCCCCCTTGCTATAATAGTCAGTTCCACAAACCTAGACCATTCCAAGTAATTTCTGCGATCGAGCTTAATAGTTGTAATCTGAAAATTGTCTTTTTTTCTAATGAAAAACACTGTTCACCTGTGTGGAAGGAACTGTCAATCCCTTTTCCTTTACCAGCCATAGATCAAGAAATATGATAGAACTTATCTGGTCTGCTTCAATAATCTGATTCCTCCAATCTGCCAAATTTGAATAGATGAGAATAGGGCTTCGTTTATCTCCCTAGAGAAACCTTAGAATTAGGTCTCTTTTACTAAGTCTCAATCAAAGCAAAAATTATGTTTCTGAATCTATCTTTGATGGCAAGTCAGACCTTTTTGAAAGTAAATAACGCAGTGACAAATATTCTTTAAATCAGTCACGATTAGAATGAGACAATCACAATGTAAAGTAGTCATGATTTGCGAGATTTGAAGTTGTCAAGAGTACACTTTGAATCAGTCACAATTAGAATGTGACAATCACAATGTAAACCAGTCACGTTTTGAATCAGTCACAATTAGAATGTGGCAGTCACAATTTAAACCAATCACAATCCTGCCGTCCACGCCAAGTCACGAATTCAAGCTATCACGATTCTAATATGATTTTTATCTGTCACGATTCCAAGTCAGGCAATCGTATTTATGTCAAGCAAATCACTACCAGTCACAAATGCCTCCAATCTGATTTTTATCCACAAATACTTTTATTTCTTCTTCACACATAAAGAAAAAACTCGATCCACTGATTTTCTTCTTCCAATATCATCGATATAAATGCCATATAGACTCTGATACCATATTATAAAATTCAATATATCATTGATTGAAATACGAAAAGAATACTTACAGATTTCGGCAGATTGGAGGAATGCCTCCAATCTGCCCCAAAATGATGATAGACGACTGCACACTTGCTACTTCCCTTAATGACTCGATTTTACCCTAAAGCCTACTTATACTTAATCTAACTTGAATGACAAAAATGCCCCTAATCATTCTTAAATACTTCTAAGTGGACCAAATCTATACTAGACCCATAAAGACCCATTATGTATCAGCTTGTTTAACACAAGCTACCAATCTTGCTTTATATCACTCTAATATCCCATATGCTTTGAATTTCACGGTATACACCCACTTGTAATTGACTCCTTTTCTCCCTGGTGGTAGATCACTACTTCCCAAGTCTGATTCTTCTCAAGTGCCAGTAGTTCAGATTTCATAGCTTCTACCCAGTGTTTATGCTGTGAAGCTTTAAGAAAATTTTTAGGAACTTGGTGTAATTCAGCTTTTAACATAAAATTCTGGTAACTGGATGATAACTGATCATATGAGATAAATTACGTAATAGGATACTTACCACATAACCTTTTTCCTTTTCGAAGAGCTATGAGAACATCCAATTCATCACTGCCTGCTTCTTTAAAAGTTTCAATTGAATCTGAGGAAGGTTCTTCCCCTTGGTTCGTGGTGTTTATAGGATTGAACATTATTATATTTCTCTCCTCCTTTTTATGCACTTCACCTTTTTTTCTTCTTGTTGTTGATCATTTTATGCAAGAGAGTAGTTTTCATCTGTTTCATCATTAATGATGTTCATTGGAAGAACAGTCTTTTCAATTGTAGAATTTGACGTACTAGCAGAATTTTTGAAGAAGGGAGAAGTTTCAAAGAATGTTACATCCATGGAAATATATTTCCTATGAGAATTAGGATCATAGCAAACATACCCCTTTTTTCACAAGAATATCCAACAAATTTATCGCCCTTGGAACAAGTTTATCTCGGAATTGACTCTGAACATGGACATAACAAACACATCCAAACACTCTAGGGATAAGGTGAAATAGATTAGTTTCAGGCTTGATCAAGTGAAATGGAGATTTGCTATCAAGAATCACAGACGAAGTCTATTCATGAGATACACTGTAGTAAGAACAACTTTAGGCCAGAAATATTTAGGAACACTATGCTCCTGAAGTAGGGTTGGTGCAATTTCCAAAATATGTCTATTTTTTCGTTCAACTACACCATTTTATTGTGGAATATAAGTACAAGAAGTTTGATTAATGATGTCATAAATTTGAAGATATGATTTCAACTTAGAATTACAGAATTCACCTCATTATCAGATCTAAGAGTCTTAATGGTGTACCCAAAATAAGTCTTAATGAGACTGTGAACCATAGTAAAAATCGATGATACTTCTGATTTAGATTTCATAACATGAACAAAAGTAAGTCTGAAATAGTCATCAATGAAAGTAATAAAGTATTTAAAACTTCCCAAGGAAAGTATCAAACATGGACCCCATACATAAGAATGAATTAACTCAAATGAAACGGACGACTTAGACCCACTACTAGGAAACGAGGCTCTATGATGTCTAGCCCTCTGACATACATCACATTGGATAACTAGATCCCTTGAAATTACAATAGGGACAAATTTATGAAGTCTAGACACTGGTAAAGGACCTAACCGGCTATGCCAAAGTCTTATCTCTTCTTCTGTAGAGGTGGCTGCCAATGCTCTTCTCTGTATTGCAGTGCATAGTCCAGGAAGTATATACAACTCATTCCTTAGTTCACTACGTCCAAAGGTTCTTCCTGTCATCAGATCCTAAAAAACACAACCAGATGGAGAAAATGTAATCGAACAGTTCATGTCCCTAACCAAAGAACTTACAGAAAGTAGATTCACTCGAAATTTAGAAATGTATATCACTGAATTAAGCTTAAGATTTTTCCCTTCAATTACTCCCTTTCCTTCCATTGGGATTAAGGAACCGTCTGTCACCTTTACGTACTGAGGTGTTTGAGTAACTTTATAATATGTAAAGTTAGACTTATCGCCTACCATATGATTGGTAGCCCCTGAATCAATTACCCAATAATTGAAACAAGTAGAATTTTTATAAGAGAAGTTACCACTGATACTATAGGAAGTAGGGGAGCTTATTTCAATATTCGATGCTGAGGCGGAAGGCTCGTCACACAGTCTTTCTATCTCTAAAAGTTGCCTCTTCAATTCGGCCATTTCATCTTTAGAACTTACCTCTATCTTTTCTTTCTGAGATATAGCTGCCACATGACTGCCATAATTCTTATACTCTACTGGTTTTCCAATTATTTCTCAATAATGTTTTCGAGTGTGTCTTTTCTTTCCACAATGAGTACATTGTAGCTTGTTCTTATCTTCATAATTTTGAAATATTCCTCTTCCACGACCTTTGACTGAATCTCTACCTATTTGATAATTAATGTAACCTCTACCAGCAAATGCAAATTTCTCAGTTTTAATCTGTTCCCCTTTCTCTAAATTTTTTCAATCTTCTTCTCTTAACAAAAGAGAATATACCGTTCCTAGTGATGGCAGTTCTTCTTTGCTAAGAATATTCAACTTGGTTGATTCATATTCAAGTGAGATTCACCAAAGTAGATCAAATACCTTTTTAATTTCACCCTCGGCTGTTCTCTCTTTTACACAGTGGTTGCACTTATTTTCTACAATATATCTTTGTTCATTCCATAGTTCCCATAATTCTCCATAATACTCATTTATGATCTCATATTCTTTGGCAATGTTCCTTTGCTGAGAATATGCTTTTTCAACTGCAACCCAAATTTCTGCAACCGATTCCATGTACATGAACGTTTTGCTAATGGATTGATTCATTTATTGAAGAAGCCAAGAGCTTACCAAGGCATAATCCTTGGACAATCTCTCAAATTCTGCACTGGTCTCATCTGGGGCTGATTTTGTTTAACAATTGATAGCTTCTCTCGAGAGCGTAGGATAAGCTCAATTGATCTCGCCCATTCTCTAAGATGCACAAGTTATAAACGAACCATCATAATGAAGTCCACACACTAATTTGCTTATCAAGACAACTATTGGCTCCAATTCAAGCAGTTTTGAATCACTTCTGCTGAAATTTTTCATGCGTATACAAAGTTCAGTTCTTCAGAGCGATGCCATTGGTATTTGATGGCCTTCGTAATTCATACTCAGCATTCCAGATGCCCCATTCTGGATCAGATTCTTCAGAATCGATATAGTGGGATGACCTTTTCCCAACTGCTATTGCACATGTATCTAAAAAGTGTGAATTAAGTGCTGATCCAATCGAAGAAGCCCCTTGGTTAAGATACCAAAAAATATTCAGCGACAGACTGGATGTTCGGCAAGAGATTAAGGCATTCTCTTGGTTGAAAGATATTTCTGGATGTAAATGAAGAAACAGAAAGTCGTAGATTCATCCCCTACCTCAACTTGTTGCGATGAGCTGATCACTTAAGATAGATTAAATAGAAATTTTGCCCAAATTTCTGGCTAGTCTTATGAACTTCCACACACGACCACGACTATCATTCAATGGAGATTCCTTGTTGTCGTTCAGCAGAGATTCAACACAGATTCCACACACCTAAGCTCTCGTACCATGTGCAACAATATCATTATCATGTCCAGCAATATCATCAAGGAAAATATTTAGAAACTTCAATAGCTGAGAGGGCAGCCAAGGGGCAGTTGGCTACCACTGTGCAGCCGTCTCCCCATACATGTTTCTCCTCTCTTTTCAGTCTACAGCTAATAGGGTTTTCACCCCCTTTAAGTACTAGCATTACAAAGAACTAATTACTAAAGTGTCATTAATGAGGCTTATTTAAAGCTACCTTTAAAAACATAAAAAAAAACAATTATTAAGATATAAAACAAAATTAAGCTTCAACAAAGTGAATCTAAGGGAGGTGTACCGGCACAAAAAGAAGCTTGTGGTGGAGTGAAGTAGTGCAAAATAAAATCAAGGCAAAGAGGGCATGTTACAAATTACATTATGCTAAGAAAACTAGTGAAACTTTAGAGGCGTATAAGAAAGCAAAAAAAAACAGCAAAGGCCATTAGTGAAGCAAAAGCTAAAATTTGGGAGGAATTATATAAAAAACTCAACTCAAAAGAGGGTGAAAGAGATATTTTTAGGATAGCTAAGGCTAGAGATAAGAAAACTAAGGATCTTAATTTTGTTAGATGAATGAAAGACGAGGATGAGAAAATTCTAGTAGTAAATAATGATATAAAAAATAGATGAAAAAACTATTTTTATAAGCTTTTTAATGAAAATAAAGATGTTAGTATTAGCTTAAGAGAGTTAGCCAAATCAAAAAAGTATATAAACCACAATTTCTACATACGTATTCAAAAGAATGAAGTCAAAGAGGCTCTTAAACATATGAAGGATAGTAAATCGGTAGGACCAGATAATATTCCTACAGAAGTTTGGAAAATACTAGGACAAATAGGAATCACTTGGCTCACAAGACTATTTAATGAAATATGGAGAAACCAAAAGATGCTCGAGGAATGGAGATCGAGTACACTTATACCCATATAAAAGAATAAGGGAGACATTCAGAATTGTGTGAATTATCGAGATATCAAGTTAATGAGTCATACTATGAAATTGTGGGAAAGAATTATCGATTGTAGGTTAAGACAAGTATAAAGTACAACAGAAAATCAATTTCGATTCATGCCAGGTAGATCTACTATTGAAGCGATTCACCTTTTGAGACGTCTTATGGAACATTTTAGAGCAAAAAAGAAAACCTTCACATGATATTTATTGATCTAAAAAAAGTTTATGATAGGGTACTAAGGTAGGTTCTTTGGAAAACCTTGGAAAAAAGAGGTATCCCATTGACATACATTAACCTTATAAGACACATGTATGATGGTGCAAAAACATGTGTGAGGACTCATGAAGGAATGACAGACTTCTTTGAAGTTAATATTGGGTTATATAAACCACAAACTAGTACGATATGGGCGGTACGCCCTGGGACCCTTATAAAGGGTCCTCGGCCGACCGAAACCCGCGGGTTTCCTCTCTCTTTTTGGGTTCCTCAAGCTCCCTAAGAGCCGGTTTTCACCTCCTTGGTGTTCAAAGCTCCAAAATTGTGCCCTACGGTGTCCGTGCAAGCCTCCAAACTCGGATTTATGTATATTTTTAATGTTTTTCCTTTTTTTTCCTTTATATTTATTGTTTTTTGTATTATTTCGTTTATTTTTTTTTAATGACAAAATATGAAGTTATTAAGTGCGTGTATACGATTTTTATTGTATTCATGAAATGGGAGACACTCCATTTGAGTGTTATTTGAAGATTAAGGGATTTACGAAGTGCTTTTATTTTCAGGTTTTTGTTTGAATTAAAGTACTCCATTGAGATGGCAGTAAAGGGTGGTAGAGACTCCCATTATCGGTCTGATGATCCGGCATGGTAGTGGGGTATACCAGTTGAGGGTTTCAGGTTAAAGATTAGATGCTTATTTTGTGAAAAGGTGGTTAGTGGTGGAATTTTAAGGTTGAAACATCACTTAGCATAAACCAGGAAAGAAGTTGCTCCATGCACAGGCAGAGTTAGAAGTTTGTCAAAAGGTATTAAATGGTAATGCCTGCAGATAATTCAGAGCATAAAGGAAAGGAGACAACAAAAGGATGATTTCTAGACGTGTGAAGAAGTTGATGATGCTACTGCCACTGGAGTTGGATTCACTGATAGTTTGCCTTCAGATGCTAGAATAGAGATTAGTAGTAGCAATTCACAAGCACCTAGCAGGGGAAAGAGGGTTGCAGCTGAAGACTTTGAAGGTGGCAGAAGAGGAAGTTCAGGAAGGAGTAGAGAAAGAGCTTCTTCTAGCATACATTCATTCGTTCCTCCTTCCACTAAACCTGGTGCTCAACCTGGAATTCGTGCTGCTATAGCTTCAGAACAACTGCATGATCAGGCAGACCTTGCAGTGGGAAGATGGTTTTATGATACATGCATTCCATTTAATGCAACAAACAATTTTTATTTTCAAGCAATAACAGATGCAATTGCTAACATTCGTCCAGGATACAGGATACCCTCTTATCAGAAATTGAGAGGAAAGATATTATATCAGACCGTCATTGAAGTGCAACAATATTGTTCGACTTTGAGACAGTCGTGGAAGGAAACGGGATGCACTATCATGACAGATGGATGGATCGATAAGCGAGGAAGGACATTGCTAAACTTTCTTGTATTTTGTCCTAAAGAACTCATGTTTTTGACATCTCTAGATATGTCAGAGGAGAGGCACACTACAAAGATCCTACGACAAGAATTTGATAAGGTTATACAGGAGGTTAGGGTGGAGAATGTAGTCTAATTGATTAGAGATAATGCAGCTAACTACAAAGCAGCTGGGAAGGAGTTAGCTTGATATTTATGGGACTTTCTATTGGACACCATATGCAACCCATTGTTTAGATCTCATTTTAGATCTCATCCTTGATAACATTGGTGAGATGGATGAAATAAAGGCAACAACTGAGTGTTGCCAAGATATTATAAAATTCATTTACAACCATGCATTTGTTTTGTGTATGATGAGGAGATATACAGAAGGTGCAGAGCTTCTTCGCACAGCTGCAACTCGGTTCGCAACAAACTTCTTATCTGTACAGAGTATTGTGAGACAGAAGCAAGCTTTGAAGAGAATGTTCTCCTGAGATGAGTGACAACAATTTGCAGAGTTGCCTCAAAATAGAAGAAATAGAAAGTTAGAATGAGATTGCAGAAACAGTTTTTAGAAGTTCATTTTGGAATGCATGTGTCAGATTATTGAAAATTACTTGTCCTTTAGTAAAAGTTTTGAGATTGACTGACAGCGAGGAGAAACCATCTATGGGCTACCTTTATGAAGCCATGGACAGCGCAAAAGAAGCCATCAGAAATAAGTTTAATGAAAAAAAGAGAGATTATGTGCCCGTGTGGAAAATAATTGATAGTAGATGGAATAAACAATTGCATAAGCCTATTCATGGAGCAACCTACTATCTAAACCCATCATTCAGGTACTCAACAACTTTCAAAAGAGACGGTAAGGTTAATCGAGGAATCATTGATTATATCGATAAATTAGTCCCTAATGAGAGCATAGCAGATGTGATACATCGAGAGATGGAGATATATGATAATGCTCTTCACTTGATGGGTTTGCCTGTTGCAATTCGCAACCACACTACGATGCGTCTAGGTAAATTGTTTATTTTCATATTTAAGTTACATCTTATATTACTGTGGATTATTATGTCTCTCATGTTTGTCTTTTTTTACAGATGTTTGGTGGAACAGGTTTGGAAGTGATTGTTCAAACCTTAGAGATTTTGCAGTGATAGTCTTAAGCCAAACCTCTAGTGCAACAGGTTATGAAAGAAATTGGAGTGTTTTTAATACATCCATATAAAAAAGCGCAACAGGTTGAAACACAAAAGACTTAATGATTTGGTTTATATTCGTTGTAACATGCGCCTTTGTGAAAGGTAATGTTGTATTACTTTCAAATTTTCAATTCAATATTGTTTAACTTCAGTCTCCAATTGTTAATATTATTTACTAATTATTTATCTTTGTTTGTGTCGTAGGCAATTAAAAAAAGTAAATAGAGAAGAAAGTCAGTTCGATCCAATAAGTTTGGATAATTTTGATATATTAGAAGATTGGGTTATGGAAGACACTGAAGAAAATGCCCTCCTAATTGAAGAAGACGTTGTCTGGATTAATTTGGAATGAGCACAACAACATCATGGAGATGAAGAATTTGATTTCGAAGAAGGTGTCGTTGATGATGATGAGGAGGATCTGCAATAAGGAGAAGATGAAGATTATTTAGTTGATGATCCTGATTACAATTTGTAAAATGTAACATTGTATTTAATGTAACTGTAAACTGTATATATATTTCATTTTTTGGATTCAAAATATGTAAATTTGGATGCAATTATTCAATGTTGAATGCTTAATCTGTACTAAACTTACATTATATGAATTTAAAGCAATTACCAAAATGAAGTCAAAGAGGCTCTTAAACATACGAAGGGTGGTAAATTGGTAGGACCATACAATACTCCTATAGAAGTTTGGAAATTCCTAGGAGAAACAGGAATCACTTAGCTCACAAGATTATTTAATGAAATATGGAGAAACCAAAAGATGCCCGAGGAATGGAGAGTGAGTACACTTATACCCATATAAAAGAATAAGGGAGACATTCATAATTTTACGAATTATCGGGGTATCAAGTTAATGAGTCATACTATGAAATTATGGGAAATAATTATCGAACGTAGGTTAAGATAAGTATTGAGTACAACATAGAACCAATGTGGATTCATGCTAGGCAGATCTATTGTTGAAGCGATTCACCTTTAGAGACATTTTATGAAACATTTTAGAGCAAAAAAGAAAGACTTTCACATGATATTTATTGATCTAGAAAAAACTTACGATAGGATACCGAGGGAGGTTCTTTGGAAAACCTTGGAAAAAATAAGTATCCCAATGACATATATAAACCTTATAAGAGACATGAACAATGGTGCAAAAACATGTGTGAGGACTCATGAAAGAATGACATACTTCTTTGAAGTTAATATTGGGTTACATCAATGATCAACTTTAAGTCCATACTTATTTATAATGGTGATTGATGAGTTAATAAAACATATTCAAGATGAAGTACCTTGGTGTACGTTATTTGCATATGACGTGTTAGTGGAGGAGTTTAAGGGAAAAGTTAATAGAAAATTGGAACTATGGAGAGAAACATTAGAATGTAATGGCTTGTGACTTAGTGGAACAAAAATAGAATATATGAAAAAGTTTAAATACCTAGGGTCAATTTTTAAGAATGATGGAAGAATTGATGGAGATATTATGTATATAATTAATACAAGTTGGTTAAAATGGAGAGGAACATAAGGTATTCTTTGTGATAAGAAGATATCATTAAAGTTAAAAGATAAATATTATAGAACAACAATTAGACCTGCCATGTTTTATAAAGTTAAAAGATAAATATTATAGAACAACAATTAGACCTGCCATGTTTTATGTTCTAAGTGTTGGGCAGTTACTCATCAACATCAACAAAAGATGCATGTGACAGAAATGAAGATGTTGAGATGGATGAGTGGTCATAAAAAAAAGACCGTATACATAATGAGGTTATTAGAAACAAATTAGAAGTGACACCAATAGAGGATAAAATGAGAGAATGTCGTTTAAGGTGGTTTGGACATTTAGAAAGAAGATTAAAAGAATAATCTCTAAGAATGTATGAAAAACTAAATTTTGAAAGTATTAAAAGAGGTAGAGGACGACCATAAAAGTGTTGGAAAGAAACAATAAAGAATGATCTAGCTTATTGTGAGTTAACTCCTAACATGACAAATGATAGCGCTTTGTGGAAACAAAGAATCCATGTAGCCGACCCCGTCTAGTATGGGAAAAAGGCTCAGTTGTTGTAGTTGTTGTATAAGCATGTGGACGGCCTTCCAAATCTCAGCAGCTGATTCAAGAAACATAAAAGTGTTCCTATAGTTGGTCATGGGTTGAATCAGTCACGCACTCACAAACGTGTTCTCTTTACACCATTTGAGGCAGGTTGAATCCTCAATAATTGGCCTGGGACTCTCGCCGGTCAAGTATTCCCATCTTCCTCTCGTCAAGATTGCAAGTTCCACAGAACGTGCCCATTGTAAATAATTTTTTCTATCCAATTTGATGTTTGTAATTTGAAAATCTTCTCATTTTTCGTTACTCAGGGAATATTATATTCAATAGTTTTACCTTTATCGGGCATTGTCGCCCCCTTTCGCTAAAGGGTCCCCCTTTTCCTTTTTTCTCACAAATACCTTTGCGCAACTAACATTTTTGGTCTGCAAGCTGCCAATTCTGCCTATTTGTGCTTCCTGAATCAGCCAATACACTCCTTGATCTGCGCCATACACGTGTTGGCTGCCTCTGGGTGCCTGGTCGACTGCTTGATCTTCTGCATAGTAGCTAGCCAGCAAAAATTTCTCTTAATGCCACGATTAGGCTCTCATACCATGTAGATTTTTCACTACAAATTTCATTAATACAAAGGAATATACAAAGGAGCCCAGTTGTCTCTCTCTTCTATTTTCTTAATCACACCGTAACCCTATGGGGTTACTTACTTTATAATAAACACAAAAGACTAAAACACCCTTATACTAAAGAAACTCTTCCTAGCAGCTCCAGGACAGGAACCAATCCAATTATAAATGGATCCAAGACCATTTCTCTAACAGTAACCACTACATAAAGTTATAACTTATAAGATATATGCAAAATATTCAACTATAACCTTTAACATCATATTATAAAAATTAAAAGGACATGAAAAATGGAAATCTGGCCTGAGTCAGAGAGCAATCTAAGTAGAATAACACTCATCCACTAAAAAGAGACATGGTGGGGCCTATAGCTCAGAGGATAAGAAAAGGAACAACGAAAGAGATTAAGAAATTACTGGAAACATCAAAGTTATCAGCTCTCCCTCAATTTTCAGAAGCTCCTGCATGCGCTTTGCCCAAGCGAACCTCATGTTTGGTTCAATAGCACAGAAAAACCTACAAATTCCAATCAAATCACTACAACAAGCATAGAGAAACTAGCAGAGCTCATAGGTATAGAGGAATTGATCAAGCTGACTCATGACTAAGTGTAGAGGAGGAAGCTGACGTGTAATCAAAAATTAAATCAAACAACTCTGTTGTCCTCCAAGTGAAAAAGTCTGCAGCAACAAAGGTGAAGTTATCCGAGTTTGGGGCTGAAGAGAACAACTGCACAATGACAGACAAAGCAACAAATATTCATGGGAGCAAAACCCCACTTTTGAGGAGAAAATTTACCAAATGCAAAATATTGAAAAACTAAACAAAAACATTACATCGACTGACAACCCATTCACTGTCCACAAGGCAAGAATATGTGACAATTTAACATAACACATGTGATCCCACCTAAGGATGCCAACATGAATTTAAGACATAGGTTACCTGGTGCAGAGTAGCAAAAATAATGTGTGTACATATTATATTATATATGTGTGTATGTATGTCCACTATCAAACTGATAAGTGAGATATAAACCACCTCTCTCTCTCTCTCTCTCTCTTTCTCTCTCTCTCTCTCTCTCTCTCCAATGAAATCTGCCCAGGACTTCTTGACTTCTGGCCAATGCTGGCAAATACAGTGTTTGCCAGAGGCACACTGTGAACTCAATGTGCTTAATAAAATTTCGGCATTTTTATCTTCTCCTTCAACCATTGTTTTCTTTTTCCTTCTATACCTTTTTCTTCTTCTTCTTTTTTCCCCGAAATGCCCTTTTTCCTTATTCCTCATATTTATTTTCAAAGAAAAAGTGTTGTTTACAAGAAAAAGATGAAGTGAACCCGTATATGTTGTCTGAGTAATTATTGTCCACAATACATAACCAAACACATCCAACACAATCGACCACTGACCAATTGACAATCTACCTAAGTGAAGTATCCACGTGGCATTGGCTAAAACATGGCAAGAGACAACAATCCCATAGATTATACGCAGCTTCAAGAGTTTGACTTACACATACTCAAGGACTGGTGATGAGTCTATGCAGCTTCGTTTGATTTATTTGACCATAAACATGGGTCCTACTTACAGCGTACCTGGTAGTTATGTTAAAATCGTAGATATCTCAAAGAACAATATCACAATATACTACTCTGCTCATGTAAGAGTATATTGAATTAGCGGCATATGCCTTGGTTCTATGCCTTTATAGAGGTGGATTTCTGGCATATGCCACTGATAGAAAGACCATTAGGAAGATGTCGACCTTTCCACCACCCCTACTGCTTACTGTAGGCTGACTGTAACCGTGAGTGGCTGTGGGACTACTAGAAAATAGATTTCAAAAAGTTATATTTGTCAGGAAATCTTGGACGCATAAAAAAAGTACTAAGTGAGCAGAATTTTAACAAATATGGTTTTGAAGTCCAATTTTGTATGAAAAAGTATATAATAACACTGAAAAATGGATTATAAAGTCAAAGATACAAAAAGTAGAACATGAAGTTCAAAAAGTAATTACCAAATAAAGTGAGTACCATGAAAAATAGAAATATCTCAAAAATCTCAAAAACATGTGTGAGGACTCATGAAGGAACGACAAACTTCTTTGAAGTTAATATTGGGTTACATCAAGGATCAACTTTAAGTCCATACTTATTTATAATGGTGATGGATGAGTTAACAAAACATATTCAAGATGAAGTACCTTGGTGTATATTATTTGCAGATGACATTGTATTAGTGGAGGAGTCTAAGGAAAAAGTTAATAGAAAATTGGAACTATGGAGAGAAACATTAGAAAGCAAAGGCCTCCGACTTAGTAGAACAAAGACAGAATATATGGAATGTAAGTTTGATCATTTGGCTACTTCAGAGGACATAGAAATTAAAATTGGCATATATTGAATTCCTCAAAAGGAAAGTTTTAAATACCTAGGGTCAATTTTTCAAAGTGATGAAAGAATTGATGGAGATGTTACACATAGAATTAATGCTGGTTGGTTAAAATGGAGAGGAGCATCAGGTATTCTTTGTGATAAGAAGATTCCATTAAAATTAAAAGGTAAATATTATAGAGCAGCAATTAGGCCTGCCATGTTTTATGGTTGTGAGTGTTGGGCAGTTAATCATCAACATGTACAAAAGATGTCTGTGACAGAAATGAAGATGTTGAGATGGATGAGTGGTCATACAAGAAAAGACCGGATACATAATGAGGTTATTAGAAACAAATTAGGAGTGGCACCAATAGAGGATAAAATGAGAGAACATCGTTTAAGATGGTTTGGACATATAGAAAGAAGATCAAAAGAAGAACCTGTAAGAAGGTTAGAAAAACTAAATTTGGAAAGTATTCAAAGAGGTAGAGGACGACCACAAAAGTGTTGGAAATAAACAATAAAGAATGATCTAGCTTATTGGGAGTTAACTGCTAACATGGCACACGATAGGGATCTGTGGAAACAAAGAATCCATGTGGCCGACCCTGTCTAGTATGGGAAAAGGCTTAGTTGTTGTTGTTGTATGGAATTTTAAATGTCTGATATTATTGAACTTGTTTGCAAATATCGAATTAAACCAGTAACAAGGGTTTATGGATATTGTTTCATTGCTGTTATTTTTCTAAAGTTTAAATATGGAAGAGGAATGGTACAAAAGTGTTGGAAGGAACCAATAGAGAATGATCTAGCTTTTGTTAACTGTAAGCGTGACACAGGATCGAGCACAATGGAAACAAAGAATCCATGTAGCAAACCCCATCTAGTATGGGAAAATACTTACTTGTTTTTTGTACTGGTTTCTTTCATTACTTTTTACATGTCTACGAGAATCATAAGCCTAATACGTAAAGGGCATATTTATAGTTGACTGCCACATTAAAGGGCCTCTCCCTTTATGAGAGGGTTAGTAACTTTACTACATTATACAATAGACTAGAAACTGCTAATCCTTTTATGCTAATTTTCATGTATAGAGATGCGGAAGGTAACAATGAAAGGAAAAAAGAACACAGATAAACCTCTGACCACTTCACAAGATGCCTCTTTGCAGTTGTTACGCTAATAATATGGAACAGTGCTACAAATCTTACTTCTTTAGCATATGCCATGGCCGTTTCTGCTATGTCCAAGCCTACAACATAACGTTCAGGGCTGGCAAGAGCCACTACATCATAACCCTGCAGAAACACAAAGAAGCAAATTGAGAAAAGGAAATAAAAGAAACAGAAAGAGAAGTTTATCAACCAAATAAAAACCTCGAGCACAAAAAACTTTCCCTGACAAAGGAAGAACAAACCTATGACATAAACCACATAAAAGTTTGTCACTTTAGTTATTTAACAAACTCGCTATATGCCAAATCAAATTGTTTTCCACCTATCTGGAACGACCATGACAGAGTTTGGGGCTAAAACCAAGTCAGTATATCCTCTTAAAGGCAACAAAATGAACTCTAGCTACTCTTTGTATTCACCTACTTCCAGATTAACCAGCAAGCTTCTTTTGGTAATTGTACTTAATGATGAAAGAACAGAAGAATTAGTGAAAAGCCAAATTGTAGTTGACCTCTAGCTAACTTTTGCAGAGTAATAAGCCAGTACAGCAACTAAGAACATTAAAATCTACGGCTGACTCGCTCTATTGTTCTAGAACTGAAACACAAGCAAATGAAATTCTAATAAATAAATGATAAAACTGTAAATGAAACAAATATCAATTCCTAAAAATCAATTTGAATATAACTTCTTAACAGATCAAGGTTCGAAAGTGTCATACACTACCGCATCCAGGGACGAGGGCTTTGCCATTTGGGAGTGATCCACTCTCAACAAGATGAAGAACCACTGGAGTTGGCTGTCCTAAATCCCAAGGAGTCAATCCGTGCTGCCAACATTTATTCCATCCATCTGCACCTCAAAAGAATGATGTACGTGATTACTGGAATACATCTTATGCACACACATGCACAAAAAAAAGAAATCCACTCAGTCGCTGGCCAAGCATCATTATCCAACGTAACATTTTCAGTGAAAAATGAGACATTTAACCATATAAATTAGCGCTTTACCCAGTCAATTCTACTTGATATCGCAAGAACAAGTTTGCTTGCAATAATTTAATACCACAAAAAAAATATACAGAGCACGTATACTATGAATGAAGTGCCTATAAAACCGCCATCTTGCAAATAAACCAAAAGTCGATCCTTTCTCTGTTACATGGATTCATAGTACCACTGTAACATATCTTGAGTAATACCTTCATATCTGAACACCAATATCATCCCTAATACTCTTTAGGCCTTCCCATGCTTTCCTTGCCTTTTGATAATGGACGATACCGAACTTCTGACATGCCCCAAGGTAATTGGTTTCTCGCACCAACTATTTCCCATCCATCAAGACCAGCAATATCAATACCAACTTTATTAATGTTCAAACACCAACTTTGTTGCTGCATCAACACCACTTGTGCCTCTTTGTCAATGTCCAATTCGCAACGTCTCAAGAGTCCCAAACAGACATGCTAAATGTATTGAAACATACATATAATCGAGTTTCTGCATCCAATTACTAAAACTACATTAAGATGAACTTCAATACCACAAATTCGACACCATCAATCTCAATAGTCAAGAACTACCAATCTGAATACCACAAATTGAAAATCCATCTACTGAAACTACATTAAGATGCATATGACACCTAAATACATCGAAAGCATCCAGGTATTAGTTTCTCTCCCCAAATGGTTCCACATGCAGCAAGACCAGCAATATCAATGGCACAAACTCAAAATCCATCCACTAAAACCACATTAAGATGCAAATGACACCATGCAGAACTGGTTAAGGCATTCAAAAAATAGTCAAGAACCTCGCCCGTCACAAAAGCCAAACACCAACAAACAAATCCAACGGTTTCACCAAAAAGAAGTACAAATAAACCAATCAGTGTACAATTAAAGCATCACCTAAAGGATCCTGCAAGAGCTCTTGAAGCTTCCCAGACGGCTGGATGGTTGTGTTCTTGCTCGTCTCTTCCTCACGCTTGTCGTTGTTGTTGGACTCCATCTTCAGCAGATGAGCGTGCAGCTTGAACGGACGGGAGGAAGGTACGGTTACGGGCACGGAAAGGAGGGTCCGGGAGCGGCAAAGGCCGTGACTGATAAGGGCATGCATTGCTGTTGAGCGTTGACTGTTTGGCACCCCTCTCCTTCACAGGTGGCCCGGTAGGACGGGAAACTTGGGGTGTCAATTGGTCGGATTTAAACGCCAACCTGAATCCAGTTCAAATTCATCACTGGGATTTGGTTACAAGCTAGAGGTGGCCAGTTTGGACTCGGCTCGGTGGGTTGAATTGGATCCGAACTACTCCTAGAACCAACTGGGACAAGATTCTAGAGACCTTGCGGTTCGGTTTCGATTTCGCCTATTGTGAAACCGAATTGTGGGACTGACGACGAAAGTCCCAAAATTTCCTTTTTTTTCTTTTCTCTTTTTTCCTTTATAAAACCCTACATTTGTTTCACGCTTCGATTAAAAGACTAACCAACATGGTTAGTGCTCGTGACCCGTGCTAATCATTTCGAGTTAGGAAAGCCTTTACTAAGATTGCAAGGTTGAACAAGGTTTTGTAAAAGTAAGAAAGCAAAGTTGTGAAAAGTAAGAAAGCAAAGTGCATAGAAAAATAACAAATAATTTGAAAGAAAGGTATGCAAAAAGGTACATGACTTGTTAACACTGTATAACTTAGAAAGCAAGACTCTTACTAAATATGAAAGCAAAAAGTACTCTTTGTTATTATATGCGAATGCCCAAGACTCATATAAAGTTATCAAGTAATTCATATGAAGGAGTTTGATTACATAACAACAACAATTAAGTCTTTTTTCTTACTAGATGAGGTCGGTTATATGGATTTTTTGTTTCCACAAAGCACTGTCAAAATTTGTAAAATCCATGATAAATAAGTCTGACATAGTTTTATGTTGATTGTCGAAAGCCTAAATCAAGAGTTTGATTACATAATCATATCAAATTCATATTTGTCAGCTCATATTCTCTTTTTGATAAATGCTTAACGTCCTCACCAAGCGACATATACTTCTTCTACTGCTCCTATTATCCTGAATTTTCCAAAATATACTTCTTCTACTGCTCCTATTATTCTGATTTTTCCACAACCCACAAACAGGACGGAGAATACCTGACCTGAAACTTGCCCGACCTGTACCTGCTATATATATATATATATATATATAGAGAGAGAGAGAGAGAGAGAGAGAGAGAAGGAGTGGACGTGGACCTCACCAAGCCAAGATATAAGATCACGATCTGGAGATAAGCGGACTCGAACAGGTAGGGCGGTAGGCACTACTTAAGCTTTAGCCCATTTGTACCAGTCACCGGTTTACGGATGAGTGCTATAAAGGCTACTATTCCTTCAGTAAGAGAAAAGAGTCAACTATAGGAGCCCCATCACAAAAGGGATTGCGACTCGCCTTACAATGTAAGCACACGCGCCAAGAGCCCACTCTACGGTAGGGTGGTAAGGGTGAGGTTCGGCCGGCTTATGGTGGCTTGGCGTATTTTTTCTTTCGTAGCTTTGGGGTCTTAGAGTCTCTTTGAACGTATTCATAAAAAAAATGCAACAAGGTAAAAAATAAGCACTTCAATGATCTAGTTTTCATCTATTATAACATGCAGTTTCGATAGAGAATCTTCTTCTTCTATTGTTGAGTGGAACTTCTTCTTATATGGTTGAGCCTTTTGATTTATGGTATGCTCGACTTAAAGTGCAAATGACTTGTATATTAATTCATGTTGGTGTCACGTTCTTTCTTTTTTCACATCAAAACAAGTCAAACTAAATAGGATCCAACATTCATTGTGTTACTTTGGGTGAATATATGTGCTAACAAATGAGTTCAATATTAATAATTTAAAATATATATTAAGTAAATATTTTTAATACATATTAATTAGTATATATTAATAATATGCCAACTAATTAATTAGTATTCAATATATATTACTTAGTATTGTTAAAAGTATATTAATATATTTATAATATTTAAAACTATTTGTATATTTATCAGAGTATTCATGTTTGTAGGGGTATCTCTTATTTTTCACGACAAAAACAGGTCAACCTGAATAAGACTCAAGGTTTTCCGTGTTACTTTGGGAGGAGAGTATGGAGCACTGCTGCGTCTCGTGTCAAAAACAATGCAAAGACACGAATGGAAACACCTCCTGATCTAACCTTGGTCGTTAGCTCATACAAAATGGGCGGGAAGAACACGAAAGTGGTGCCGAACGCCAAAATCTCACCGCCTCTCTCTCTCTAAACTCGTGCGAAAGGAGGCAGGAGAAGTGAGCGAAAATGCGGATTCTGGAGGTGCCGCCGAGAATGCGATCGCCTGCCGGAGAATCCGCCGAGGCCGCTACGACCACGCACGGCCAAATAATGGACGGGATCGAGTCGTGCATCCATCAGGTGGAGCTCCTCTCGCCGGAGAACCTCCAGCCGGAGCTTTCCGTCGCCCTCCGAGCCTCCCTTACCCGCCTCTCCGCTCTTCCCCTGCCTGCGGAAAACGTCAAGGTCCGTCTCTGGAAGCTCAGCTACCGCCTCTGGAATGCCTGCGTTGACCTCGCCAACACCGCCGGAACTGGCAAGCCCAGCCCGTCCTTCCATGAGGAGCACGCCAAGCTCCGGCAGATCGCCGCTGATCTTCTCACCTCTGCCGGAGCCATCGCCGGAATTCCATCCGCAAATCTCAAAGCGGCCTCGTTCCTGCACAAGACTGGAGTGCTTTGGCACGGACTGAAACGCTTCGACCTCGCCTCTACGTGCCTTGATCGAGCCGCTGATCTTGCTGCCAGGATCGAACCCGCCGTCGGCGAGGAGGAGCGCCGATTCCTTCTGGATCTAAATGTCTCCCGGGCCGCAACGGCGTTTGAGTCACCATCTGGGCGCGTTCTGTCACTCGCTTTGCTCGGCCGATCGAAGAAGCTAGTCGCTGGTGACCCAGAGAAGCACCGGGTGCTCGCCGATCAGTACCTTAGCTTCGGCAAGCAGCTGCTTTCGAGAGACGAGAGATCTGGCGGAGAGGAATCGATCAAACTCCTCAATGAGGCTTTGGATCTCAGCGAGAGAGGACTGAAGATCGCGGAGAGCGAGGAGGAGGCCGTCGCGCTAAGGAACCTCCGAGCGAAGTCGTTGAGATTCATGGCCGCGGTGCATTTGCAGAACGAGGAATACGAAAACGTGCTGAAGTGTGTGAAGGCGATGAGCGGAACGGCGGACGATCATCCGAGCCTGGGGTTTCTTTCGTTGAAGGCGTACTTGGGGCTGAGAAGGTACGCGGAGGCCGAGGGCGAGCTGATGAAGATGGTCGGTAACTGCCGGATTCCGGCAGAGGTGTGCCTTTCGGCGGTGGAAGTGTACATGAAAGAGGCGGCAGAGATCGGGGCTGAGGGGGCGAAGGCGGTGTTCATGGGCCTGGTTGAGCGGTGTGCCGTGTCACCGGCAGCGGCAGTGAGGGTGGTGGAGAGGGTGTTGAGCGGTGGCAGTTACGACGGCGCGGTAAGGGCGAGGGTAGCGACGGAGTTGGTGTCGGAGGAGAAGGTGGTTGGGTTGTTCAAGGACGGCAGTGCCGCCAAGGACCGCGCTGTCATGCATGCCCTTCTCTGGAACCAGTACGGAAGCTCTCTCTCTCTCTCTCTCCACGCACAAATAGCCGTTTCCTGCTCATGTTTTCCGGGAAAACATAAGCCATTTAGGATTGCAATATTGGCCTGACCCCTTGAGGCGCCGACTCAACCAGACGAGCTGAATGGGTCAGGGAATACCTGTTGGACCGGGTTCAGCTACGATAATTACCCAAATTGTTTTGATCGGGTAGGGGACAGGTACTGGATAAGAAGTACCCGCCATAAACCCCTTTCCGACCTAATAAAAGCACTCTTGTACTTCTTTATCCTATAAAATGATGTAAAGAGCTTACATAGCTTACATATATATATATGCATGTAATTATATATAATATAATAAATGTTTCTTTGCAAACGCATGCAAAATGTATTGAGTTTTCGAAAATTTCCTTCTTGATTTCAAGGATTTTCAATTATTTAAAATTTGATAGTTACTTTAAGGGATAAATGACTCGACCCTGTCCCCATCTCCGCAGAGAATGTAGTAAGTACAGGGCACAAGTTGTATTTTTCCGGTACGGGTATACCCGCTCCCGTTGCCATCCTTAACTTCGAAATTGCCTCTCAGCTTCCAAACAAGCGCCGTGCCTCTCCTCACCGACTTCGCGTCTCATCCTGTGAAGATTAAAAATGTAATTTCGTGTCAGCTTTTCTGCGGAAGTAGCTTGTTTTCTTATTTGTTTCCTTTTTCAAGTTTCAATCTTGTTTATTAGTTGTTTTGTTGCCATTACGAGAATCGTAATCAGATCTTCATGCTATTCTGATTCAAGGGCAAAAGGAACTTATTGTTGTTACTAAGCACTATGTAGACAACAGCGATAAGTCTGGACTTGTGCTTTGGCAGTGGGGCAGAACTCTTCCGTTGCAAGGACTACAGAACGAGCTCGTTGATGTTCGAGAAGTCGATGCTGTACATCCCTTACGACGCGGAGGGAAGAAGCTTGAGGGCGAAAAGCTTCAGGGTGCTCTGCCTTTGCTACCTCGGCCTTGCGCACTGCAATCGTGCCCAAGAGTACATCACCGAGGCCGATAAGGTTATCCCTCCCGGTTACATGTTAATTGTCTGCCTCCCTCTCTACCGCCATTCATTTGAAAAGCCAAAATCCGCCTTTGATTGTTAGTGCAAAGGTTCCTTTGCCTTTTTTAGCGAAAGAGAAAACCCATGCACCTTATCCCCGGTTAGGAAGCTAAATCCTTTCATTGTTCCACTTGGTTCGGCTCTTATCTGTCTTGTTTGTGCGGTTTACAAACTAAACGCTAGCGCTCTGCTGGCTACGGGGCGACTCGAAAGCGCCTTCGACTTGAAAATAGGAGTTTGAGACCCGGTTATTCCCAGCTTGCCTATCAAAGCAAAAGTAGAGTCTCCACAACTTTTCATGTTCTATGCGTTTCATCAAATTGGTCATACGGATATGATCTACGCCATTGAATTAAGGAAAAACACGACTTCTGAATAATCAGGTTAGCACAGTACCAGTATAAGAATTGAAAAATAAGGAGTAATATCAACTAATAGAATCATTATTTTACATCAAATTCAGGTGATCCAAAGGCGTGACAATACCAGATAAACCACGTTTTCTAGGTGTTAAAATGGTTAGGAAGAAAAATAAGGTTTCCTTGGTTTTTCGGTGTAGATGTGGGACACGTAAGGCATAATAGCAGCGTGAGAAAAAAATCTCCCATCATAAGAAATAGAAGGGAAAAGCCTTTGTGAACGTTTTTGCAGCAGTGACGAATGAGTTAGCTCAAGATTAATGCAGTGGGTTGTAAGCATAGTCAAGATGACACAGTGTTATAATATAGGCTACGGTAAAAACCGGGGCCATTGGACCCACAAAAAAACATTTTTTTGATTTGCCACTGATTGCTAGTTATCCTTGAACGCTCCATTTACTAAATGGAAGCATTTTGATGTTTATTGGCATGCAGCTGGAGCCTAACATCGTCTCCGCCTTCCTTAAGGTAAACATGCTCAAACTGGAGAGATGAAAACTTGTACGTTTTAGAGTTTTAGGTGTTAAACTGGGTTTTATGCTCACGTTGCCAAGCAAATCATTGGCAGTTCAAAGTCAGCCTTCAGAACAAGGACGAGAATGACGCCATCAGCCAAGTCCAATCCATGGTGAAGTGCATGGACTTCGATCCTGAGTTCCTTACACTGGCCGCGCATGAAGCCATTGCATGCAAAGCCCTTCCGGTAGCCATCTTCGCCCTCTCCGAGCTTCTGGACCGGTCAGCCTCCGTCAGAAGCGTCTCGGCGGCACACGCAGGTTCCAATCATGTACTTCCCATGCAAGAGGCAGCCATCCAACGCAATATTCTCGCGCTCCTCCTCCTTCTGCCGGACGGGAAGGAGAGGCTGTTGGATGTCCTCAGACTGCTCAAGCGTGCGAGGGACCGCATGGTCGACCTTGGAGTCGACCGTTTCTTTGGGACAAAGCACGACGCCTCCTCCTCATCCACGGGCACCCGCGAGCTCAAATGGTTCGCCGTGACCGCCTGGAACATGGGGATGAAGGCCGGCAAAGAAGGACGCTACGACAAGGCCGCCGAGTTCCTGGAGTTGGCGTCGGAGTTCTATGATGCCATGGTAAACAATGATGAAGAGGACGGCGTCAAGGCGGAGAGCCAGGAGATGGAGTGCAAGGCATTGATACTCTCAGTATCTTCCATGATGAATGCAGAGAAGCAAAATAATGTGTCAATGGCCGATTCCGACGTGAGGAGGGCGTTGTCATTGCTCGACAAAGCGGGAAAGGTATGTAAACTCCGCTCCTTACTCCATGTATGACGAAATTTGTTGAAGCTGGGATAGGTGATGAGGATCACGATCGAGCATCAGACTTCACTTTACTAATCATGATCTATTACCAAAACTCATGTCATATTGGTACCAGCACGTAGACATGGCCGGTTCCTAATGGGGCCGGCGGTTCTAACTTGAACTGGATCGAACAAAAAAAACCTGTTGAACCTGGAACCGAAGACCACCGAACCCGGAATGGAGACCGCCTGGTTCAGTTTCTGTTTCACTTCTAGAATTGGAACCAAGGCAGTTGTAAATTGCTAGTTTTGGTATTTTAGAAAGTTTTTTATATTTTTCAAAATGCTTAATACAAATGCCGTTTTCAGATGGTTCTGAACTAAAATTGGAATGCCATCGAAACAGATGGTTCTAGAACTGTAATTGGAATCGGTCTCGGCTCGATTCACTTATGGGCGTCCTCCAAACAGTTTCAGGTTTCGAGTTTTACCGAAACCGAGGGTTGGCCCAGAACCACACGTCTACCAACATGTCATCGGGATGGCATCAAGATTTGCAACGTTATTATTTTAGTACCAAAATACATGTTATTTATGGTCGGTCACCTAGATCCTGGAAGCAAGAGTTAAAGCCCTTCTTTCATAGAATCTTGCCAATTCTGAAAAAATCCAGAGGTTATTTCTATTCTTCAGGAACCCCTGCCTGACATCATGATCTAATGCATCAAATCATGTCATTTGTTTTGATAATACATGCATTTTGATGTTGATGCTAAACAATCATTTGAGCCATGAACATATGTGATTCTGCATGCGTGGTTTCAGGTAAAATGGTATTGACGGTTTTGGTTAGTTCGGAACTTGAATCATAATCGAATTCGTCTTCTGAACCGCTTAAAACTACTAATTTTATAAAAAAAATAATTTTTATAAGAAAACATTTTAAAAACATCAGAATCGACGGTTTGAAACTGCCAGTTTCAGTTTGGTAAAAGGTGGAATCCGAGCTGGATCTGGCGAGAACCGGTTTGGAGCCCGATTCAGTTTTGATTGGAACCGCCGGGGCCTGTTAGGGACCGACCATTCTATGTGACACCTCACTTTTAGTGCATTCCCCCCCCCCCCCCCCCAATAGCACTATTGAAATGAATCCCATTGAATTGCAGAGCCTCTGGGCGACGTCGAACAAGCGATTCACGGAGTCAACAATGGAGTCCAACTTCATTTTCCTCTACACCTTCAATAACTACGAGTTGCGAGGCAGAAACAAAGATCCATCTTCACAAGTCCAAGCAATCCAACACTACATCAGCACAAAGTCTTGCACCCAGCAGCACCTACTTCAACTTGGACTGAACGCTGTGGAGAGCCCTCACCCCAATTCAGAAGCTGCAAAATTAGCACTCACTAATTGCCTAAAAACAACGCTAACATCTCCGTCACCGGACTATCAGCCTGTTGCCCTGATCCTGCGAAAACTGATTGAAGTTGCGGTACGACGTAAGGCAGAAGAAGAAGCATTAGAGATATATCAGCAAGCTTACCAAATACTTCTGGGGCTCAATGGAGGAGAATACCCGGTTCAGGAAGCTAAATGGTTGTCCACGACGGCTTGGAACAGATCTGGTATGCACGTACGACTCGGGCAGCTTGCAGCTGCACAAAAGTGGATGAAGATGGGGCTTGAGCTCGCAAAGGTGGTGCCGGAGATGGAAGCCTACACTGTCTCCATGCTTCAATGTATGGCTCAATTGGAGAAGGTTGAATGTGGTTCAACAGAAAGCAAAGGTGCTTAAATCTCTCGATTAATAGACACGTTTTTGTACATATATATCAAAATGACTAATTTTAGCTGCTACAGGGCTTTCGTGTTGAATATGATACGATGAAGCTAGATTGCTTGTCATGCAAGGAAGATGAACATAAAGTTGCCGTCACCAGTAGAAGATACAACAAGAAAAATGCCTAAGATGGCTTTAGGCCTAAGGTGTGAGACTTGATGAATACTTCAAGGAGGCGAGGCCTCTAAAGTGTTAGAAGGAAACAAGAAACATCATGTTGCTTTTGCCGAGTTAAATGCTAATGCAGCAAACTTAGACATGGCCGGTTCAGAACCGACCCGCAACTCAAATCGGAATCAAACTAGCCACCAAACCATCGGTAAGCGGAATCTTAACAAAAGTGGGAGACGTCTCAGTTAAGTTATGGTTCAGGAACTGGTGTGAAAACCGACGGTTTAGTTCCGGTTCGAATGGTTGAATTGATTCTGAATTGACAGAGGTTAACTATTTTTTATTTACATATATAAAATATATTGTATTTTTAAAATTTAAAATTTAGTTTATTAGTTCGAGTGGTTTCACATTCAAACCAGAACCACCTCGGAGATGATGATCCACATAACCATAACAGACCCTGGACTGGTTTGATTATGGTTCAAAGTTTCGGGAAAACCTCATGTCTAAGCGTACCATTGAGCTGAATGGTGACTAAAGATCCACTCAAGTCTTTGGTGCGTGCTTCAGAAAGGAATAGCCATAATTTTGGGTCATATGCGTTCACTTGACCCAAATTAGAGCTGTGAGGTCCTGTTCAGAAGAAGTTGTCGAAACATGACTACAATCCGAAACTGAATTGAACCAGCTACACCACCACCTGTAAAAAATCATACCAAAACCAAGCCTTATCCCACACCACACCAAGTGAGGCAGGCTACGTATATTCTCAGTTGCATTCAGCTTTTTATTGTGTATCACCAGCATTTAACCGAGAAAGCAAGATCATGTTTTACAGTTTTCTTGCAATGCTTTTGAGTCTTCTGTCTCTTTTAAATGTTCACCTTGGACTGCTGAGCATCGTTATTTGATGGCTTCTCTAAACGTACAGACCGCTGAACTAGGCAACCGCCTGGCATTTGCTGACAGTCAGGCTAGCTGTCAATTGGGAAAGCGGGTGTCATGTGGTGCTTTGATACTAGATACGTGGTTAGCTAGTCAGTGCTCTTGGTCACTCAATGTTACTCGGGTGCCACATGGTGCCTGAGGGATAATCGACCACTGTTGTTGACGGCTTTTAATTTATTTTTAAAAATTTTATTATATTTTTTGAAAAATTACACCGGTTGATGAATAATATTTCTCGTATACGAATAACAATTTTAAAAAACAAAAATCACACAACTCATGAGTTCTTTTTCAATTGCACTTATTCTTTCTCTCAATCTCGCTCTGTCTTTCCCTCAATCTCGCTTTCATTTCATTTGTGTGGCTCTTATTTCAATAACAAATAAAGACTAACTCTTATAGAAGCACATTTAAGTGTTCCTTCAATTCTCTATTTTCATATTAGCATATTTTTAACTTATTAATTTGTTTAGTTATTTGTGTTCAGTAAATGACTTATCGTGGTGATATTTTTTCTAGTTCCAAAAACAAAAGAAAAGCGAAGTTTCCATATTCCTTAAAGACGTGATACCAATACTACTTAGTAAAGAAAGGAAGACAAATATAGGTAGCGCTAGTAGTACAAGTACTAATATATCATTTGTGTACCAAACTATTTTGATATTGAAAATTCAATAAGTACAACCTACACAGAGAGGACACTCTCTAAAAAAAAGTTAAATGATCCGATTTATTTAAAATTTATTTTATAAAATTTATATGATGAACGAGACAATATGAAGTAGGCGAAGTGCAACTATTGTGATAAGGTAATAATTTTAAGTTAGGAGATGGTTATGACATACTAAGAAATCATGTTATGAAAAAGCGAGTTGTAATGGGTTTAGATGTCCATCAAATTCAATTTTTTTTTGCAGAGAAGTTCCTCTACTAGTAGATTTACTTCTATTGGGATTTTTTCTACAACTTCACTCGAGATAGAAAGGAGTTTGTACGTTTTATTTCAGTAGGACATTTTCCTTTTAATTTTATTAAAACTTAGATTTGTTGATTAAGTAAAAATATTCATAATCTTTTAGCTGTACCTATTTTTAGGTAATCGGTTAGTAGAAATATTCATAAATTATATAAAGAGAAAAAAAAGAGTTAGCTTCATTTTTTTGTTTATTTGATTATAATGTGTCACTATGTACTGATATATGATATGATAATTAGCAGTTACATGCATATATGGGTGTTACTATTTACTGGATAAACAAGAGTTGGTTAATTCAAAAACATCTTCTTTCACTTCGTTGTCTTGATAAATCATATATTGTACAAAATATTTGCTATATGTTAAAATCGGTTTTTGAAGAGTATCGATTATCTTGTAAAAAAAATTCAATTTTATTTGATAATGCTACTGCAAATACATATGCTATTTCTGAATTATAAAGAATGTGTTAGTCTATTTTAAGCAGTAAATTTTTTTCATATTTGATGTGTTTATCATGTACTTAATCTATGTGTATAAGATGGTTTTAAGATTATAAGACGTGAAATATAACGTATTATAGACGCACTTAATTTTCTTTAGAGTCATCCTAATGTTATAAATAAATGAGTAGATTTTTGTAAACGAAATGGTAGAAGATTAAAAAAAATTCCAAAAAATGCTGGACATCATTAAAACTCAACCTATCAAATGTTGTTTATGACTATACCCAATAGAGACTTATTAGTGGAGTTTATACACACTCATTTTTCACAATCGAATTTGTTTTAATATAATTGGGATGTTTGTATATGTCTTTTAGATTTTTTTATTTTCAATAATGTTACAAATGTATTATCTTGTGTTTACTATCCGACTTGTCATTTATTTGTTTATCAAGCTTTAGAAATAGTTTATGCGTGATCATAATTTAATATTGGTTCTTACTTATCTCATATTGTATAGGAGATGACACAAAAATAGCTTAGTTATTATATAGATCTTTCAATAATTAGTTTAGTTGTTATTTGTATTAGATCGTAGATTAAAATTAGAAGGATTATAATTATTTTGAATGCTTAATATAAAGATCTTTCATTAAATGATCTTAAGGCTATCAACAATATAATCAATGATATAAGATTAAATATTAATAAATTATGTGTCAATTATAGTTCTGTTCATGATAATCTTGTTTCACAAGTAGAAGAAAAAAGCAACAACAGTCATACATCCTCCTCTCTTGGTGTTAAATTTTTTAGTCACATTTTAAAATATAGAGTTAGAAAGTTGTCAAAATCTATGAACTAGACTAAGATTGAGGTATATAATGCTATTCATTATGATCTTCATGAATTTGAAGATGAGGGTGGAGAGAAAATAGATATTTTAAAATGATGACAAAAGCATCAATTTACTTATCTAATTTTATCTTTAGTTGCTAAGGATGTTTTTGTTGTTTCAGCCTCAACTATTGTTATAGAGCAAGTATTTAGTGCAATCATTAATATATTAGATGAACACTATTCTAACTTACAATCCGAGACCTTATAAGCTTAGGCTTGTCTATATGATTGGATAAGAGCAAGGAGTCAAGCATATGAGCATGAAGAAGTGTTGGTTGATATATATACCGAAGACTATACTATTGAAGGAGGAACTAGTATATGTACTGTTATTGATGGATGATATGGTATCCTCATCCTCATGCCATACCTTTTGTTGAATCTCTCTCTACTTAATAGAAGGGTGATTCAATCTATACTCTTAAGGTATAACCAACAAATTCTCCTACTCCTCACACAAGTATGGAGCGACAATGATGATTAAGTTTAGAGTCAATCACTTTAAGTTTCTACCAAAAAATAAGAGAATTATGTGGGCTTGATTCCTCTCCACTCAAGAGAATACATAGGAGGCATAATTTATAGGTAAGTGAAATATAATCAAGCTATATTTTTATTTTATTATATGTATTGCATCTTGTATAAAGTTTTATACATATATTGTAATATATTTTATATTATTATAACTTCAGTTTAACGTCTTATAATTTTATAAATATAATGCAATATTAATATAGTTATATTATACAACATATAACATATATCATATATATAATATGCTATATACTTGCATAGTTACATTATTATATTATGTATATATATACTTAAATAGTTACATTACTACTACATAGTCTACAATACATATATTTTGTAATGTATCATGTATTAATTAATGAATATAATACATATAAGCTATAACTTATAAGAACTTATATAATATAACTATACCCTTTTTAATGTAATATATGTATGTATAATATAATATAATATATACTAATACTTATAGTTATAGTTATAAACTTAGTTATATAATTTATAGTCTTTTATAAACTTATATAGTTTAATAGTCATATAACTAAACCAGATCTGAAACTGCTTCAAAACTGGATTCAGAATCACCTAAAATCAGAACGGATCTGGAACCGTCATGAAACCGAAACTGGATCTAGAACCACCAAACCCATAACCGGAACCAAACCGTCCAGTAGACGATTTGGTCACGATTCCTAGTTCTGGTTTACCCGAAATAGGACATGTCTATCTAGAAGGATTAGTCACCACTGATGGTGGATCTAGAAATTTTTATTAGGTGGGGCGAATAGCCCATGAAACTATGCATTATAATGTACAGATTCAATCATGGGGTATATTTCGTTTAAAGTTTCAAATATAGGGTTGTGTAAACGCTGCACCATGAGTCCAAGTTGGAGACTATTGTATGTCCTTGTATAGTTCTTCTTTTCTATAATAGATATATGATTGCCCCGGGTATTGAACTCTTGACCTTCAACTTGAGCGTTTTTTTGAGTCACCCGGTTCGAGAAGAGTTGGAGCCGTTTGTACTTCCAAGTCCAAGTACATTTCGCCGAGTCGAGCAGAACTTACACGATCCTTATCATGGTCCAGCTTGTGATCTTATATCTAAGATAAGCTAAACACACACACACACACACACTAGTGTTTTAATTTAAAATTTAGCATTTCAATGCAATCTTTATTGAAAAATAAAACTTTTTAACCCACTGAAGACGTTTTCCACATACTTCCACACTCTTAAACTATATGAGCTCGAACGAGCCAAGTTGAAACCAGTTTAGATTGTTCAGAACTCAGACCACGAACCGAACGAATCAACTCCCGTTTTTAGATTGGTTCGTATAGGTTCACAAGTTGAGACAAGTTGACCGAAACACGAGCAGCTCGTCCTGTTTTCCAGCCATGTTCCCAACCTGCCTACCTGAAAAGGAACGGGTGCGGCAGAGCCAGCCAAAACTCAAAAGGTAGAATCGGTCTTGTATAGATGGCCCTTGATAAGACGTTTAACCTGATATATGGTGGTCAAACCACATGCGAACACGAGCCTGTCAATAGTCAACTAGTCTAAGTCAAGGTTTCTAAAGTAGAATCGGTCGAATCCGCGTCCAACGATTTACTAAACATATATATTTTATTATTATTTTTAAAATTTTCTCTCTCTTCATTTTTCTCATTGTAGACATCTTTTCTCTAGAAAAAGCCGTGTCTTCCACACGCCATTCTTCAACTCGTGTCTACCCAGAGTTTGATATTAACACGGAATGGTACAATACTAACATGACCCATAACACAAATTAAAATGACACAGAATAACCCGAAAGGTTCATGTCAATTTTTTTATAAGATTTATGTTTAGCTTGAAATAGAGATTGAAAATGAAAAGGAAAAAGTTCGAAAGAGATCGAGAAAGGTTCATACTTAAGACCAAAAACATCATTTATAAAAGTTAAAAAAAAGAATTGAAGAGGGTAAGATTTTTAAAAAATCAAATGATTAAGAGAGACCATGACATTAAAAGAGATTGTCGGAGAAAAAGATCGAAAAAGGAGAAGTCGATATGGATCATTGAAAAGAAAAAGATAAGTGAAAGAGAAGAAGAAACCGATGAGAATGAAGAGAGAAGAAAGGATATCT